>JACEEZ010025033.1:117500-122500 GCA_016584305.1 Chionoecetes opilio
TTACACTAGTTCGTCATGTCTTCCCCTCCCCAGCTATTCCCCTCCCATGTTTACCCCTCCTACACCCTTCCCTTACCCCTTACCCTCCCCTCTACACCCTTCTCCTACACTAGTTCCTCCGATCCTACCCAACGATGTGTAACTCCATGGACCTTCGGGAGACACTCATTTAAAGCTCCCTCTTCAGTAGCGTCATGTAACTCAAGGGCTACGCGCTACTCATCTCTTCAGTAGCCCCGACGTGCCTTTGATGTGGTGATGCGATGATGGGACGGGATTAGGGGTTGTAGGGCGCGGGAGGAGGCTGGGAGGAGCGGGGAAGCATGGAGACTGGAATAGCGACCTGCCTCAATACGCAGCCCATCGCTCAGTGGAGGAACATATACCGGGGGATTTATTAATAGATACCAGGGGATTTATTAATAGATACCAGGGGATTTATTAATAGATACCAGGGGATTTATTAATAGATACCAGGGGATTTATTAATAGATACCAGGGGATTTATTAATAGATACCAGGGGATTTATTAATAGATACCAGGGGATTTATTAATAGATACCAGGGGATTTATTAATAGATACCAGGGGATTTATTAATAGATACCAGGGGATTTATTAATAGATACCAGGGGATTTATTAATAGATACCAGGGGATTTATTAATAGATACCAGGGATTTATAATAGATACCAGGGGATTTATTAATAGATACCAGGGGATTTATTAATAGATACCAGGGATTTATTAATAGATACCAGGGGATTTATTAATAGATACCAGGGGATTTATTAATTGATACCAGGGGATTTTATTAATAGATACCAGGGGATTTATTAATAGATACCAGGGGATTTATAATAGATACCAGGGGATTTATTAATAGATACCAGGGGATTTATTAATAGATACCAGGGGATTTATTAATAGATACCAGGGGATTTATTAATAGATACCAGGGGATTTATTAATAGATACCAGGGGATTTATTAATAGATACCAGGGGATTTATTAATAGATACCAGGGGATTTATTAATAGATACCAGGGATTTATTAATAGATACCAGGGGATTTATTAATAGATACCAGGGGATTTATTAATAGATACCAGGGGATTTATTAATAGATACCAGGGGATTTATTAATAGATACCAGGGGATGTATTAATAGATACCAGGGGATTTATTAATTGATACCAGGGGATTTATTAATAGATACCAGGGGATTTATTAATAGATACCAGGGGATTTATTAATAGATACCAGGGGATTTATTAATAGATACCAGGGGATTTATTAATAGATACCAGGGGATTTAGTAATAGATACCAGGGGATTTATTAATAGATACCAGGGGATTTTATTAATAGATACCAGGGATTTTTAATAGATACCAGGGGATTTATTAATAGATACCAGGGGATTTATTAATAGATACCAGGGGATTTATTAATAGATACCAGGGATTTATTAATAGATACCAGGGATTTATTACAGATACCAGGGATTTATTAATAGATCCAGGGATTTATTAATAGATACCAGGGGATTTATTAATAGATACCAGGGATTTATTAATAGATACCAGGGGATTTATTAATAGATACCAGGGGATTTATTAATAGATACCAGGGGATTTATTAATAGATACCAGGATTTATTAACAGATACCAGGGGATTTATTAATAGATACCAGGGATTTATTAATAGATACCAGGGGATTTATTAATAGATACCAGGGGATTTATTAATAGATACCAGGGGATTTATTAATAGATACCAGGGGATTTATTAATAGATACCAGGGGATTTATTAATAGATACCAGGGGATTTATTAATAGATACCAGGGGATTTATTAATAGATACCAGGGGATTTATTAATAGATACCAGGGGATTTATTAATAGATACCAGGGATTTATTAACAGATACCAGGGGATTTATTAATAGATACCAGGGGATTTATTAATAGATACCAGGGAATTTATTAATAGATACCAGGGGATTTATTAATAGATACCAGGGGATTTATTAATAGATACCAGGGGATTTATTAATAGATACCAGGGGATTTATTAATAGATACCAGGGATTTATTAACAGATACCAGGGGATTTATTAATAGATACCAGGGGATTTATTAATAGATACCAGGGGATTTATTAATAGATACCAGGGGATTTATTAATAGATACCAGGGGATTTATTAATAGATACCAGGGGATTTATTAATAGATACCAGGGGATTTATTAATAGATACCAGGGGATTTATTAATAGATACCAGGGGATTTATTAATAGATACCAGGGGATTTATTAACAGATACCAGGGGATTTATTAATAGATACCAGGGGATTTATTAATAGATACCAGGGGATTTATTAATAGATACCAGGGGATTTATTAATAGATACCAGGGGATTTATTGGTCTATTGCGAGGGTATTTGATAAACTACGTACTTCTACCAATAAACTACATATGGGAGAATGGAATAGCGTTGTGCATTTGATAGACTACATAATATTTCTATCAGTAAACTACATTTGGGAGAATAGAATAGCGTTGTGAATGGGTCCTCGTATGTGCATCAGGGTGGAGGTGAGGGTGAAAGAAGAGGAGAGCACTCTTAGAAAAAAAGGGTAGGAAAAGGGTAGAAAAAGGGTATTTGTAGTGATGAAATACTGCTACCCTTCTTCTACCCTTACAAATATACCCTTTCGGATGGACGCAAATATATCCTTTTCCAACCCTCTCGTCTAAAAAGGGTAGATAAAGGGTAGATGAAGGGTATAATCGGCAGCATCTACCCTCCAGCCTGGACATAGGGTTTAAAAAGGGTAGTGATGGTGCGATGTAACAATTCTACTCTTAATATACCCCCCATTTCTGAGAGTGAGGAGGGAAAGAATGTATGAATTTCCTTGGTATTATTTTGTCATCTTCCTTGTAAATTGAGTCATCACACAGTTTCTAGCCTTGAGGCCTTGAGGCACGACGCGCTGTGTTACAATACTGCTGAGGGGGACCTTGTAACCTCGCCTTCGTTAATTGTGGAGTATATGCATGAAATCTCAAAACAAGCGCCTTGCATATTTTTTTTTCTCATGCCGTGTGTTTCGTGCACCTGGTTAGCTACAATCTTAGCAACTTAGATGTGATAGCACCAACTAGGTCAAGGATGTGGCGGTGGTGATTTCGTGTTAAAACTGTGCCATGTGACCTCTGGTGTCTGGCACATTTCCCCTTTTTGGTATTAAATCAATCAATCGTGTTAAAACTAGAAACTAAAGCGAAACATACATCTACTGTTGACGTGTTCCTCACAGCACAGCTTCATTACATTACCTGACGCGTAACAACCCACACTGACCAGATTATTTCTCACTGATGAAATTATGAAAACACTATTTCAAAACAATTTATGTATGCATTTGGTACTGCATTTACAATATAAAAGAAGAAAGAAAAATAAAGAGAAAGAAAGAAAGAAAAGAAATAATAAGGATACGAATAATAAAGAATAAAGAAAGAATAAAAGAGAGAAAGGGAAAATAAATAAACACGATATGCGTAACTGCCTTGAGTCATTCACACAAAAATTATGACATAAGAGATACTTTCTTAAGCAAACACTTCTTGGTGCACATGCTATCAGTCATTCAACATCCTATTCATGGTCTACTGCAGCGTAATGTATATACGTTCTTCAAGGCAATGTTGATGTCAAGGAAAATTTTTAGGCAATGTTGATGTCGAGGAAAATTTTTAGGCAATGTTGGTGTCGAGGAAAATTTTTAGGCAATGTTGGTGTCGAGGAAAATTTTAGGTCAAGGCACAGGCAATTACCTAATGTTGTTCATAAACACAATTTAGTGTTAAAAAAATGTCGGAAATAGTTATACTCACATACCTTAATTGATATTTGATACTAGAGATTTTCATTGATGTTATGATAATTATGCACTGTCTTTTTTAACGAGGTAAAAAATCCTGACCCCTTGCTGATTACTGACTGATATTTGACGCCAGGAGAAGGAAATACTACGGTTATTCTAAATTTCAGTTGTATTTTATCATAGTTTACCATATTATCAGGTAAACACAGGCATAATTTTAAGCATGAGACCTTAACCCCTTGAGACCCAGAACGTAATTTTCATTGTAATTTGACCACCATTAGATTATTTTTAATTAATATAAGTAATGTTTTTATAGATATGACCTGTTTAGTATCCTTGTCCACTAACTAATTTGATATACGTATTAAATTACTTTTCGTAATTTTATGGCTCGACAACATACAATTTTTTTTATAGTAAAGGAAAGCTCTGGGCGTGAAGGGGTTAGGATAGAATGGAATTATCGCCTCATTAAAAAAATAGAATCTAGAATACAATAAGTAAAGGAATACGTGACGTGAAGTTAAAAAAGCATTTCCAGTCAGGCTCAATAATGCTGCAGTACATACATACATACATACTTTTAATGGGGATCATGGAAGCTGGATTGAACTCTCACCTCTAATAGAACACAACAGGGACGTGGAGAACATGAACAGCCTTAATTCATCTATCTTTTATGCCATCTGTAACTGTTGTGTAACTGTGATTAATAACTGTTTAAATAATTAAATACAAAAAACTGCACAGGGGACACTCGACAGCACCTTTGTGACGGCACGTGTTCAATACAGGTATTCGATAAACGTGGAGTCGATGTTGCATGTTTGACAGTGGACCATATTGAACCTATATCATTGATGTGTGAGGCTTGTCAATTGGTGCGCCTCTCTCCTCCTCTCTCTCTTCTCTCTCTCTCTCTCTCTCTTCTCTCTCTCTCTCTCTATCTCTCTCTCTCTCTCTCTCTCTATCTCTCTCTCTCTCTCTCCTTCCCCTCTATTCTCTCTCTCTCTCTTTATGACTCTCTCTCTCTCTTATGATCTCTCTCTCTCTCTATACTCTCTCTCTTTATACTCTCTCTCTCTCTCTCTCTCTCTC
>JACEEZ010025033.1:125000-130000 GCA_016584305.1 Chionoecetes opilio
TATTCCCCTTCTTTCTTTTCTCTCCTTTATCATTACCTACTCTCTTCACTTCATCTATCTCTCTTTTTCCCTCCCATCACATGTCCCTCCTTCATTCTCTCCTTCTTTCTTTCCCTCTTTTCAAACTTCATTTTTTGCCTCTTACCTTTCCTTCATGTGTCCTTCAATCCTCTCCTTCCTCCCTCCTCCCTCTTATCGTCTAACGCCCCCCCACCCACCCGCCTTGTCACTCTCCTTCCTCTTCCCTCTTCGTTTCTCCTTCACTCCCTTTCGTTTTCATTTATCTTATCTTCCCCTTCCTTCCTCCCTTCCTTCATATCACCATTTTCTCCTTACCTCTCTCCCTCCTTCCTTCCCTCCGCTATTACCATCCTCCCTCCTTTCCTTCTTTTCCTTCTCTCAGTACCTGCTTTCCTTAAATAATAATCTTTTCGCCTACTCGACCTTCTCTTCATTATTTTTTTCTTCTCTACTAACTTCCATCATGTCATTTCCCTCTCCTCCTATTCTTGTTTCCATGATAATTCTCACTCCTCACATCATCTTTCCTCTGTCTTCTAATCATTACCGTCTTATTTACTCCCCCCCTCTCATAAGAACATAAGAAAATAAGGAAGCTACAAGAGGCCGTGAGACCTACACGAGGTAGTTCCTGTTACTTAACTCTACCTATATCCACCTCTCTTCCCCATCCATGAATTTATCCAGACTCCTTTTAAAGACCCCAATAGACTCCGCACCGACCACCTGACGACTAAGTCCATTCCTCTCCCTCACTCCCTCCCTCCTTCCTTCCTTCACGTAATATTTCCTCCCTTTCTCCTTCCTCCACTTACTCACATCCACTTCGGTCACCTTCGTTCTCCTCCACCCTTGCTACTCGTCTCAATACCTGGACATCATCTGGTGGAGGCGCAACGTTGGTCTTTAACTCTGCCGCTTTTACTCTAAGACTCTTTAACTCTAGACAGACGGCAGGTAGTTAGTGCGGAGTCATTAGGGAGCTTTAAAAGATGGCTTGATAATTTAATGGATGAGGATGAAAAGGAGATGTAGGTAGTGTAGTGTAGTATAACAGGAACTACCTCGTGTAGGTCTCGCGGCCTCTTGTAGTTTCCTTATTTTCTTATGTTCTTATGTTCTTAACTCCGAGGGTTACTTGTAGCTTCCTTATTTTCTTAGGTTCTTATGTTCTTAACTCCGAGGTTTGTGTTGATTGTGGCAAAATAATACGCACACGACATACTTTTGGCGCGGTTGGAAGCGGTGGCGCAGATGTTTTGGCGTCATGTGGAGGCAGTGAGTGAGGTGCCAAGTCTGCATACTAAACCCTCGCAAATGTTATATTACACACCGTTGACTCTATTATACACACCGTTGACTATCTTAGATTTTTTCCTCTCTCTGATCTCACTGTGCCAACCTGAAGCTGGTGGTGGTGGCTGCGTTAATGCTGATGATGATGGTGGTGGTGATTGATGATGATGGTGGTGATGGTGGTGTTGTTGTTGTTGGTTGTGGTGATAGTGAGAGCTGCGATGAGGATGATGATGAAGGTAGTGGTGGTGATGGTGGTGGTGATTGATGATGATGGTGGTGATGGTGGTGGTGATTGATGATGATGGTGGTGATGGTGGTGTTGTTGTTGTTGGTTGTGGTGATAGTGAGAGCTGCGATGAGGATGATGATGAAGGTAGTGGTGGTGATGGTGGTGGTGATTGATGATGATGGTGATGGTGGTGGTGATTGATGATGATGGTGGTGATGGTGGTGTTGTTGTTGGTTGTGGTGATAGTGAGAGCTGCGATGAGGATGATGATGAAGGTAGTGGTGGTGATGGTGGTGGAGAAGGTAGTGGTGGAGAGGATGATGGTGGCAGTGATGTTGAAGGAGGTGGTGGTGATGGTGGTGGAGAGGGTAGTGGTGGTGGTGGTAGATACTTTGCTCCTCTAATACGGGAGATGATGCGTCAGGCTCTGTTTGTAGGTGTTGTCAAGGGCCACAGACAAGTATACGCCGGGGTAATGGAGATCAAGGAACGTAACAGCACACACAGGTGAAAGGGAGAAGCAATGAGTCGTAAATTGAGGTTAACCCCTTCACGCTCAGATCTTTCCTTTGCTACATATTATCGTCTGTTAGCTATTACGAAAAGTAGCTTAATATACCAAATTAGCTAGTGGACAAGTGTATCAAACAGGTGTATAGAATATTGCTTATATTCATCAAAATAGCCTAATGGTAGCCAAAATACAAAAGAAATTGCGTTCTGGGCCTCAAGGGGGGAATTAGGCGGTGTTTTAGCGCGTCACCCCTTTTGATGGAGGTGATTTAGGTGGTGTTGTGCAGTGATATCTCAGGAGGAGGCGCCCTTAGGAATGAATCAACGCAGGAGGTGCATAGGAAGGGTGAGCAAACAAGGGTTGTACCAAGAAGCAATTTGTTCCTGTACAAATTGCAAGCGTCACAAATTTCGCACAAAAACTAACCATTTTGTTCCTATTGTCATTTTTTCCCCTTTTTTTTACTCCCATATCTTTTTGCTCTTGTATTTTAACATTCATCTGCAAGCAAACAAGGGATGTCTCAAGAAGCAATCTGTTCCTTCCTGTACAGATTGCAAGTACCACAAATATCGCACAAAAACTGACCTATCTTGTTCCTATTCTCAATTTGTGTTCCTCTTTACTCCCATGTTGTTGTTCTCGTCTTTTAGCATTCGTATGCATTTCCCGGAATTTGACAACAAGCAATTAGGGCTTTAGGGCTTAAATATTTGGGCTTAAATATTAGGGCTTAAACATTTAGGTCTTAAATATTAGTGCTTAAATATTAGAGCTTAAATATTAGGGCTTAAATATTAGGGCTTAAACAATTAGGGCTTAAATATTAGGGCTTAAATATTAGGGCTTAAACATTAGGGCTTAAATATTAGGGCTTAAATATTAGGGCTTAAACATTAGGACTTAAACATTTATGGCTTAAATATTAGGGCTTAAATATTAGGGCTTAAACAATTAGGGCTTAAACAATTAGAGCTTAAACAATTAGGGCTTAAACAATTAGGACTTAAACAATTAGGGCTTAAACAATTAGGGCTTAAACAATTAGGACTTAAACAATTAGGGCTTAAACAGTTAGGGCTTAAACAATTAGGGCTTAAACAATTAGGGCTTAAATATTAGGGCTTAAACAATTAGGGCTTAAATATTAGGGCTTAAACAATTAGGGCTTAAACAATTAGGGCTTAAACAATTAGGGCTTAAACAATTAAGGCTTAAAAAATTAGGGCTTAAACAATTAGGGCTTAAACAATTAGGGCTTAAACAATTAGGGCTCGGATACTATAATGTTAACGACGTAGTGCCTCTAACAAACACGGTCATTCGTCTCTTAGTTTCTCCTCTTCTTTCCCTCCCTTGTCCTCCCCAGCCATTCATCTTCAGTAATTCCCTTGCCTCCAATTTATCCTCCCTCTTGATCCCATTGCATAACACCCTTGGCTTCCCGCGTCCTCACCTCTCTTTATCCCACAGTCTCTTCCTTTGCATTATCCTCCTCTCTTTATCCCTCAGTCTCTTCCTTTGCATTATCCTCCTTTCTTTATCCCTCAGTCTCTTCCTTTGCATTATCCTCTTCTCTTTATCCCTCAGTCTCTTCCTTTGCATTATCCTCCTCTCTTTATCCCTCAGTCTCTTCCTTTGCATTATCCTCCTCTCTTTATCCCTCAGTCTCTTCCTTTGCATTATCCTCCTCTCTTTATCCCTCAGTCTCTTCCTTTGCATTATCCTCCTTTCTTTATCCCTCAGTCTCTTCCTTTGCATTATCCTCCTTTCTTTATCCCTCAGTCTCTTCCTTTGCATTATCCTCCTCTCTTTATCCCTCAGTCTCTTCCTTTGCATTATCCTCTTCTCTTTATCCCTCAGTCTCTTCCTTTGCATTATCCACCTCACTTCTTTATCCCTCAGTTTCTTCCTTTGCATTATCCTCCTTTCTTTATCCCTAGTCTCTTCCTTTGCATTATCCTCCTTTCTTTATCCCTCAGTCTTTTTCCTTTGCATTATCCTCCTCTTTTTACCCTCAGTCTCTACCTTTGATACCCGCTATTGTCAGTTTTCCATTTGATTACTCCTCTCTTTTCTCAGTTTCCTTTCAACCTCCTCTCTTATCCTCAGTTCTTCCTTGCATTAACCTCGTCTTTCCCTCATCTCTCCTTGCATTATCCCCCTCATTCTTATCCCTCAGTTTTTTTCCTTTGATTATCTCCTTTCTTATCCCCAGTCCTTCCTTTTCATTATCCTTTCTCTTTATCCCCAGTCTCTTCCTTTGGGATTTTCCCCCTCTTTTTCCCTCGTCCTTCCTTTGCATTTTCCCCCCTTTCTTTATCCCTCGTCTCTTCCTTGCATTATCCTCTTCTCTTTTTCCCCCAGTCCTTCCCTTTTCATTATCCCCCTCACTTCTTTACCCCCGTTTTTCCCTTTTCATTTTCCTCCCCTTTATCCCTCAGTCTCTTTTTTTGCATTATCCTCCCCCTTTTCCCAGTCTCTTCCTTTGCATTACCCCCTTCTTTATCCTCAGTCTTTCCCTTTTCAATCCTCCTTTTTTATCCTCGTCTCTTTCCCTTTTCATTATCCCCCTTTCTTTTTCCCTCAGTCTCTTCCCTTTTCTTTTCCCCCTTCTTTTTCCCCAGTCTCTTCCCTTTGCAATTCTTCTCTTTATCCCTCAGTCCTTTCCTTGCATTTTCCCCCTCACTTCTTTTTCCCTCAGTTTTCCTTTTCATTATCCTCCTTTCTTTATCCCTCAGTCTCTTCCTTTGCATTATCCTCTTTCTTTATCCCTCAGTCTCTTCCTTTGCATTATCCTCCTTCTTTATCCCTCAGTCTCTTCCTTTGCATTATCCTCTTTTTTTTCTCTCTTCATATCTCCTCTTATCCCAGTTTCTTCCTTTGCATTATCCTCCTTTCTTTATCCTCAGTCTCTCCTTTGCATATCCCTTTCTT
>JACEEZ010025033.1:137500-147500 GCA_016584305.1 Chionoecetes opilio
TGACTCTTCTATGATAGCCGTTGTCCTTACTGACTCTTCTATGATAGCCTGTTGTCCTTACTGACTGTTCTATGATAGCCGTTGTCCTTACTGACTCTTCTATGATAGCCTGTTGTCCTTACTGACTGTTCTATGATAGCCTGTTGTCCTTACTGACTCTTCTATGATAGCCGTTGTCCTTACTGACTGTTCTATGATAGCCTGTTGTCCTTACTGACTCTTCTATGATAGCCTGTTGTCCTTACTGACTCTTCTATGATAGCCTGTTGTCCTTACTGACTGTTCTATGATAGCCGTTGTCCTTACTGACTCTTCTATTATAGCTGTTGTCCTTACTGACTCTTCTATGATAGCCGTTGTCCTTACTGACTCTTCTATGATAGCTGTTGTCCTTACTGACTGTTCTATGATAGCCTGTTGTCCTTACTGACTGTTCTATGATAGCTGTTGTCCTTACTGACTGTTCTATGATAGCCTGTTGTCCTTACTGACTGTTCTATGATAGCCATTGTCCTTACTGACTGTTCTATGATAGCCTGTTGTCCTTACTGACTGTTCTATGATAGCTGTTGTCCTTACTGACTGTTCTATGATAGCTGTTGTCCTTACTGACTCTTCTATGATAGCCTGTTGTCCTTACTGACTGTTCTATGATAGCTGTTGTCCTTACTGACTGTTCTATGATAGCCATTGTCCTTACTGACTCTTCTATGATAGCCTGTTGTCCTTACTGACTGTTCTATGATAGCTGTTGTCCTTACTGACTGTTCTATGATAGCTGTTGTCCTTACTGACTCTTCTATGATAGCCTGTTGTCCTTACTGACTGTTCTATGATAGCCATTGTCCTTACTGACTGTTCTATGATAGCCTGTTGTCCTTACTGACTGTTCTATGATAGCCATTGTCCTTACTGACTCTTCTATGATAGCTGTTGTCCTTACTGACTGTTCTATGATAGCCTGTTGTCCTTACTGACTGTTCTATGATAGCTGTTGTCCTTACTGACTGTTCTATGATAGCTGTTGTCCTTACTGACTCTTCTATGATAGCCTGTTGTCCTTACTGACTCTTCTATGATAGCCTGTTGTCCTTACTGACTGTTCTATGATAGCCATTGTCCTTACTGACTCTTCTATGATAGCTGTTGTCCTTACTGACTGTTCTATGATAGCCATTGTCCTTACTGACTGTTCTATGATAGCCGTTGTCCTTACTGACTGTTCTATGATAGCCTGTTGTCCTTACTGACTCTTCTATGATAGCTGTTGTCCTTACTGACTGTTCTATGATAGCCTGTTGTCCTTACTGACTGTTCTATGATAGCCTGTTGTCCTTACTGACTGTTCTATGATAGCTGTTGTCCTTACTGACTCTTCTATGATAGCCTGTTGTCCTTACTGACTGTTCTATGATAGCTGTTGTCCTTACTGACTGTTCTATGATAGCTGTTGTCCTTACTGACTGTTCTATGATAGCTGTTGTCCTTACTGACTGTTCTATGATAGCCTGTTGTCCTTACTGACTGTTCTATGATAGCCTGTTGTCCTTACTGACTGTTCTATGATAGCTGTTGTCCTTACTGACTCTTCTATGATAGCCGTTGTTCTTACTGACTGTTCTATCCGGCAACACATTATATAGAGTCTTTCATGTCCCGTGATACCCTGTTACCCTTACTGTTCTTTACGACAACATATTATAGCCTGTTGTTCTTACTGCCTGTTCTATCCGGAAACACATTATATTCAGTCTTTCATGTCCCGTTATAGCCTGTTGTCCTTACTGTTTATTCTATCCGTCAACAGATTATATTATTCAGTCTTTCTGGTAACGTAATTGCCTAAAGTGTTGTCCTTACTGACTATTCTACCCGGCAACACATTATATAGAGTCTTTCAGGTCCTGTGATACCCTGTTACCCTTACAAGTATCTGTCTTAGTAATCACATTCACTGATATAAAACATAATTATCCAAATATAGTTTTCAGTTTTTCAGACAAAGGTGTACAGTTGCCCCGAAAATTTATGTAACTAATTCCAAGTGGCTTTAAATAAGTCAAAATTCTACTATTCTATCATGCAACAGATTATATTTAGTCTATATATTCAACAGATTACAATTATTCAGGTCCCGTTATAGTAATGGAATAATATTGTGCCTTAATCTCCTTGTTGTAATATGTTCTTCTGTTGCCTTTAAAGTACATTATGCCACGTGTTGTTCAAGGGTTCAGTATGTGTTTCCTGTTGCCCTTCCTGACTTTTCTATCCGGCAACAGATTATTATAACGTCTTTCAGGTCCTGTTATAGTAATGGAAGAATATTGTGCATTAATCTCCCTGTTGTAATATGTTCCACTGGTGCCTTTAAAGATGTGTTGTGTTATGCCACGTGTTGTTGAGGGGTAAGTGTGTGTTTAGTTTTATAGGGACGCTTGTGTGTTGCTTTAGGGCGATGGGAGGATGGGATATTTTATTAGTTTATGAATGTCTAGTGGTTGTAGGGAGTGGTTGGCGGGGTGACTGTGGTGACTGTGGTAGTGTTAGTGGTGTGGGTGTTGTACGTGATGAAGGATGGTTATAATTACAGAGAATTGACGTGTTATTACATGCTGATGTGTATGTAGTAGTAGTAGTAGTAGTAGTGGTGGTGGTAGTAGAAGTGTAGTAGTAGTTGTAGTAGTAATGGTAGTGGTGGCAGTATTATCACCATCAGTAGTAGTTAGTATTAGGCAGCGGTAACAGTAGTGGTAGTTGTGAAGCCAGTGGTAGGAGGAGACAGAGGTGGTGAGGGAGGGGCTGCGATCACGGAATAGGGATAAGGGATATCACAAACAAAACATCTGAAAAGAAATCCCTAGAATTGTACATGGTACTGTACGAATGCACTCACCTTTAAGTCAACCTCCAATAACACATTGAAAGGCTACTAACTAAACACACATTAAACGCAGCTTCCTTGTGTGTGTGTGTGTGTGTGTGTGTTTGTGTGTGTGTGTGTGTGTGTGTGTGTGTGTGTGTGTGTGTGTGTGTGTGTGTGTGTGTTTGTGTGTTGTGTGTGTGTGTGTGTGTGTGTGTTGTGTTGTATGTGTATATAATATATATATAATATTATATTATATATATATATATATATATATTATATTATATTATATATTATATATATAAGAGATAGAAAAGTAATATACTTGAAACCTAACCAGTGATGGTAGCGACAGGAAAGAGTGAGTCAAGATAACCCGCCGTGGCACCTGGTCGCCGCCCACAGGTGGCAGGGCTGGCACTGGCACGCTGCCACCGAGGGCCGTGGCGCGCTGTTCATCCAGCACCGCCGCCACGGCCTCCCAGGGGCGTGCAGGACAGGCTGTCCAGGCACTGCCCGTGCTGTTGTCCGATAATCTTTTACCATTTGATAATTATCTTTGATAATTCATAAAGGACAAAATGTAATGTACGAGCTTAATGTAGATACATTGATGAATGTCAATTTCATTATTCCTGATGGGCGTGTTATTGGTTATTAGTCTTGGAACAAAATCCAGCCTACAAAGGACAGCTTGAACGGTGTCGGTCATGTACGGCGGCAGCCTCCATGTGTGTGTGTGTGTGTATTCACCTAGTTGTATTTTACAAGGCCTGAGCAACGCTCGTATGGCCCCGTCTCCATAGCAACATTTTTTATCATTCATCCCTAATGTTTAGTGTTGGCCGAAGCCACCATCCCGGGAGGCGGGTCACAAACCCCCGGCTAACACCCGGTACCCATTCACTGCTGGGTGGAGAGGGGCTAGGGTTGTAAGAAGACCGCCCGTCTGTCTTCGCTCCGCCCGGGGATCGAACCCGGGACTTCTCGATTGTGAGCCGAGCGTGCTAACCCCTACACTACGGAGTACCCTACCCTACAGTGTGTGTGTGTGTGTGTGTGTGTGTGTGTGTGTGTGTGTGTGTGTGTGTGTGTGTGTGTGTGTGCGTACGTTCGTGTGCTCTGAACAATACATGGCCTGGCTGTCATTCATGTCTGCCTTATTAGATGGAATAGATGGAAAGACTCAATAATTTCATTAAAGTCATGTATATATATGTGTATATGCATGTGCGTGCCTACCTAGATAAACAGACAAGCGTCCATGGACACTAAGACGTACACGTACACGATCCCAAAACTAACAACAATAACTACAGTAAATAGGTTGTTTGTCGTGTTGGTCAGCACAGTGTAGATAGTGTAGTGTAGCACAGTGTAGTGGGTCTATAGTAGCCCTTGTGATGGGGAAACACTGGTCCTGCAGCGTGGTGCCGGCGCCAGGCTGACCCTGTCTGGTGCTGCCCTATAAGCTAGATGGTGTGTGGGCGGCAGCTAACTGTTGTGTAGCTAGGTGGTGCAGGGGTCATGGTATAGGCGGCGGGGCATGCGGTGCGGTGCGTGGTGGCAGCGAGGGAGCGTATATAGGTATGGCAGCTGACTCACTGTATGATTATGAGGCTGCTAGGCGAGGACTGACTAAGGGGAAAATATTTAGAATATTGACTTTAAAAAGGATAACGTATCGGTTTAACAGTAAATATATCTAAAACAACACACAAGGTGTTATCGAGGTAGGATAATTAGCATTTAAAATAAGGTTGTATATCGGCTGTTATTTAGTGCAGTGCTGGAGTAACAGCAGATGTAGCGATAAATATTGCTGCTGCTGTTATTGCTGCTGGTGCTGCTGCTGGTGCTGGTGCTGCTGGTGCTGCTGCTGCTGTAAGGTGCCAGGATGGTGAGTGTGCCGGGCGCCGCCAGTTTGTGTTGGTGCCAGCGGACTTGGATGTGTCCCAGGTGCCTCCTTGTCCCCTCTGCCACCGTGACATTGCATTCTGTGGCCATGGTAGCAAATTCTGATGAATACCAATTAAATTCAATGATATACAGACATGAAAACTATCAAACAGTGTATACTGAAAAAGGAGTGGACAGGACATACTGTATGTCTGGTATTACACAGGAGGAATAAGTGTTGCAATGTTATAGTAACAGTACAAGCAGTAGAAGCAACAACAGCTGCAGCAGTAATACAGTGTTGTTAATCAGAGTAGCGAACAGCCAGCACATTAGCCTTAGCTGCAGGCGCCCGTCTGTGGTGGCGCGGCACTGCCTTGGGGTCCCCCGTCCTGACCCCCTCTCACATGAACATTTTGTTACTTTTCAGGAGGAGGGGGGGGCTGTTGTAAGTAGACAGAGCATTAGCAGGACGCCCTGCCTCGCTCACCACCTTGTCTCCGTCACCGACTAACACGGAATTATACTTAAGCCACAGTACCGCCCTTAGCCCTACACCGTAACAGTAGTTAGATACCTTCCTGCCCGGAGGCCCTGGCTTGGGGGATCCGCCTGGCCTCATCTCACCCCTTACCCCATCCCCCTATAGGGCCTGTCACCGTCAGGGCGGGGTGAGGCGCGTGCAGATCCCGCCTCCTCACCCACCCTCCCCCCGGGCAGGTCTTGTACAGCACCTGCACAAATGTCGTATATAGTCTAAACGCTGTTGAGTTGGTCCCCGTAAAGCAAACAACGCTGAGTGGTACAGTAGTATCTTCACACTTGAGGTGAACACGGATATGAATACACACCTCAAGCTTAACAACCTAGACACTGAGGCGGACACAGATCCGTGCTAAATATATTCCTTGATGCTGACGAGGAGCCGAGTATGCATGACCACGGACGACGACACCTCCACTGGGGAGCAGAGGCTGTCGTCGTCCCCAGATGAGCGAGTCGGTGGGCGGTGAACGACGGGCCTGTCAGGAGGTGAAACGGACGGTTTGGGACTCAGACCTTAGCCACTATGATAACTTACTTGTAATCACTTTTCGTCCTGAGATATCTGTGATGTTTTCATTCAAATTTTTGATGATGCGCCGAGTTATTCACGCGAGCAGGAGAGGAGTCAAGGAGCTTAATACACAGAGGGGTGGCGGAGAGGTGTCGAAGCAGGGTAGCATTGTAAAAGTACTGCAATACTTGACTGCCCTGTATACTCTCCGCGGTGACTCAAAGAACCCATTGTTGACATGGAAGTGAAAGGAGAGAGGAGCGATGCCTCATCCCAGAGTAATGAGCCGCCATAGTCCTCCACTCATGTCCTCAAGAAACTCACCACTGCAGGAATCATAAGCTTATGTTTTATATGAGGAAATAATTTATATAAATACATTCAACCATCATGTCAGCTATAACTAAACCTTTATTTCTTGTACACTTTTAATGAATCACGGTTTGAATAATGATCGGGTTGTGTCCGAGGGGCTTCGACAAGCCCTCAGTCACGTTTGTGTCTCGTTAACGCTGTCCTCGGCGACGCTGCCTCGGCTAGACTGTGTGAGGACGTGACAGCCGCTAATTTAGTAACGATCGAGGTGCTGATGCCTGTTTGGATCTACTTATTCTTCTTCCATGGTACCGATTGATGAATAAAAACAAATGTTAATAAGTATATACACAAAACAGCGCGTTACTTCATCTTATTCTTATACGTTTCACCAACCGGCCAACTCTATTGCTTCATTAAAACAAGGTAATAGGTCTGAGCCAGCCCGTCCCAGCCTCCCGGTCCGCGCGTCACCGCCTCCTGGGACTCCTCGCAGGCGGGGAGATGCGTGTGCCCTCCGCAGGACATCACCTCCTCACCGCCTTAGAGGGTGATGTACTATTTTGTTTCCAAGGAAGAATATTTAACTACGGTTCTCGACCAGCACTACTAAACAGCTGCTACTGAGGAGACTAATCATTAGCTTTCTGTAGAGAGACGGCGTGTTTCTCCTGTAGACTTGGTTAATCTCTCTCTCTCTCTCTCTCTCTCTCTCTCTCTCTCTCTCTCTCTCTCTCTCTCTCTCTCTCTCTCTCTCTCTCTCTCTCTCTCCTCTCTCTCTCTCTCTCTCTTCTCTCTTTCTCTCTCTCACACACACACACACACACACACACACACACACACACACACACACACACACACACACACACACACACACACACACACACACACACACACACACACACACACACACACACACACACACACACACACACACACACTCCGGGTACTCCGTAGTGTAGGGGAAGCACGCTCGGTTCACAACCGAGAAGTCCCGGGTTCGATCCCCGGGCGGAGCGGAAACAGATGGGCTGTTTCCTTAAGAAACCCGAGCCCCTGTCCACCCAGCAGTGAATGGGTACCGGGTGTTAGCCGGGGTTTGTGACCTGCTCTCCGGGGTGGTGGCTTCGGCCAAAACTAAGCACTAAGGATGAATGATAAAAATGTTGATATGGAGACAGGGCCATACGAGCGTTGCTCAGGCCCTGTAAAATACAACTAGATGAATACAACTAGATGAATACACAAGACACACACACACCACACACACACACACAAGACTCCATTGCACTTTTCTGACTATCGGCCTTTAATTAACCAAACCATCGTATATAGGATGACGGTGTGACCTAACTGAGTGGGGAAGAATTATGTCCTTTATCGTTAATGGGTAAATAATTATTTCCGTACCCTGTCTCCGTGACATAAGTAGCAGACAGTAGCCGTAAGGGAAGCGAGGTGGAGGAAGCGATGGAGAGGCCAGAAGGGGACTGAGGTAACATGAAGGAAGAATATGAAGGGGCCTCAAATAGGGGATATACTATAGGCCCTATAGGGGGTATTTCCCGGGGGCCGCGCTCATACCTACCTTCTCCCCCACACACTCGCGACTGTCCTCCCGCGAGTGTTAAAGTGGCAATTGTAATTCACGCTCACCCGCCGGCAGTCTTGCACGAAGCCCATGGGATAAAGACTAGTCATTAGCGCTCTGCATCCTTAATGAAGGCGGAGGAGGGGAGTTATCCAGTTTGTCAGCCACGGCACTTTAGCACTCACTAGCTCCTCCACGAGGCGGCAACCTAGTTATTGGCTCCTCAAGTGTTTAGTCTCTGTTTAGGTATCTATTTCTCCTTTGTGTTCCTCCCCCAGCAGGCGAGTCTCCCCCCGGACACCTTACCCCAAGTTCCTTCTCCATGTAACCGCCGGTTTTGACTTTTGTTTGTCTTGCTTTCACCTTCAAGTATTTATTGGCAGTTTTTGTTTACTTCATCCCTCGTTATCTATTTCGTTTGCAGTGTTGCTTTGTGTCGTTACCGATATCTCCATTCCTTTCACATCTTCTTCCTCTTCTTCCAGCACGCTATTCTCAAATATTCAAAACTTGAACTTTAATTTTCACCTTGGATATGGAACCTTTATGATAATTTTTCTATAATGGAGCCAGAATCCCCGACAGCATATCATTGCACCTCCCTCCCTGTGCCTCCTTGCTACCTCATGTCCCTCTCATCCCCCTGAGCTGCATCAAGAAGGACGTCCACTTCTATCATTATTGTGTTATAATGTCCAACGTCCAACGATGGTCCAACGTCCCTCAGACCATCGTAATCAGCCTGACGACTTTTTAGCTTTCGGGTCCATCTTCATAGGGCTCTCATAATTGTCTGCTGGAAGTAGTTATTGTGGGAAATAGTATTTGAATTGTGAGGCGGGAGGCCTGGCAGCATCATCCGGCGTGCCTCAGCCCTGTGTCTCCCCTACAGGGTAAGGGCACCGGCTCAGGCCACCGCACGCTGCTCTACGGCAATGCTGTGCTCCTGCGACACATGAACTCCATGATGGTGAGTCTGTCTGTGGATCAGATCGTTCTATTTGTCTGTGAAAAATACACAACAAATTCAAAGATTGTCTCTGTGATGACCGATGTATTTACTTGAGAAAATGTTAATATATGATTTCAAGATATTTACCAATAAAGAGACTTGGGATTCCAAAAATATTTGTAACTTTGTCATCGCACCATTTTCTATCGCCATTGTTTGCGAGGCCCTGCTAACACTTGTGTGTCTTTCCTTCCTTCCTTGGTCTCCTTTCCCCTGTGGTGCAGTACCTGGCCTGCCTCTCCACCAGCTCCTCCAGGGACAAGCTGGCCTTCGACGTGGGTCTCCAGGAACACTCCATGGGTGAGCAGCAGGAAGGCTGTCACTGCTGTGTGTGTGTGTGTGTAGTGTATGTGTGTGTGTGTGTGTGTGTGTGTGTGTGTGTGTGTGTGTGTGTGTGTGTGTGTGTGTGTGTGTGTGTAAGCGTGTGTATGTGTTTCAGTTGTAATTCACGGAGCCCATGGGGACTTTGCATCCCTTAAGGAGGTGCAGAAACGCAGCTCTCCAGGGTGTGTGTGTGTGTGTGTACAGGGAACTCTGTAGTGTAGTGGTTAGCACGCTCGGCTTACAACCGAGAAGTCCCGGGTTTGATCCCCGGGCGGAGCGAAAGATAGATGGGTGGTCTTTCTTAAATCCCTAGCCCCTGTCCACCCAGCAGTGAATGGGTACCGGGTGCCAGCCGGGGGTTTGTAACCCCCCCCCCGGGGTGGTGGCTTCGGCCAACACTAATAATATGCAGCAGCGGTAGATCACTATGGCTCTGAGGCATTATCCTCTAAACAAAACAAACAAGAGAAACAAGAGTGTGCGTGTGTGTGCGTGCGTGTGACTGAACCTGTGTTCCCCAGGGGAGTCGTGTTGGTGGACCATTCACCCGGCCAGCAAGCAGCGATCTGAGGGCGAGAAGGTGCGAGTGGGCGACGACCTCATCCTCGTGTCCGTGGCCACCGAGCGATACCTGGTGAGTGGCCTCCAGACCCTCCTCATGCCCCACCCGGCAACCCATCACAACACTAACTCATTAATAGAAAATAACATATATCTGAAAATTTGCAATGAGTTTGATCTATTATGTCTTCTTTTCTTTATGGTGACGAAATAGTTCCACTCTGTGCTTCTCCTATTAGCATTAGGAAGCCTTCTTGTAATACTTTCCCTCTGTCTGGTTCCCCGCAGCAAGCGACGCGCGAGGATGAGCAGAGCATCGTGAACGCCTCCTTCCACGTCACCCACTGGTCCGTCCTCCCCTTCGGCACCGGACTC
>JACEEZ010025033.1:150000-172500 GCA_016584305.1 Chionoecetes opilio
ACATACGTACATACATTTCAACTGGAACGCCCGAGACAAGGGTGGTTCATTATTATTATTATTATTTTTTTACATCACACAGAACTGGCCAAGGTAAAAAAAAAAAAGGTAACAAATGCCCGCTTAGTTGCCAGCCTCTATAAAGAATACAGTTAGAGAATACAAAAAGGGGGGAGGGCCAATTTAGTTCGGGAGGTGTCTTGATGTGAGGTTCATGAGTCTTATTATCAGTGTGTGTGTGTGTGTGTGGTGTGTGTGTGTGTGTGTGTGAGTATTAGGTTTGTCTGGAATATTTGGCTTCATTTCTTTACGCCTTGTCTTATCTCCCTTATTTTCGAGTGCGTTTATTTATCATGCTGTTATTGTTGTTTTTTCCACCTCTTTTCTTCTCCTTCTGCCCTTGTATGCTGTAACAGAAGTAGTGTTTAAATCCATCCTCACTTCTCTATTTTCTTATACCACTTATTATGTTTTTTGAGAGGCGTTTCTTCTCCTTCTGCCCTTGTATGCTGTAACAAAAGTAGTTATTGCAGCCATCCTTACTTTTCTATTTTCTTATACCACTTGTGATGTTTTCTGATAGGCGTTTGAGATCAAGAAGAAGGGCGTGGGTAAGGTGGAGATTAAGCAAGGAACGTGCAGCGAGGAGGGCAAGATGGATGACGGGCTGGTCTTCTACAGGAGTCAGGAGGAAGAGAGTCGCACCGGCCGTGTTATTCGCAAGTGTTCTCACCTGTTCACCGGCTTCATTAAGTGAGTGCAAGTGGTCATCTCTGTCTTGTCATTAAGTGCGTGCAAGTGGTCATCTCTGTCTTGCCATTAAGTGAGTGCAAGTGGTCATATCTGTCTAGTCATTAAGTGAGTGCAAGTGGTCATATCTGTCTTGTCATTAAGTGAGTGCAAGTGGTCATCTCTGTCTTGTCATTAAGTGAGTGCAAGTGGTCATCTCTGTCTTGTCATTAAGTGAGTGCAAGTGGTCATCTCTGTCTTGTCATTAAGTGAGTGCAAGTGGTCATCTCTGTCTTGTCATGAAGTGAGTGCAAGTGGTCATCTCTGTCTTGTCATTAAGTGAGTGCAAGTGGTCATCTCTGTCTTGTCATTAAGTGAGTGCAAGTGGTCATCTCTGTCTTGTCATTAAGTGAGTGCAAGTGGTCATCTCTGTCTTGTCATTAAGTGAGTGCAAGTGGTCATCTCTGTCTTGTCATTAAGTGAGTGCAAGTGGTCCTCTCTGTCTTGTCATTAAGTGAGTGCAAGTGGTCCTCTCTGTCTTGCCATTAAGTGAGTGCAAGTGGTCATCTCTGTCTTGCCATTAAGTGAGTGCAAGTGGTCCTCTCTGTCTTGTCATTAAGTGAGTGCAAGTGGTCATATCTGTCTTGCCATTAAGTGAGTGCAAGTGGTCCTCTCTGTCTTGTCATTAAGTGAGTGCAAGTGGTCATCTCTGTCTTGTCATTAAGTGAGTGCAAGTGGTCATATCTGTCTTGCCATTAAGTGAGTGCAAGTGGTCCTCTCTGTCTTGTCATTAAGTGAGTGCAAGTGGTCATCTCTGTCTTGTCATTAAGTGAGTGCAAGTGGTCATCTCTGTCTTGCCATTAAGTGAGTGCAAGTGGTCCTCTCTGTCTTGCCATTAAGTGAGTGCAAGTGGTCATATCTGTCTTGTCATTAAGTGAGTGCAAGTGGTCATATCTGTCTTGTCATTAAGTGAGTGCAAGTGGTCCTCTCTGTCTTGTCATTAAGTGAGTGCAAGTGGTCATCTCTGTCTTGCCATTAAGTGAGTGCAAGTGGTCCTCTCTGTCTTGTCATTAAGTGAGTGCAAGTGGTCATCTCTGTCTTGTCATTAAGTGAGTGCAAGTGGTCATCTCTGTCTTGCCATTAAGTGAGTGCAAGTGGTCATCTCTGTCTTGCCATTAAGTGAGTGCAAGTGGTCCTCTCTGTCTTGTCATTAAGTGAGTGCAAGTGGTCATATCTGTCTTGTCATTAAGTGAGTGCAAGTGGTCATCTCTGTCTTGCCATTAAGTGAGTGCAAGTGGTCATCTCTGTCTTGTCATTAAGTGAGTGCAAGTGGTTCATCTCTGTCTTGTCATTAAGTGAGTGCAAGTGGTCATCTCTGTCTTGTCCATTAAGTGAGTGCAAGTGGTCATCTCTGTCTTGTCATTAAGTGAGTGCAAGTGGTCATATCTGTCTTGCCATTAAGTGAGTGCAAGTGGTCATCTCTGTCTTGTCATTAAGTGAGTGCAAGTGGTCATCTCTGTCTTGTCATTAAGTGAGTGCAAGTGGTCATCTCTGTCTTGTCATTAAGTGAGTGCAAGTGGTCATCTCTGTCTTGTCATTAAGTGAGTGCAAGTGGTCATCTCTGTCTTGTCATTAAGTGAGTGCAAGTGGTCCTCTCTTGTCTTGTCATTAAGTGAGTGCAAGTGGTCCTCTCTGTCTTGCCATTAAGTGAGTGCAAGTGGTCATCTCTGTCTTGCATTAAGTGAGTGCAAGTGGTCCTCTCTGTCTTGTCATTAAGTGAGTGCAAGTGGTCATATCTGTCTTGCCATTAAGTTGAGTGCAAGTGGTCATCTCTGTCTTGTCATTAAGTGAGTGCAAGTGGTCATCTCTGTCTTGCCATTAGTGAGTGCAAGTGGTCATCTCTGTCTTGCCATTAAGTGAGTGCAAGTGGTCATATCTGTCTTGTCATTAAGTGAGTGCAAGTGGTCATATCTGTCTTGTCATTAAGTGAGTGCAAGTGGTCTCTCTGTCTTGTCATTAAGTGAGTGGCAAGTGGTCATCTCTGTCTTGCCATTAAAGTGAGTGCAAGTGGTCCTCTCTGTCTTGTCATTAAGTGAGTGCAAGTGGTCATCTCTGTCTTGTCATTAAGTGAGTGCAAGTGGTCATCTCTGTCTTGCCATTAAGTGAGTGCAAGTGGTCATCTCTGTCTTGCCATTAAGTGAGTGCAAGTGGTCCTCTCTGTCTTGTCATTAAGTGAGTGCAAGTGGTCATATCTGTCTTGTCATTAAGTGAGTGCAAGTGGTCATCTCTGTCTTGCCATTAAGTGAGTGCAAGTGGTCATCTCTGTCTTGTCATTAAGTGAGTGCAAGTGGTCATCTCTGTCTTGCCATTAAGTGAGTGCAAGTGGTCATCTCTGTCTTGCCATTAAGTGAGTGCAAGTGGTCCTCTCTGTCTTGTCATTAAGTGAGTGCAAGTGGTCATATCTGTCTTGCCATTAAGTGAGTGCAAGTGGTCCTCTCTGTCTTGTCATTAAGTGAGTGCAAGTGGTCATCTCTGTCTTGTCATTAAGTGAGTGCAAGTGGTCATCTCTGTCTTGTCATTAAGTGAGTGCAAGTGGTCATCTCTGTCTTGCCATTAAGTGAGTGCAAGTGGTCATCTCTGTCTTGTCATGAAGTGAGTGCAAGTGGTCATCTCTGTCTTGCCATTAAGTGAGTGCAAGTGGTCATCTCTGTCTTGTCATTAAGTGAGTGCAAGTGGTCATCTCTGTCTTGTCATTAAGTGAGTGCAAGTGGTCATCTCTGTCTTGTCATTAAGTGAGTGCAAGTGGTTCATCTCTGTCTTGCCATTAAGTGAGTGCAAGTGGGTCATCTCTGTCTTGTCATGAAGTGAGTGCAAGTGGTCATCTCTGTCTTGCCATTAAGTGAGTGCAAGTGGTCATCTCTGTCTTGCCATTAAGTGAGTGCAAGTGGTCATCTCTGTCTTGCCATTAAGTGAGTGCAAGTGGTCCTCTCTGTCTTGTCATTAAGTGAGTGCAAGTGGTCATCTCTGTCTTGTCATTAAGTGAGTGCAAGTGGTCATATCTGTCTTGTCATTAAGTGAGTGCAAGTGGTCCTCTCTGTCTTGCCATTAAGTGAGTGCAAGTGGTCATCTCTGTCTTGTCATTAAGTGAGTGCAAGTGGTCATCTCTGTCTTGCCATTAAGTGAGGGCAAGTGGTCATCTCTGTCTTGTCATTAAGTGAGTGCAAGTGGTCATCTCTGTCTTGTCATTAAGTGAGTGCAAGTGGTCATCTCTGTCTTGTCATTAAGTGAGTGCAAGTGGTCATCTCTGTCTTGTCATTAAGTGAGTGCAAGTGGTCATCTCTGTCTTGTCATTAAGTGAGTGCAAGTGGTCATCTCTGTCTTGTCATTAAGTGAGTGCAAGTGGTCATCTCTGTCTTGTCATTAAGTGAGTGCAAAGTGGTCATCTCTGTCTTGTCATTAAGTGAGTGCAAGTGGTCATCTCTGTCTTGTCATTAAGTGAGTGCAAGTGGTCCTCTCTGTCTTGCCATTAAGTGAGTGCAAGTGGTCATCTCTGTCTTGTCATTAAGTGAGTGCAAGTGGTCATCTCTGTCTTGTCATTAAGTGAGTGCAAGTGGTCATCTCTGTCTTGTCATTAAGTGAGTGCAAGTGGTCATCTCTGTCTTGTCATTAAGTGAGTGCAAGTGGTCATCTCTGTCTTGTCATTAAGTGAGTGCAAGTGGTCATCTCTGTCTTGTCATTAAGTGAGTGCAAGTGGTCATCTCTGTCTTGTCATTAAGTGAGTGCAAGTGGTCATCTCTGTCTTGCCATTAAGTGAGTGCAAGTGGCCATCTCTGTCTTGTCATTAAGTGAGTGCAAGTGGTCATCTCTGTCTTGTCATTAAGTGAGTGCAAGTGGTCATCTCTGTCTTGTCATTAAGTGAGTGCAAGTGGTCATATCTGTCTTGTCATTAAGTGAGTGCAAGTGGTCATCTCTGTCTTGTCATTAAGTGAGTGCAAGTGGTCATATCTGTCTTGTCATTCACCTTTGATTGCATTCCAAGAAATCCTCTCGTAGCAAACTAAAAGATATGCATTTTTATTCATTATTCACTTGGTGTGTAAAATTTTATGTAGTACTAAATCAAGAATACATGAGGCCGTCAGAGTTGAGGTAGAATAGTAAAGTATGAGTGTCCGGATATACGTACATGTAGGGGGTTTACTTGAGGGTTGCCGCATTGTAGGGGGTTTACTTGAGGGTTGCCGCATTGTAGGGGGTTTACTTGAGGGTTGCCGGGTTGTAGGGGGTTTACTTGAGGGTTCCGGGTTGTAGTGGGTTTACTTGAGGGTTGCCGGGTTGTAGGGGTTTACTTGAGGGTGCCGGGTTGTAGGGGGTTTACTTGAGGGTTGCCGGGTTGTAGGGGGTTTACTTGAGGGTTGCCGGGTTGTAGGGGGTTTACTTGAGGGTTGCCGGGTTGTAAGGGGGTTTACTTGAGGGTTGCCGGTTGTAGGGGGTTTACTTGTAGGGTTGCCGGGTTGTAAGGGGTTTACTTGAGGGTTGCGCATTGTAGGGGGTTTACTTGAGGGTTGCACCGCATTGTAGGGGTTTACTTGAGGGTTGCCGGGTTTGTAGGGGGTTTACTTGAGGGTTGCCGCATTGTAGGGGGTTTACTTGAGGGTTGCCGCATTGTAGGGTTTACTTGAGGGTTGCGCATTGTAGGGGGTTTACTTGAGGGTTGCCGCATTGTAGGGGTTTACTTGAGGGTGCCGGGTTGTAGGGGTTTACTTGAGGGTTGCCGCATTGTAGGGGGTTTACTTGAGGGTTGCCGCATTGTAGGGGGTTTACTTGAGGGTTGCCGGGTTGTAGGGGGTTTACTTGAGGGTTGCCGCATTGTAGGGGGTTTACTTGAGGGTTGCCGCATTGTAGGGGGTTTACTTGAGGGTTGCCGCATTGTAGGGGGTTTACTTGAGGGTTGCCGGGTTGTAGGGGGTTTACTTGAGGGTTGCCGGGTTGTAGGGGGTTTACTTGAGGGCTGCCGCATTGTAGGGGGTTTACTTGAGGGTTGCCGCATTGTAGGGGGTTTACTTGAGGGTTGCCGCATTGTAGGGGGTTTACTTGAGGGTTGCCGCATTGTAGGGGGTTTACTTGAGGGTTGCCGCATTGTAGGGGGTTGGCTTGAGGGTTGCCGGTTTGTGAGGACTTAAGTGGATAATAAATGGTCCATCATGTGAGGCTTACTAGCGGCGCCACCCTCCCTCGCTCTCCCTAACAGAGGACTCGACAGCATCCAGACGTCACGCCGCATTTCCATCCTCCTGAAGACAGTCAACCTGAAGGAGATGATTCACTGCCTCGAGGACCTCATCAACTACTTCGCCTACCCCGAGGACGACCTTGGTGAGCACACACACAACGACCATCAATCAGGAGCATGAATAACACTTACTCATTTACCTTTCAAGGAACCTGTTTTCAATGACTTGCTTCACTTTTGCACTGACAGTCGAGTATTTCATGCTTCTCTTCTTTCCTCGCCGGCAGAACACGGTGAGCGGCAGTTGGCTCTCCGTGCCCTCAGGAACCGCCAAGACTTGTTCCAGCAGGAGGGCATCCTTAACCTGATCCTGGACGCCATCGACAAGATCACCGTCATCACCTCGCAGGGCTTCATGGTGGCGCTGGCCGGGGAGGAGGCGGGCATGGACTACGACATCATCTCCGGTAGGCTGCCGCCCTCTTACGCCTCAGTTTTCTTCACCTCCACCTTTTTCTCCCTCTCTGCCTCTTCTTTGTTCGAAATTTGATTCTTTATTTGTAACTATATATTTCAAGAAATTGGAAGTTTTTTGTTAATGTTTCCATAATGACGGTGATGTGTGAAACATGTGGCAATGTTCCTCTTGGGAGTTCATTGGTGGACAAAACAACACCAGCGTCACAGCGTCAGCCTCCTTGTCTTGGTAAGCACGTCTCGGGTGTGTTCCGCAGGCTACCTCTACCAGCTGCTGGCCGCTGTCATCAAGGGTAACCACACCAACTGCTCGCAGTTCGCTAACAGTCACCGCCTCAACTGGCTCTTCTCCCGTTTGGGGTCTGCCGGCGAGGGCACCGGCATGCTGGATGTGCTGCACTGCGTCCTCATCGACTCCCCAGAAGCACTCAACGTGATGCAGGTGCGTCCCCGGGCTGGTGTTGTGTTGCCACGCACCACGTAGCGTGACTCGGCGCAAACTGTGTCACAAGGAAACTATACCATGATACTCTTATCTCACATGAGACATCTTCATCTGAAGTGTTACAACATAGTCACCATTTGTATCTCTTTTGTATTTACCAAAATTCTCGAGAACCACCACGCCTCATCCACTGAGGTCACACAACGTCTCCACCCGTAGGAGGAGCACATCAAGGTCATCATCGCGCTGCTGGAGAAGTACGGCCGCGACCCCAAGGTGCTGGACGTGCTGTGTTCCCTGTGTGTGGGTAACGGCACGGCGGTGCGCTCCTCACAGAACAACATCTGCGACTACCTGCTGCCGGGGCGTAACCTGCTGCTACAGAGCCAGCTGGTGGACCACGTGTCCAGGTGAATGTCCTCTACCCGTCTTCAGGAGGAAATAGACCCCCTTCAGAGGCTTCAGTATTTGCAACCCATACATGTCTTACTGGTAGTTCATTGCCATCAATAACTACACATCCTCTACCTGCTACCACAATGCGTTTTGGATGCCAGAATAATGTGTTCAGTTTCCTACTACATGATCATAATTTTATGAACTACTCTTACATCTTTTATCTCTCTCTTGAATGTCCTTACTTCCCGGTGAGCCCCTCCTCGCCTGTCCTTTACCTGCTGGTGTCCCTGCAGCGCACGGCCAAACATCTTCGTGGGCCAGGTGGAAGGCTCGGCCATATACCAGAGATGGTACTTTGAGATGACGCTGGACCACATCGAGCAGTCCTCGCACCTGCCCCCGCACCTGCGCATCGGCTGGGCCAACACCACGGGCTACGTCAGCTATCCCGGCGGCGGCGAGAAGTGGGGCGGCAACGGCGTAGGTGACGATCTGTATTCCTATGGCTTCGACGGGTCCTTCCTGTGGACGGGCGGACGCTACACCCACGTCAACCCCATTGTGAGTACCCGGAGATGGGTGTAGACAGGGACATCATCAATCCTTCGGTGATACGTTAAACGGCTTCCGACTCTGCAATATAAACACACTGTTATGAGACATGCATCTTGCCATACGTAGTATCTCAAATACATATATATTTCACTCTTTGAATACATTTTAAAAACGTTTAGTCATTAAAGTGCAGCAAAGGATACCACAAAGGAACCTTCCCCTTCACCCTCCCCATCCTCCCGGACAGGACTCCATGCCGTTCATCAAGAAAGGCGATGTGATAGGCTGTGCTCTTGACCTGACCGTCCCCATCATCACCTTCTACGTGAACGGCCGCCAGGTGAACGGCGCCTTCACGGGCTTCAACCTGGACGGCATGTTCTTCCCTGTGGTGTCTGCCTCAGCCAAGCTCAGGTGGGGCTCAGCGGCGGCGTCTTGAGATGCATTGGTAGACATGTCGCAGTCACAAAGGACGTGTGTTAACTTCATAGCGTGGCATGTTTGTGGCGATGTGTTGGTAGTGACATAATGTAATGATATAGTTCTTTTTCAGTGCGCGGTTCCTCTTGGGTGGAGAGCACGGTCGCCTCAAGTACCCACCGCCAGATGGCCACTCCACTGTCTCAGAGTGTCTCCTCCCCTTCCAGGTTGGCATTTCTTCCACCATCATTCCTCGCCTCCATATCTTTACACCTTATGAGTACTCCCACTTACTCGCATTTACTAAAAGTCAACGTGGAAATCTCTTTTCTGTTCTTAAACTTAGATTTTTTGTTGTTCTAGATAATAGCATTACCTTAACTACCAAAAATCTGCACAAATTGAAATTTGACGAAAGTTTCCATGTGAAAGCTGTCAAAGTCCTAAAGCATTAGATACACAAAGTCAAGAGTGTGTCGAGATAGCGTGAGGTAGCGTGTCATCATTGGTTGGAGACGTAACAGTTCTTATAGTATGTTCATTGTCTCGCCCACAGACCCTGGCTATCGACCCCTGTTTCTACTTCGGCGAGCAGCACAAGGGTACCCTGGCGGGGCCTTTGCCTGTTCAGGATGACCTCGTCTTCGTTCCTAAGCCTGTCGACACCACCACCGTCAGTACAGACCCCATCATTTCCCTCACCTTTATCTCCAACAATCCTTTCATAAAGTTTATATACTTACATTTCGAATAGAAAAATTTATACCTCTGTATGTATTCCACCTGGCTCTTCCTCCCTCAACAGATCCAGCTGCCGGGCTTCATCGAGCAGGTCCGGGACAAGCTCGCTGAGAACATTCACGAGATGTGGGCGATGAACAAGATCGAGCAGGGCTGGACGTACGCCGAGCGCCGCGACGACCTCCGCCTCCACCACCCGTGTCTCACTTCTTTCGAGAAGCTGCCGCAGAGTGAGAAACGATACGACGCCACCCTCGCCCTCCAGACCCTCAAGTAAGTCCTCCCGCACGAGCCAGACTTTTCAGGAGAGAGGCTGTTCATCGTTTTGCATAATTTTTCATGGAATTTCTGGTGTCATGTCCTCTCAGTAAGCCAATCATGAAGGGAAAGGTTGTTCTCTCGCTCGGTTTAGTATATCACGAATGATGAAAAATTGTTTTGTGTCCGTGCTTTGATTGTCAAATGATAAAGGTTTTTGAGTGCGTGTGTGTTTATCATTGCGTGTGTGTGTATGTGTGTGTTCGCAGGACGGTATTGGCGCTTGGTTACCATATCACCTTGGACAAGCCTCCCAGCCGCATCCGCTCCGTCAGGCTGACCAACGATCCCTTCCTGCAGACCAACGGGTACAAGCCCCAGCCACTAGACCTCTCCCAGGTAAAGCCCTCCCCCACTCCCTTCCCATTGCTACTGCATCTTATTTGTGAATACCATCTCAGTTTTTGCCCGTTTAATGAATATATTCCTAAATTTGTTCATTTCAATACAACAGCTACTTAGTTTTACAATCATAGGATTTTTTTTCTCGTTTTTGGGTCTCGTGGAAACATATTCAAACAGTGTCACACGAAACTATGAGGAAAAGTTTCCTGAGAAATTATCATAAAGTCCTACCGTAGATAACAGTGAAGTCGCCAGTTCTACGTTTCTTTGTTATTTACAGACGTGTGGTGGCGTTAATACTTACATTTCTACATCCATGATTTCAGGAAAGTTAGAAGGGTCTATCTGGAAAGTCTGTGTCATTTTGTGTCTTCATCTGTGTCATATTAGGGCTATAAATGAACAAATGACAAAAATAAAACCGAGTGGCGACCTCATTATACCTACTACAGTAAAGTCACCAGCTAGTATTTTAACCCAACAGTTGAGTCGCCACTCTGGGGAATTCAGGGAAATTAGAGGTGAAGTAAAACAAGTCTCTATATATATTAGCTGCGGAAGATGCTTGGATATATATAAATTCCTCTGCCAATGTGAAAATAAATTCTATTAAAGTTTGAAAGATCTGGCAAGTCTGCGTCCTGTCGCCCGAAAAGCTATTGTTTACTGTCTGTCATCGCGCGAAGAAAAACGTGAGAAGCAAAATGCGCAACAGTTATATTTGCAGATACAAAGCATAAAACAACGTTGAAACAGGGTAGATTGTACAGTCATGATATAAACTACTGTGTAACATCTTCAGTGGCACATACACAGCAGTAGTGATGCTATAATTCGTAATATTTGGCGCCTGGCGACTTCATTGCAGGTGGCGACTTCACTGTTATCTACGGTAAAGGTCAGCCACAAGGAGTAGCCCGACAAGATTACCTTTTTAGCACAGACTTTATCTAGGCCGTCTGGAGGAGGAAACATAGTACAGCGAGGTGATTGTGTGCCTGGCAGGTGAGCCTGACGCCCAAGCTGGAGGAGTTGGTGGATCAGCTTGCCGAAAACACGCACAACATCTGGGCGCGGGAACGCATCCAGCAGGGGTGGACCTACGGCCTCAACGAAGACCCGGACATGCACCGCTCCCCCCACCTGGTGAGCTACCAAAACGTGGACGACGCCATCAAGAAGGCCAACCGTGACACGGCCTCTGAGACCATCCGCACCTTACTGGTGTACGGTTACCTCCTCGAGGCCCCACCAGGAGACCAAAGCGAAGGTACTTGCTACGTAATGTTTACCCAGTTTACCGTGGTATCATGTATTCATTTGTTCATACTTATTCTACTCCTTTTCTGTAACTGATGCAGGCACAGCAACATCGGACACAGACAACATCGTGCACGGCACGGGCCACCGTACTTACCGCTTGGAGAAAACCAATTCAGCGACTTCTGGCAAATGGTACTTTGAGATGGAGGTGCTGACGTCGGGGCTAATGCGTGTCGGGTGGATGGAGGTTACCAGCCAGCCCGGCAAGGAATTAGGGAACGATGACAAGTCCTGGGCATTCGATGGCTTCCGTGTGAGTATCAGTTATTGCATTAAGTATTATTTATTTTTTTGTAAATAATAGTAGAGAGAATATAGAGTATAGAGAGTATATTATAGTAGCAGTTCCCGTGGTTCTAAGCACCGTCCAGTGAGTAAGTTGATATATGTACATTTATGGTGTCTGCCTAGCAATCACCTACTTTCACACGGTCCAAACAGCAGCAACAGCATCTGCCACACACCCTGGGAGGCTGCTGGCCAAATATTACAACACTAATAAAGGGTACAAGTAGCAGTTCAGTTTCAGGTGATCGGTTCAAACAACTATATCTTTGTGAGTTGACACGGGCGATGGGCGAGATGGAGGCTGCACTAACTGACTCTGTCTTTAAAGCACACCAAGAACCACCAGGGAATGATGGAGTTTTACGGGCGCCGCACCCAGGTCGGCGACGTTGTGGGTGTGATGTTGGACCTGCATGATAAGACCATCAGTAAGTCACCTGCTGTGGCCACCAGCGCTAGGCACGCACGTATTCACAGGCGCACCTATACTACAACATGTTACACCCTACGCACACACACTCTTTAATATCCTGAAGCTGCGTAAATGACATCTATATCAGCATGATCTTTTAAACATTGAAAACGCAAACACACACACACACACACACACACACACACACACACACACACACACACACACACACACACACACACACACACATACACACACACACACACACACACACACACACACACACACACACACACACACACACACACACACACACACACACACACACACACACACACACACACACACACACACACACACACACACACACACACAACACACACACACACACACACACACACACACACACACACACACACACACACACGTGAGGTACACGCAAACACGGCACGAGCAATGAAGAGGGCGTGTGGCGCCCCGTGTGCAGGCCTCCCGGTGCCCTTCTCTAACCACTCCTACCTTCAAGTTTATCCCTCACAGCTCTGCCACAGGAGTGCATCGGTTTCTCGGGAGGCCAAACTGCTAACCCAGCACTGTGTTTCAGACCCGTGTAATGCTACTCCGTAAAGTGCAGCAGACCACTGGATGGAGACCTAAATATCTGGCTGTGTATAATGTCCTCAATGCTTTGTGGCGGAGGGAACCATGCAGTGGTCTGCCGCACATTACGGACGTGTCATATCCCTCTAATAAATTGTCATGTTGCAGATTTGTGTTCTTTGAGTGTCAGTACTGAGTTCTTGTTTGTGTGTGACGCAGGAAGAGAAGTGTAATGCGAACTGTGTGGACAGCTACGGCCACAGGTGGCAGGTGGGCGACGTGGTGGGCGTGTGCCTTGACCTCGTCGACAGAACCATCAGTGAGTGGCTTGGAGTAGATCCTCGCTGGCTGGCGGGCCTTGAGAGTAGCGGCTTCTTGTAGACCTTGGCGAACGTAGTGTAACCTTTATTAGACCTTCCCCGGAACCTTGGAGCGTCGCCTCGCCTTGCCCGCACCCAAGACAGCACAACCCCAGGGAGCATACTCCTTAGGGCGCCTCACGCTCTGCCTCATTCTTCACCTCCGCACAAACTTGCTATATCCCCCTGACCACTCGCACCCTGCTGTCCGGGTGGTCTTCTTTGTCACATGCGAGGCCCAAGGTTCCTCCCATTTCTTAGACCTGATAGTAATGCATTGAAGACGTAGAAGCCTGGCATGGAATACTGGCCTTCTGAGGCTCACGTGAACCTCTTTTCTGATCTTCCGCTTTGATGGACAGAGCCATTGTTGCCTCCACTGCAAATGACACTCAGTTAGAGGCAAACTTAGAATTTATATTACTAAGTAACGAAATGTATCTGCTGATAGACGTATAACAAATTATAGGAAAATTTTGATACGTACAAGAAGTAATCGCGCTTATGTTCCCTGAGCCTCGCCTCTTCTCTTGCTGTTAATGGCTTCATGTGTGTGTGTGTGTGTGTGTGTTTGTGTTTGTTTATGTTTGTTTGTTTTGTGTCTGTTTGTCTGTATGTGTATGTGTGTGTGTGCGTGTGTGTATTGATGGCTGTGCTAGTGGGTGTGGATATATCCTGGACGTCGTTTGTGTCCCGTGTGGCTTAGCATGGTGCTGCTGTGTGCTGTGTGCTGTGTATCGATGCTGCATGACTGGTGTGATCCGCTGGCATGAAGGGGTCGTGGTGGTGGTGGTGGTGGTGGTGGTGGTAGTAAAGCTGCTCCTACTGGTGGCAGGATCTACCCTTACCACGACGCCAACGCCAGCATGGCAAGACCCACATGTATCTTGTAACCTGAGCGTTAGCCTTGCTTGTTACATGTCAATTGGTACTGAGGCGATTGGTAATTAAGTCAAATGATCCCCAAGACATCTCAGTCCCAAGTCATATGAGACTCAAATCAATTGGGTACCAGGTCAAACCGTAACCTAGTCAACCTGGACCTTGTCCAACTTGTCCCCTGGTCATCCCGTACCCTAGTCAACCTGACACCTAGTCAATCCGTCACCAAGCGATCCGTCCTCAAGCCGCGTTTGAGCGAGGCCTCTGGCGGCTTGAGCGGCTCTTTTAAAAATTAATAAATAAAAGATAAATAAATGTGTAAAAAAAAAAATAATAATAATAATAAAATAAAATAGAAATAATCATGAAAAAAAAAATATAAGAAATATATTTTTTTTACTTTTTGATTATATATATATATATTATATATATTATATATATATATATATATATAATATATTATATATTATATTAATATATATTATATATATACGTATATATACGTATCGTAAAGAACCGCTCAAGCCGCCAGAGGCCTCGCTCAAACGCGGCTTGAGGACGGATTGACCAGGTGACAGGTTGAGTAGGGTACGGGATGACCAGGGTACAAGTTGGACAAGGTCCAGGTTGACTAGGTTAAGGTTTGACCTGGTACCCAATTGATTTGAGTTGCATATGACTTGGGACCGAAATGTCTTGGGGATCATTTGACTTAATTACCAATCGCCTCAGTACCAATTGACCTGCACCCTGTTGTCCCTGCCATTACCTAACACAGCCAACCCACACATGCATTTGCCGAGATGCAGTGAGCCATGTTATGTGAACTACTACGTATTTCCTTGACATGGTGGTATTCATGAAAACTGTCATCATAATGATGGGTTTTTCATTATTTTGATTAAAAAACCGATAATTTGTCATATTTCTCGCTTGTGAGGCGCGAAGCATATTAAATTCTTGGCTATTTTATTGCACCTGATATTTTTGTTAACTTAAATGTAGGTTACAGAACATTCTCTCTCTCTCTCTCTCTCTCTCTCTCTCTCTCTCTCTCTCTCTCTCTCTCTCTCTCTCTCTCTCTCTCCTCCTCTCTCTCTCTCTCTCTTCTCTCTCTCTCTCTCTCTCTCTCTCTCTCTCTCTCTCTCTCTCTCTCTCTCTCTGCATATATATATATATATATATATATATATATATATATATATATATATATATATATATATATATATATATATTTTATATAATATATATATATATATATATATATATATATATATATATATATATATATATATATATATATATATATATATATATATATGTATATAAATATATATATATATATATATATGTAGTATATAGTATATATGTATATATAAGATGTAAAACCAAAAACTGGGCATCTTACATTAGATTCCGTATTTATGCAATGAATACGGTCAGGGCAATAACTCTTATCTGAATAAAAAAATATTCTACAAATATGAAAGAGCAGCCATAATTAGGCAGCCTTTCCTTTATATTATATTGGTATCATGATGTAAGTAGCTTTACTGCAGCATAAGTGTAGTTAGTAAACAGTAACTGTGCCGAAAAAAAGCAGTGGAGACTTTGGCGGCCAGCGCGTGCTCAGACGCAGGTGTTGTCGCCAGGCTTCTCGCTGAACGGGGAGCTGATGATGGACGCCAGCGGTTCCGAGACGGCCTTCAACGAGGTGCAGGGCGACGCCTTCGTGCCGGCCTGCACACTGGGCGTGGGCCAGCGGGCACACATGGTCTTTGGGCAAGACATCAACCACCTCAAGTACTTCACTACCTACGGCCTTCAGGAGGGATACGAGCCCTTCTGCGTGTACGTACAGGACTTATATAACATTGTTCCTCATTGCTGTTATATTGCAATAACTGTTGCAGACGTTCTAAAGGTAGACAATATCTATATGAAGGCGGTCCCGTTCAGTGGTAGTGCCGCACCCGCATGTAGGTGAGATTTTCCAGGCGAGCGGTGCATGAGTAGCTTTGTGTTGCAGGAACATGGAGCGGCCCGTTACCTTCTGGTACACCAAGGACCAGCCCATCTTCGAGAACAATGAAGAGTACCAATCCTCGACCATCGAAGTGACGCGCATCGCGGCTGGCTCAGAGACGCCGCCCTGCCTTAAGATCTCCTCCAAGATGTTCGAGCAGTGCGAGAAAGCCAACTGGGAGTTCCTGAGACTGTCGCTGCCGGTGGTTTGCGAAGATGTGTTTATCGAGTGAGTGAGTGAGGTGAAGTAGAGGATGGGTGGTTGGCGGGATGGGCACCAGGGGCAAGCTTATCTATATTAGGTTCACAATGTTCACATATACATACTACTACATTCATGGGGTGACTTCTGTTTCGAAATGAATTGTTTCATGTATATCGCTTGTCATGCGACTTGAAGAATCAATAGCAACACCTGCATATATGCACTAATTAACAGATCCTTGTACCTCCCTTGGGAACCATATTCTTGACTAATGACATTGCCGCGGCAGGGAGGAGGAGAAGGTGGAGCGGTGGATAGAGGTACGCAAGATGCAGCACACCTTGAAGCACGGGGAGGTGCAGCCGTCCATCGCCTTCCAGAGCTCCTTGGTGGACACGGGCTTCTCGCTCTCCGACATCAAGGGTGAGTGATGGGGTCCTCGAAGCTCTGGGGTCATGTTGGGTCTTGTGCACTGTGCTTTTACTTCATGTTGGGTGACTTGGGTTGTGGGTGAGGTGCATCATGGCTGTGTATCTTTTTTCGCATGTGTATATTGTACTGCGCTGTGATGTACTGTGCCGGCGGGTAATGTGAGTGTCTCGTCGGCAGAACTTCACTACAGCAACGAGGAGGGCGTGGAGGCGGACGAGGGCCTCACCCGCAAGACGCCCACCGATGACAAGACAAAGATTGATGCAGGTAAGTCTTCAGCCATTCACATGCGTGCACATCCATTGTCTTCATGTGTTTCATATTGAATAAGAAAGTGTTCATTCCAGAAATAGAATACAGACTGTTTGGCTGCTAAACCTTGATTATGGACATTCAGAGATACCTTTTGAATATATGACATAGTTACGTGGTCGGTGTTCCAACAGGCAAATTGACGATAGAAGGAGGCGGCCTGGGAGACGAAGCGGCGGCAGAGTCCAACGACAGGAAGAAGCGCGGCAAGTCTCCCTTCAGGTGAGTACCCGGGGCGGGGCAGAGAATGAGGGGCGGGGGGGGGGGGGGGGGCTTAGGGATGCGGAGAGGAGCGTCAAACACTATCTGCCCGAACACCATGCGATTCCCATGCAGTTCTCTGATTTTTCTCCCGTTTAAATGTATACTGTTGGTGTTCACTCATAAGAGTGTGTCAAGGGATCAGAAACGGAAAGTCTGTTAACCTGTTGTGTCACTGACAAGGGTGTTGTGATCCTGCATCCACGTGTCTCTCTTGCAAGCATGGACCTCATCCGCGAGGATCTGACGGAGCGTCGCTTCAGGTTCAAGAGCAGGTGAGTGCGTGTGTCAGACACAAGCTGCCGCCGGGGCTCAGGGCTCAGGGCCGCCCACACCTGCCTGTGTCCATGGTCCCTTGTTCCTTTATCATGACATATTGGACATATGATGTTGCATCATCCTGCTCTAGGTCAGGGCATACGTCTTGCCCTGCATAGGAGGAAGGGAGCTTCACTCACCCTCTTGTATTCTCCCCGCCGATCGGACTCTGCAGACAGTTCCACACCGCCGTGACCGCCGTCATGGCTGCCAGGTACCACCCTGCCTGCCGTGTCTCTCCTGTACCAGCACGCCTGTCTCTCATCACCCATTGCCGCTCCTGCACCAGCCAGGCACCGGGCCGCGACCCCTCCCTCCCCCACCACTCCTACTCTCCTCCCGTTGTCCTTCCCTCCTCATGTGCTTTACAACAGTGGCCTCTTGGAGATCTCTTGATCTACTTTTGAAATACGCCAACGCCGCTTTCATTAAGAAGAAAACCCTAGATCATCTCAGTCCTCAGCTTTAAAACTATTTTCAGAAATCTGCCAATTATTATAATGGTAGTGGTGTCAGGCAACCCGTGTGTCAGGCAAATGACACACTGAGCAGTTATAACCCAGTTCTTTATTGACGTGTTCAGGCATGGCGGGAGGGGCAGGAGCGGAACCCTGAGGGTAGGGACAGGTCTCCGTCCTGCGGGGGGGTCGGGGGGGTCGCAACCCACCGGTGCCTTGAGATTCTCTCTCTCTCTCTCTCTCTCTCTCTCTCTCTCTCTCTCTCTCTCTCTCTCTCTCTCTCTCTCTCTCTCTCTCTCTCTCGCTCTCTCTCTCTATCAATTTCCCACTATCTTATCCACTTTGATTTTTTTTGTCATTTTCTTTCATAAATATCACATATTTTCTTTAACCAAGTGTGATAATCACAAGTACTACGATTATCACGGCGGTGTTCCGCGCCGCACGCCTCTGCCTGAGTCTCCTCGTGATGTGTACACACCAATCCATGTCCATCGTCGCTTCCTTCTTCACGTCTGATGGAGTGTTGGTGGCGGCGGAGGGCAGGCCTTTCTTGTCACTTAGCAGACACTTTTCTATATCAAATGTTGCATCCTTATTATATGATATATATATATATATATATATATATATATATATATATATATATATATATATATATATATATATATATATATATATATATATATATATATATATATATATATATATATATATTCTGTATTGTATTGTGCATTGTTTTCTGAATCTATTTGATTCGAGTGTACAGTTTTCTTTTTATTTATTGCCATATTTTCTTTTAGATTTTGAGCGTAATTTTTGTGTAAATTTCGCCCTTATGATTCACGTTGCTGTGCCTGTCACTGGGCTTGAGCCAACACCTGCGGGGAGTTGTGGGTGGGGCGTGTCACGAGTGGCTACGAGTGTCCTTGTCTCCCTCAGGTTTTTCGGCAAGAAGCGCGACGCGAGTGGTGACCGCGCCCGGAGCAAGGGCCGCACGCCCGAGCCCTCAGGGAACAATCTGGACGTGCCTCGTCCCCCAAGGAAGAACCGTTCGCCCTCCGTCCGTCTGGTCGCGGGCGCCGACGGCAAGCTGATAGCCCCGGCCATCCCGGAGCGACAGGTCAGCTCCTCACCGTTGCACCGCCACCTTGTTGTGTTTTATACCTCGCCCTCCCATCCAGCTCTAAATAATTCATTTTCTTTTCAGATATTGTAGCATTTTCCTATTAATTTTCGTAAATGACAGTATTTTGGTACGCGCGATTGTGCACATGCACACGTGTGTGTGTGTGTGTGTGTGTGTGTATGTGTGTGTGTGTGTGTGTGTGTGTGTGTGTGTGTGTGTCACAAGCACTTCTTAACACGGGTGTTTTGCACCTCAGCAAACTGTTACTGAAGAGTCTCGAGAGGAGGAGATCTTCGACTCGGAGTGCCTGAAGCTGGTGAACGAGTACTTCTACGGCGTGAGGATCTTCCCCGGCCAGGACCCCGCCCACGTGTACATCGGCTGGGTCACCTCGCAGTACCACATCCACGACACCGCCTTCGACCAGAGTAAGGTCCGCTCCGTCATCGTGCAGGAGTACACCGATGAGGGACACATCCAGAGCGCGTGAGTACCTGCTTCAGGGACCGAGGCTCATTCAAGAAGACGTCTTGTAGCTCAGGGGTTGATCAATGGATCCGGTAGTAGATAAATAGGTGACTGTAAAGTGACTGCTAAGTATTGTTTTGTGAGATGCATACTTGATGTTGGTTGAAGTTGTTCCTTACGGCTTAAAGTCAACATGTTTGTCTGACACACAGCGTGGAGCGTCATAGCTGCTATATGTTCCGGGCTGACGAGCTGCACGCGGAGGTCTCGTCGGACACCGGCGGGAAGGGCGCCTCCCAGGGTATGTTCATCGGCTGTTTCATCGACGCTGCGACTGGCTTCATCACGCTGCAGTGCGACGGGAAGGAGACACGCCACAAGTACCGCATGGAGCCCGGCACCAAGCTGTTCCCCGGCGTGTTCCTGGAGCCCACCAGCAAGGAGGTCCTGCAGATAGAGCTGGGCCGCACCCCCACCACGCTGCCCCTCAGCGCCGCCGTCCTGCAAAACAGCGACAAGCACGTCATCCCACAGATGCCGCCTCGCCTCAAGGTTCAGATCCTCAAGGTATGTCCGTCATCTGTGGGTGATGGTTCTGCTTGTCGTGGCGGCTGTGTAGTGATGCAGGTATCATGGGAGGTCCCAGAAACCATCGTATGAATACACGTTTGTTTTGTCTGTCGTGTCACTTAAGTCATTTCTGTGCCACTCAACTATTTTCTGTGTTGTGATATAGGTAGTGGGTTATGCCATGCTAAGTATACTCGCGCACTGACATGTTCTCCTTACAGCCGCACCAGTGGTCCCGCGTGCCCAACACTTCCCTCAAGATCCACGCCCTCAAACTGTCCGACATCCGCGGCTGGTCCATGCTGGCTGAGGACGCGGTGCCCATGCTCGCCCTCCACATCCCCGAGGAGGACCGATGCATTGACATTCTGGAGCTGATTGAGTATGACAAGTTGTTGAGCTTCCACTCCCATACGCTGGCCCTGTACTGCGCCGTGTGTTACCAGAGCAACTACCGCGCCGCCCACACGCTGTGCTCCCACGTGGACCAGAAGCAGCTGCTGTACGCCATGCAGTCCGAGTACATGTCCGGCCCGCTCAGGATGGGCTTCTACAACCTGCTCATCTCCGTTCACCTGGAGAGCTTCGCCAACACTATGTACGTCATTGTCTATGTACCTCTATCTACCTCTATCTATTGTCTATCTGTATGTACCTCTATCTATTGTCTATGTACCTCTATCTATTGTCTATGTACCTCTATCTATTGTCTATGTACCTCTATCTATTGTCTATGTACCTCTATCTATTGTCTATGTACCTCTATCTATTGTCTATCTGTATGTACCTCTATCTATTGTCTATCTGTATGTACCTCTATCTATTGTCTATCTGTATGTACCTCTATCTATTGTCTATCTGTATGTACCTCTATCTATTGTCTATGTACCGTCATTATCTATGTACCTCGAAGCCAACGCCAAAAGTCTTTCTTATTCTTACGATGATTATAATGACGAAACAAACTATACCATTAAGAATAGGAAAAAACTAACAATGTGTAATATGAGAAACAGCGTAAAATAATATAGGAGTAAGAGATGCATAAGGGAAAGAAGGATAAAGAGGGAGAAGAAGAGGGAATGGAAGTAGAAGAGAGAGGGGAAAGGGAGGGGAAGAAAAGATGTCTAATGCAACCTCAAGACAGTTTTGGTTCTACAGAGAGGTATACTTGATGTTGGTTGAAGTTGTTAGGTTAGGTTAGGATAATGATACAATTCTTGCTTTACCTCCTACAGGGAAGTGACCAAGAATGAGTTCATCGTGCCGCTAAGACCTGAGCTGAAGGAGATCTACGCGCAGGAAGGGATGGGTAATTCTATGTCCGCCACCCATACGGAGTCGGTGCGTCCCGTCATGAGCATGTCTGACATCAGGTACTGTACAGGGATACTACTTGTACTTAACCCCTTGAGGCACAGAACGTAATTTTCATTGTAATATAACCACCATTCGACGATTTTAATGAACATAAGCAATATTATATAGATATGACCTGTTCAATATCCTTGTCCACTAGCTAATTTGGTATATTCAGTTAGTTTTCGTAGTTTCATGGTTAACAACAGACGATTTCATATAGCAAAGGAAAGATCTGGGCGTGCAGGGGTTAAGGGGGAAAAAACTCGCAGAGACTCGACAGAGCACCATTTTGTTTTTTAAGAGAGAGAGAATCTGTTAAGAAAAAATACTGAATACTTGACAGATCAGTTTTACAAAGCTTTAAGTATTATTCACGCCATCTACACCATTATGGAGGAGCTGGATGTCACTGTGTTCAGGTCATCATTGTGATATGTGGCTATATTGGCTATAGTGTAAGGGTGACAATAGGTGCGAGAAGAGCTAAGAGTAGGAAGGCGTGCTGCAGGTGTGAGGGCTTCTTAATCAAGGTATTGCCAGTACTTAGAGCCACCCAGGCACCCACCCAAGCCAGCAAACTCCCCCCCCCCCCCCCCGCGCTTCCAACCCCCCCCCCGCGCTGCCAATCCCCCCCCCCCGCGCTGCCAATCCCCCCCCGCGCTGCCAATCCCCCTCCCCCCTGCGCTGCCAACCCTCCCCCCCCATGGATCCCCCTCACCCTGCATGCTGTTTTCCGCTTATCAGCCTTACAAAAGTCATCCATTTTTACGTTTATTACCCCATTTATAAACACATTGATCTTATTGCTGCTTTCCTAGAGATGTTTGTTTTTCTTATGGTTCCTTACTGAATGCTTCTTTTGCGCGCGGGAAGGCGAGGGTAAAGCCGCTCGTCTCCCGCCGCCACCTTATTTTTGCTGTTTATCTGATGAGAGTCCAGCTGACAGACTGACTGACTGGTTAACTGACTCTTGGACCTCTGTCACTTTTGATTTTACTGTCTTGTTTTGTTTAACTGTCACACTACCTTATCATCTCCAGTACAACTTATCTTTGAAGACCTTACGTATTTTTTTTAACCTAATATACACAGTACGCTATGACTTTTTTCTTGTGTATTTATACTTTCTTTGTCTTCCTTCCCTCCCTCATCTTACGCCTGTTGTGGCGTTGTGTGTTTGTGCGCCGTAACCCACCGGTCGCCGTAACACTCCCCCCCCCCCCCCCCCACCTTCACCCACGCCCAATGCCGCCGCACCGCTTGTCTTTACCCTTGACACGCGTCCTGCCTCTGCCCCGCCCGCACCGCCTATGTAGTGGACATCCCGTCATCCCAGACAGCCTATCTCTCCACACCACTCACGGCTCTCCCGATACTCTCTCTGGCGGCCACTTCAGCTCCAACATCGAGACCATCAAGGGCCTCTCGTCGCCT
>JACEEZ010025033.1:177500-237500 GCA_016584305.1 Chionoecetes opilio
CTAATGGTACCCAAATTACAATGGAAGTTATGTTCTGGGTCTCAAGGGGTTAATGAATACAAGCTATATTTATAGATATGACCTGCTTAGTATCCTTGTCAACTAACTAATTTGATATATTAAGTTACTTTTTGTGATTTTATGGCTAACAACAGACGATTTTTTATAGCAAAGGAAAGATCTGGGCGTGAAGGGGTTAAATCTCATCAAATCAAATCAAATCTCCTCTTTTGGTTAACGATTCCGGTGCAGTCAGTTATTTTCCTTCAATATGTAAAGTGTTGCAATGATTGGTGTTGTGGATCTTGTTCTTTTCTTAATGTGAGTCAGTGTTCGTGAATGCTTAGGCGACAATTATAAACCATAGACTTATAATATGACGCCCATTTTTGTGTGTGTTTGAATAATGACAGTCTTTCTTTTTAAACTATTTATAGGCACGTAGAATTTTTGCTATTTTTTTCCTGTTACTTATACTGTGCATGATAAATTTTTGTCTTGATACTAACTAACCCTCTCCTCCTTTCCCAATCAATTAACTAAGTATGCTTGACAAGAATTACTGGACGTGCTTTAACCCCTTGAGGCCCAGAACGTAATTTGAATTGTAATTTGGCTACCATTAGACGATTTTGATTGATATAAGCAATATTTTATAGATATGACCTGTTTAATATCTTGTCCACTAGCTTATCTTGTATATTAAGTAACTGTTTCAATCTTATGGCTAACAACAGACAATTTTATATAGCAAAGGAAAGATCTGGGCGTGAAGGGGTTAAATATCTATTGCGTCCTTATCTAAATCTTCTTCAGCTGGACGGAAATAGTTCAGCGTGTCACTTTAACAGTTCTCACGGTTGCTTAACAGTGTCTAGCTTTCTACTCACCCACCAGTGTGTTAAGAGAGTGTGCAGTGAAAAGATGTTGTCCTCTTATTTCTTCCAAGCCTCCGAAACCTACTACTACAGACTTTTCCCTCCGTAAGTGTCTCCGGGAGTCCCTTACAAGCGGGACTTCTGTTTTTTTCGGGTGTTGAAAGGGAGGGAGTGACAGAGGGAGGGAGTGGACGGAATGTAGCGGATTGAGAGAGTGGATAGGGTAAAGCAGGAGTGAGGGAGTGGATAGGGTAAGGTATTAGGGAGGGAATGGATAGGGTAAGGAAGGAGAGAGGAAGTGGACGGGAGGATAGTGAAGTGAGAGAGTGGGTTGGGTAAGGAAGGAGGGAGGGAGTAGATGGGATGTAGTGGAGTGAGAGGAGAGTGGGTAGGGTAATGAAGGAGGGAGTAGATGGGATGTAGTGGAGTGAGGGAGTGGGTTGGGTAAGGAAGGAAGGAGGGAGTGGAGTAAGAGAGTGGATAGGGTAAGGCAGGAGGAGGGACTGGATAGGGTAAGGAAGCAGAGAGGGAGTGGACATGTGATTTTAAGACGACTTCAATATAGACTTTTAACTTTAAGACATTATTATATAGGGACACTGAGAAGAACAAAACAAAACTAGAAAGGGAATAGACTAGGATAGACAGTGTAAGTTAAGAAAAATGACCCAAAGTAGGAATAGTCAAGAGTTGAAGTCATGTATAATAGTAAAGAGTTGAAGTCATGTATAATAGTAAAGAGTTGAAGTCATGTATAAGAGTAATGAGTTGAAGTCATGTATAATAGTAAAGAGTTGAAGTCATGTATAATAGTAAAGAGTTGAAGTCATGTATAATAGTAAAGAGTTGATGTCATGTATAAGAGTAAAGAGTTGAAGTCATGTATAATAGTAAAGAGTTGAAGTCATGTATAAGAGTAAAGAGTTGAAGTCATGTATAATAGTAAAGAGTTGAAGTCATGTATAATAGTAAAGAGTTGAAGTCATGTATAATAGTAAAGAGTTGAAGTCATGTATAAGAGTAAAGAGTTGAGGTCATGTATAATAGTAACGTCTAGGGGTGGACAGAGAGGGAAATGGGTTGAGTAGGTGAAGGCTGGTCTATGAAACCACTGTTACTTTAGATAGATGAATGTATAGAGTTAGTTATCTAGCTTATGTATATAGGAGTCATAGACCGTTATGTGTGTGCTAGATGGTGATACTTGTCTTACATAAAGCTTTAGTAAAATCTCTTTTTTTTATCTTATATGATTAGGGAAAAAGTTTACAGGGAAAATGAGTGTTGTTATCTATTGACGTATGCAAGATTTTTTTTATTTATTCATTATTTACCATGAGTTGGTCCTCATGATTTTCTCACAGAAGGTGTTCGATGACTTACTTAGGATGTAGATATATGAATTAGGATGTAGGTCAATGTAGTAGTAGTGGGTAGATGTAGGAAGGATTTGATGAATGACCTGAGTGTTTCTTCCCCATTCATTCCTTCATTCATTGGTAACTCAGTCTAGTGCATGAGGGAGGTCAGAAAAAAGCGATGTTTACTCACTCACTGATTCGCTTCTCAGAGATTTCATGTATTGCAGTTTCTCAGTCTTTTTTTCTTTCTTGAATGTATGAATGTATCACTATCAATAACACATTTTCCTTAATTATCATAAATATAACTCGTATGACTTTTCTCAACTATTCAGCTTTACCCTCACGTACCCGCATGTCTCTTATATCACTTATAAATCTTAATGTTCCTTGAAGTACTACAGTGACAGTTACATCAAGGATTATTCTTATACCTTGTTCTTAAACTCCAAAAGCACTGTGAGTACACCTTGCCTGAGATCCTATACTGAATGCTTTTATTTGTTATGACTATCTCACTCATCCAAACATTCCTACACGGCAAGTAGAGGTTAGAGTAAGTCAAACACTGTAGGTCAAAGCCTTTTACTATTCTAAAGGCTTTGCTGTAGGTCACGTGCGTCATACAGAAAGACTATTTTAGGAAGAGTGCCTTGACGGGTCGTACAGAAAGACTAGGAACAGTGTCTTGACGGGTCGTACAGAAAAATTATAATAGGAAGAGTTTTCTTGACGGGTCGTACAGAAAGACTATAATAGGAAGAGTGTCTTGACGGGTCGTACAGAAAAATTATAATAGGAAGAGTTTTCTTGACGGGTCGTACAGAAAGACTATAATAGGAAGAGTGTCTTGACGGGTCGTACAGAAAGACTATAATAGGAAGAGTGTCTTGACGGGTCGTACAGAAAGACTATAATAGGAAGAGTGTCTTGACGGGTCGTACAGAAAGACTATAATAGGAAGAGTGCCTTGACGGGTCGTACAGAAAGACTATAATAGGAAGAGTGTCTTGACGGGTCGTACAGAAAGACTATAATAGGAAGAGTGCCTTGACGGGTCGTAAAAAAGAAATGTACAACTATAATAGGAAGAGTGTCTTGACGGGTCGTACAGAAAGACTATAATAGGAACAGTGCCTTGACGGGTCGTACAGAAAGACTATAATAGGAAGAGTGCCTTGGCGGGTCGTACAGAAAGACTATAATAGGAAGAGTGCCTTGGCGGGTCGTACAGAAAGACTATAATAGGAAGAGTGTCTTGACGGGTCGTACAGAAAGACTATAATAGGAAGAGTGTCTTGACGGGTCGTACAGAAAGACTATAGGGAGAGTGTCTGAGGCGTCTTGATGGCTGTGTGGTGACCCTTGACGCCTCGCCCGCAGGATACCTCGCACGAGATGGTGACCGCGTCCTGCAAGTTCCTGTGTTACTTCTGCCGGACGGGTCGCCAGAACCAGAAGGCCATGTTCGACCACCTGCCCTTCCTGCTGGATAACTCGTGCATCCTGCTGTCCCGCCCCTCCCTGCGCGGCTCCACGCCCCTCGACGTGGCCTACTCCTCCCTCATGGATAACACCGAGCTGGCCCTGGCTCTCAGGTGAGCATACACACACACACACACACACACACACACACACACATGCTTCTAAAATGTGTCCGTATTTTCTACCATTCACAGAGCCTTTCAGAGTTCACAATGCAAATTTATCATCAGGTGACTAAAGTGCCAATCCATTACAAGAAACTTTTCTAACGTCCGCCCTCTTATATCAGACTTTTTTTTCTATTGTAAACACAAAAGATCCATAAAGCTCTTTTTATATATTCGTTTTTATAACTACATATAGGCCCCTTCCCTTTATTTTCTCTTTTTTTATCTTTCTCTTCCTCTCACTCAGGGAGCATCACCTTGAGAAGATCGCCGTGTACCTGTCCCGCTGTGGCCTGCAGAGCAACAGCGACCTGGTGGAGAAGGGTTACCCCGACCTTGGCTGGGACCCCGTGGAGGGAGAGCGCTACTTAGACTTCCTGAGGTTCTGTGTGTGGGTGGGAGGTGAGGAAAGAGAGAGAGAGAGAGAGAGAGAGAGAGAGAGAGAGAGAGAGAGAGAGAGAGAGAGAGAGAGAGAGAGAGAGAGAGAGAGAGAGAGAGAGAGAGAGAGAGAGATGAAAAGTTATGAGTGTTCTTCCTAATTGTTTGCTGGAAGGAAGATGGGATTGGTCTGTGTTCGTTTGTTTGTTTGATTGTATTTCTAATGTGCGGGTGTCTGTCTGTGTGTGTGATCTTTTTTTTTTAGTTGTTGTCAGTTTTCATGTATGTCCGCCAGTCTGTGTGTGCGTATCGTGCGTGTGTGTGTGTGTGTGTGTGTGTGTGTGTTTGTCATGATGGCCTACAGATGGCGTTGTCGTCCGTGAGTTGCACATCTTAATAGTGGCTTTTTTAATAACTACTATAATCCTTCTTCTGTGCTGCGAGTGATAAAGTGCTACACATTCTTTACTATAAAATCTCTATATCAATTCTTTCCACTAAACTAACTTCAATATTTCCTCACTCTTAAACTCAAACTTTACCGCTTTTTTACTTATCATATCGCCTTTTTATCTTATTGTAAATATTAACGTTTTTTCTAATACTTGATTCTTCGTTCTTCTGTCATTCTATTTTTTCTGTAAACCAAGTGATACTGACACTTCTGCTTACTTACTCACAGCATTTGTAGTGTTGCCTGTGCGTCCGTGAGTATTGCAACGATATAGTTTTGGCCACCACCACCACCCTCCCTCACTCCCCCCTTTAGACTGTGCTGGTGGCAGGCTCGTTCTCTTGAGCCTGTCAGAGCACGGTTTGATGAAGAATGACCTCGCCTCATTATAGGTTAGGTCAGGCTAGTTTAGGTTAGCCTGTAGTGTCGCTTCTTCTTGCCAGGTCTGAACCGGGACCAAGAGTTGCAAGGTATACCAGCACCGCCCCCTGCCCCCCTTCACCCCCCTCTTTAACCCCGCTTCTAAGGGCACTCTCACTCACGTAAACGCCACTCTAGCGACTCACATCTGTTCACGCTCCTATATAGTCCAAGTTCTGTCCTTTAAAGCCTCTCTGTAGTGTACGTAGAAGTTACTCCCATAGCGATGATGCTCGTAGCGGCCAGCTCTGACGATCCGCTTCAGCCCTGCATGTTTGCTCCGCGGCCTCAGAGTTGTCATTAATTAACCCCTTGAGGCCCAGAACATAATTTTCATTGTAATTTGGCTACCATTAGACGATTTTTTAGTGAATATAAGTAATATTTGGTAGATATGACCTGTTTAGTATCCTTGACGACTAACTAATTTGGTATATTCAGTTACTTTTCGTAATTATATGGCTGGAAAACACACAATTTTTTTTATAGTAAAGGAAAGATCTGGGCGTAAAGGTGTTAAAAGGTTTATTCTCCTCCCGCGCGTTGCCTACTGTCTGTCTCCTAGACAAATTATGCATATGTTAAGATTATTCGATTATCCAAAGAGGCCCCTTCCACACAACAACAATAACAACACACACACACACACACACACACACACACACACACCACATTCAGGGCTGGCCTCGACATGTCACCGCTCTAGGAGTCAAGCATTCACTTATCTGCATAGTCATAGTATCTGCACATTCTGGATACATGAACTTAATTACTCTTTATTTTTTTATAGTATATGTGGATCATTAAGTAACTAAGTAAGTTTGTTTGCTGAACGTAAAGTAAAGGATTCTTGTGTTAATACCATCGCTCTGAGGCAAACATGTTCATTGTAATCCTGAAAAAGTAGTGTTAAGCTTTTTTTTTTTGTATTGCATCGCACCTCAACTCTTGGCGACCTGAGGCTTGATGGCTTAACGTTCGCAGGTGAGAGCGTGGAAGAGAACGCGAACCTGGTCATCCGCCTGCTGATCCGCCGTCCGGAGTGCCTGGGCCCCGCGTTGAGGGGTGAGGGCGAGGGCCTCCTGAGGGCCATTATAGACTCCAACAAGGTGAGCCTCATACATTACCCCTCCCTCTCCTTCCTTCCCTATTTCCATAACAAATAGCCGTCGTTCTTCTCCGGCTTCCTTTCCTCCATCCTCCTACGTTCTCCATGCCGTGCCTAACCATCCGCTACCATGTTTTCCTTTGTAGTCCTCCGCATCCTCTTTTCACTCTTCTTCTTGTACTCCCCTCAGTGATGCAGGTCAGGTCACTCAAGCCATGCCCCTTTTCCTTGACCCTTGTCTTCATGCTCCGTCAGATGTCCGAGCGCATCTCTGCGCAGCGTCTCGGCGCCGAGGCCGAAGGTGTCACCAACCACCCGATGCCATCTGGTGATGACGACGAGGACTACATCGACACTGGCGCCGCCATCCTAGCCTTCTACTGCACGCTGGTGGATCTGATGGGCCGCTGTGCTCCTGAGGCCAACGTCATCGCCCAAGGGAAGAACGACAGCCTGCGAGCGCGTGCCATCCTGCGTTCCCTGGTGCCCCTGGAGGACCTGCAGGTGAGCCACTGTCCATGGCGGCGGGACTGACGCGGGTCTAGGTTCCACACTGGAATACATAGCTTCACTGATGGTTATATGTCGCGTCTGAAGAACCAAACGCACTCAATTTCATTTTTGCTGTGTGTGTGTTTGCAGGGTGTGTTGTCTCTGCGCTTCACGCTGTCCAACACTGCCGCCGAGGAGGGCCGCAGCGATATCCCGCCGGGCCTGATCCCCGCCCACAAGCAGAGCATCGTTCTCTTTCTGGAGCGAGTGTACGGCATGGACGACAAAGATCTGTTCTTCTCCCTCTTAGAGAACGCCTTCCTCCTTGATCTGCGCGCTGCCACCTCCCTCGATAAAGTGAGTCACGCCTTCCCTCACCCGTAGGTATATTTTGTGGTTATATTGAGTCTCACATGGGATTATGCTCATAGTCACTCTTCCCTGCGTTACATTCCCTACATGCTCCTCATGCCGATGGTCGTGTTGTGTGCATGCCTCCCTTTCCTCCTGTGCAGTCTGACGGCTCCGAGTCTGAGATGGGCCTGGCGCTCAACCGCTACATTGGTAACTCCGTCCTGCCGGCGCTCATCTCCCACTCCAGCTTCTACTCCGAGGCCGACCAGCACGCGCCGCTCCTGGACGCCACGCTGCACACCGTCTACCGCCTCTCCAAGTGCAAGGCAAGTCTCATTTTAAGATTATGTTGCTAGCAAGACTCGCAGTTTTCTCCTCGGCGTAAAAACATTGTTTTTGGTCATTAATTTCCTTTATATTCTAGCAAATGAAAGACTGATGTAAGGAGTAGTCTTTTATTGTCTCTTAGTTTAACGAGAAGCATATAGATGTGTTGTGTCTCTTGATCAGATCCTGACGAAGGGTCAGCGTGAAGCCGTGTCGGACTTCCTGGTGGCGCTGACGCGAGAGATGCAGCCCGCCGCCCTCCTGCCGCTCCTCCGCAAACTGACCATTGACGTGTCCAAGCTGTCGGAGTACACCACCGTGGCCCTCAGGGTGAGTCCCGCGCCGCGCACACCCAAGGCTGCGTCCCATGGAGGCCTTGGGTGGCACGGAGGCATGCCACATTATAAAGCCGCATGGTCACGTTTAGAATACATAAACAATTAAATGTATTTAGTGGGCTTAAAATGTTCAGCTCCTTCTTTCTTTTTTTTACAACAGAATGCATTGTAAAGACAAGTAGTTTTAGAGTTTTCTATGCCAGATGATCCTCGTCTATATCCAAAACATTAACGTCTCGCCCCACTCTCTCTGTGGCCCAGCTGTTGACGCTTCACTACGAGCGGTGCGGCAAGTACTACGGCACCTCGTCCAACGCGCCGGGCACCGCCTCGGAGGAGGAGAAGCGCCTCACCATGATGCTCTTCACCAACATCTTCGACTCCTTGTCCAAGATGGAGTACGACCCAGAACTCTTCAGCAAGGTGAGCCGTCCACCCCTGACCTCCCTCCACCCTCCACCTTGAACTTATTCACTTTGATACAAGGTCATAGTGAGAGGGAGGAAGGCTGTTAAGGAGAATATAAGTAAGGAATGATGGCGATTAAATTTAATTCTGTAGTTCAAGACTGGCAGTGTAGATCTTTTCATGAAATGCTAATTCAGGAATATCTCAACTCTCCTTTGTATCATACGTTTCATGTATTTCTTTTCTGTAACAAACTCAAGAACGAGTTGTCTCTGCTCTCCTGCCAAACTACAACTTAATTTTGTTCAGAGATTGTAACATTGCATAGATCCCCGACAGGCTTGGACGTGTTCTACAAATGGGAGTGTCTTCATGTTGTCTTTATTGAGCAGTACAAAGTGAGCATATTTTTCATCTACCTTATAAGTATGCAAAGCCTCACATTACTTACCCTTCTTCTCTCTTCCTCCTTTTCTCCTCCTTTTTCCGGTACTCCTCTCCCTCCTGCCCTTTACCTCATCTCCCTCCTTTCCTTTCTCCTTATCTCCCTTTCTCACCTCTGTCTATGCACTCCTTTCTCCCTCCATCTTTATTTTCTCTCCCTCCCATTCTTTTCCCTTTCTTCTCTCATTCCCATTTTCTTTTCCCTCTCATTTTCATTCTGTACATATTTTCCATCGTTTTCTTCCTCCCGCTCTGCACCCTGTCTTCCCCCCCACCACCACTACCAGGCACTTCCATGTCTGTCTGCCATCGGGTGTGCGCTGCCCCCCGACTACTCCCTGACACAAGGGCATGAGGAGGAGCTGTACAACACGTCTTCTAGCTCCGAGGGGCCCTACAAACCCACGCCCATCGACACTGCTGAGTGAGTGGCAGAGACGTCAGGCCAGATGGATCAGATAGACAGATGAACAGATCAATAGGAAGACAGACGAATAGGTAGACAGATGAATAGGTAGACAGATGAATAGGTAGACAGATGAATAGGTAGACAGATGAATAGGTAGACAGATGAATAGGTAGACAGATGAATAGGTAGACAGATGAACAGACGAATAGGTAGACAGATGAACAGACGGATAGATAGACAGATAGATATGGTAGACAGAAGGATAATAGGTAGACAGTGAACAGAGGATAGGTAGACACAGATGAAGTAGAAGATGACAGATGAATAGGTAGACAGAGAATAGTAACAGATGAGATAGGAACAGATACGATGATAGGTAGACAGATGAACAGATAGGAGACGATGATAGTAGACAGATGAACAGATGATAGGTAGACAGATGAATAGGTAGACAGATGAACAGATGAATAGGTAGACAGATGAACAGATGGATAGGTAGACAGATGAATAGGTAGACAGATGAATAGGTAGACAGGTGAACAGATGGATAGGTAGACAGATGAATAGGTAGACAGATGAACAGATGGATAGGTAGACAGATGAACATGATGGATCAGAGAACAGATGAAAAGGTAGAGACAGGTGAACAGATGAGATAGGTAGACAGATGAGACAGATGAACGATGAATAGGTAGACAGATGAACAGATGGATAGGTAGACAGATGAATAGGTAGACAGATGAACAGATGAATAGGTAGACAGATGAACAGATGGATAGGTAGACAGATGAACAGATGGATAGGTAGACAGATGAATAGGTAGACAGATGAACAGATGGATAGGTAGACAGATGAACAGATGGATAGGTAGACAGATGAACAGATGGATAGGTAGACAGATGAATAGGTAGACAGATGATAGGTAGACAGATGAACAGATGGATAGGTAGACGTGAAGGTAGAGTGAACAGATGGATAGGTAGACAGATGAAATGGTAGAAGTAGACAGATGAATAGGTAGACAGATGAACAGATGATAGGTAGACAGTGACAGATATGTGACAGATGAATAGGTAGTACAGATGAATAGGTAGACAGATGAACAGATGGATAGGTAGACAGATGATAGGTAGACAGAATGGAACAGATGGACAGATGAACAGATGGATAGGTAGACAGATGAACAGATGGATAGGTAGACAGATGAACAGATGGATAGGTAGACAGATGAATAGGTAGACAGATGAACAGATGGATAGGTAGACAGATGAACAGATGGATAGGTAGACAGATGAATAGGTAGACAGATGAACAGATGGATAGGTAGACAGATGAACAGATGGATAGGTAAGAAAAGATGAACAGAAAGGTAGGAGAAGGTAGGACAGTGACAGATGATAGTAGACAGATGTAACAGATGGATAGGTAGACAGATGATAGTACAGTGGATGGATAGGTACGATGACAGGTGAGACAGATTGGTAGAGTGAGACAGATGATAGGTAGACAGATGAACAGATGGATAGGTAGACAGATGAATAGGTAGGCAGATGAATAGGTAGACAGACGAATAGGTAGACAGATGAACAGATGGATAGGTAGACAGATGAACAGATGGATAGGTAGACAGATGAATAGGTAGACAGATGAATAGGTAGACAGATGAACAGATGGATAGGTAGACAGATGAACAGATGGATAGGTAGACAGATGAACAGATGGATAGGTAGACAGATGAATAGGTAGACAGATGAACAGATGGATAGGTAGACAGATGAACAGACGAATAGACGGATAGGTAGACAGGCAAACAGACGGATAGGTAGACAGACGAACAGAAGGATAGGTAGACAAACAAACAGACGAATAGACGGATAGGTAGACAGACGAACAGACAGGCAAACAAATGGATATATTAGGCAGAGAGACTTAACAGATGTGTGTGTATTTACATGTGCGTGTTTTTTGTGTGTATGTGTATGTGTGTGTGAGTGAGTATGTGTGTGTGTGTGTTTCTGTGTGTGTGTGTGTGTGTGTGTTCTCGTGCTTTCATACCCACGTCCATGCCGCAGTGTACACCTGAGCGAGGACATCCAGGACCTACTCAAGAAGTTCAGCGAGCACTACCACGACGCCTGGGCCTCGAGGAAGCTGGAGAGCGGCTGGGCGTACGGCGAGTCTTGGACCTTTGATGAGAAACTGCATCCCAGACTCAAACCTTTCAACATGCTGACAGACTATGTGAGTGTGTGTGTGTGTGGCAGTGCTGGTGGTAGTTGTGATGGTGGTGGCAGAGATAAAAGGCTGTTGTGGTAATGATGGTGGTGTTAATGTTGATGTAAGAAGTGGTGGTGATAATGGTGTTGATGATCGTAATAGTGAGTTTAGGGATAGTGGAAGATGCATGTCAGGTGGCTGTGGTAGTGATGGTGGTGAAGGCCAAAGTGGTAGCGGTAGTAGCAGTTGTGGTGGTAATGATTGAAGGGGGCAGAGTGGACCGTAATTGCACATTGGAAGTGGTGCCAATAAAACGGTCTTTTCATGTGTATATATAACTTTTTTTCGTAGTCCTTGAAAAGTTTACTAATCATGAGTGAAAATGATCCAGTAAACGGTAATTTCATGAGTATATTTTTTTTCTCGTAGTCCTTGATAAGTTTACTAATCATGAATGCAGAAGATTAACTTGCTCCTCCCTCCCGGCGCGGCGCAGGAGAAAGAACGCTACCGGGAGCCCGTGCGGGACGCCATCAAGGCCCTGCTGGCCATCAAGTGGCAGATCGAGTACGAGAGTGAGGGCGTGGCCACGGGCGGTCGAGAACAGCTGCATCGCCAAGACACGGTGAGTGGTTGGTACACACACACACACACACACACACTCTCTCTCTCTCTCTCTCTCTCTCTCTCTCCCCCCCTTTGTTTTTTCTTCACCTTTCCCGTTTCTTCTTGTTTTATTATAGATCTTTTACCCATTAACAACATCCTTCATTACCTCTCCATTTTTTCTCTCTCTCTATCTCTCAATTTTTTCATCTTTTCACCTCCTTACTCTTTGTTCTATTTGCTTCCTTCTCATCTACTTTTTTCTTTTCCTCCTACGTTCAGCCTCACTCACGGTGTTCTCGTGTTTCTCATTGTAGTCTGACCTGTACAACTACAACCCCCAACCGGTGGACATGACCAACCTGACGCTGTCCAGGGAGATGCAGAACACGGCAGAGCGTCTCGCAGAAAACGCTCACGACATCTGGGCCAAGAGGAAGAAGGAGGAGGTGGAGGCTTGTGGTAAGTGGCGGGGAGAACGTTACTCCAGGCGATGTGAGCGGATCCTCGGGCCTCCTTCATTGCTGGGGATGCCTGGGTGTTGTTGTTTTTGTATATTGCGTCATGTAATTCCATTCATAACCTTCAATCTTTCGATAAATTAACATGAAAAATCTTTGCACTTAACAGCGTAACAAAAAAAATGGTAAGCAAAGTGCCTCATGATGATTCGTTACCGTTTTCAAGCAGTGATTGTACTTACTAATGTGGTCATACCTGTTTCATTTCCTTTTATCGTTTCATTGCTTTGAATTTCGCGCATTGTGAGGAACTACACCTGCCTCGTTCCCTTCTACCTGATGATAATAATAATAATAATAATAATAACTTTATTCTCACCCGAAGGCATACTAGAAAAACAACATAATACATGGACGAGGGAATGAACCTAAGTACTAATGCAAATAATTGATAATAGCTATATATGATGAGGTTGATTGTTTTGAATTTAGCGCATTATGTCTATACTGAGAGTTCCTTTCCGTGTGTGTGGTGCAGGCGGCGGCATCCACCCCCAGATGGTGCCCTACGACATGCTCACGGAGAAGGAGAAGCGCAAGGACCGATTCCGCTCCGTCGAACTGCTCAAGTACCTGCAGTTCATGGGATACAATCTGACCAGGTGATTATTTATCTTTTTTTTTGTCTTAGGGGACTGGTTAACCCCTTGAGGCCCAGAACGTAATTTCCATTGTAATTTGGGTACCATTACACGATTTTTAACTAACATATGCAATGTTTTATAAATATGACCTGTTTAGTATCCTTGTCGACTAACTAATTTGGTATATTAAGTTACTTTTCGTAATTTTATGGCTCGACAACATACGATTTTTTTGGGGGGGTTAAAGACAGGATAAAACCCATTAATTGCCAGTCCCCATATGTTGTTATTTATTATTATTATTATTATTATTATTATTATTGTTATTATTATTATTATTATTATTATTATTATTATTATTATTATTATTATTATTATTATTATTATTATTATTATTATTATTATCATTATTATTATTATTATTATTAGAGGGGGATAGACAGTTGGGGGAAAGAAGAACTAGGCATAGGAGGAAATTAAAAGAAAATGAAAAAATGAAAATAAGAAAGAGGAAAACATACGACGGACTGACCACCTTGCTAAAAAATTATTCAGTCCCCATATAGCAGACAGAGACTTATAAAGGGGACGGGACAGTTTAGTTTGGGAGGTGTCTTGACGCTCCTCGGCTTAAGGAATGTGCTCACGGAATATTATACTCCGCATCAGTGTTAATTAATCAATGGTTTTTATGTCATTTTAGCATCAAACGTAAGTAAGTACACCACCGATTCTCATAGTGCTAGGCCTCTCACAGTGGGGTTAAAGAAATGACTTGGTGTTACCTCGAATATTTAAATCCCAATGGTGCATTATAAGTACAGCATTGATGACCTAAAACAAGAAATAACATATGTGCTGCCTCCTGTGTCCTCCAAACTCAAGCTGGATTCTATGATGGCGTCAACACTTCCTACACTCTTGGACGCTTCAGACGCAGCAAGGAGTGTTTCCCCTTGTCTTACGTGTATTGCCTCTGTCTATCTATTAACTAACGGTGATTTTCCTGGTCTGTGAGATTACTGTGGTGTCAATTTATCTTCTTGGCCACGCATTTGTTTTCTCGCTCTAAATAGACAAACAATAGACGTAAGGGAATAACAATAACGGGTTAAACAATATTTCTAAAAAAAAAAAAAAAAAGATAAGTATAAAAGTCACAACAAAACCGCAACATAAAAAAGCATTAAATTTATTGCTTGTGACTTCCTTTAGTTTCTCTTTCTCTTTCTTAACACTTTTGTATCGCTTCCGTCTCAGGGGTCACGGTGACGGCGACGATCAGGGCGGTGCTTCAGGGGCCGTGGAGCGTCGCTTCGCCTACAGTTTGCTGGAAAAGCTGCTGCAGTACCTCGACTCTGCGGCCGTCCACATGAAGCTCCTGAAACCCTCGTCCAACTACTCGCGACGCACCTCCTTCAAGACCTCCACCAAGGACGTCAAGTTCTTCTCCAAGGTGGTTCTGCCTCTGATGGAGAAATACTTCAGGTGAGCCAGGGAGGTGGTGCTGTTTGCAGGCTTAGTTTAGGTTCTGAATGTCTAGTTTAAGGGGGATGGTCTGATTCGGAACATTCTTTTTATTATTAGTGCTCAGAGCCACTTGTCGTTTTACAGTATTGATAAGGAAGCAAACAAAATGTGTATGTTAAAATTCATTGTTATTTGACTTTATTCCAAATTTAAGGTGTTTTTTTTTAAAGTTCTGAATGTTTATCGCTGCCGTGTGTGATATCAATCTAAGAGTATATTTCAAGCATCACTCATGTTCTGCTTGAGCCTCACTGAGCACCCCTCGCCTCTCAACAGCACGAACCGTAACTACTTCCTGGCGGTGGCCATGACCAACAACATGGTTGGCAGCGCGTCGCTCAAGGAGAAGGAGATGGTCGCCGCGCTCTTCTGTAAGCTGGCCAACCTCATGCGCACCAAGAGCACCTGCATCGGCTCCGACACCAAGGTGGGGCGGCGAGGCGATTGAGGACCGTCCCTCCTCTCTATAGGATGTGTGGAAGTAGCTTTTTTTTCTTTTCATTACCATTAACGCAGATGAAAGAACAGATTGATTTTACTTATATTCTAAATAAGAGGTTTTCTAATAGCTTTTTTTAATTTTTTTTTATCATTGTTAAGATTGAAAATAGTACAAATGTATGATAGAGGTTGTTGACTTTCAGTGTTGGTGTAATAATCTGTAAAGCCCTGGTTAAAGGTCTGACCAATGATCCATTCAATCACGCGTTGGTGCAAGGTTTAAAGCTACCGCCACGCTGTCACCCTCACGTCGCTGCCTTCACTTTACCCCGGGGTCGTCACTGTCACTATGAGGCTGTGTTGTGAGGGGAAGCACCGGGCGTGGCGTGCTCCATCAGTGTTCTTCGTTGCGCAACACATTGATGCTTTCCACAGGTGACTGTCAAGTGCCTGCAGGTGATCGTTCGCTCGGCAGACGCCAAGACGCTCGCCAAGAGTCTGCCGGAGTTCATTCGTACCTCGATGCAGACCTTCTTCAACAACGCCGCCATCGACCTGGAGCACTGCATCCTGTGTCTGCAAGAGGTAAGGCCAGGACGAAGGCAAACTATTTACTCAGGAACTTTCTAATGTAACATAAACCGACATATTGGATCACAAAACTTGCCAGGAAGTTATTGCTTGAAACATTTTTAGGTAATAGGACTTGGAGGCGTGAATGGCATGTGAATAATGTTTGTGTGACGCAGTGGTGGGTGGGTGTTGTGCGTCATGGCTGTGTTCTGTCCTCCCTCCCCAGGGTAAGTACGCGTACATCCGCGGCACGCACCTCAAGACCTCCGCCTCCCTCAACTACATCCAGACGGTGCTGCTGCCGGTACTCACCTCACTCTTCGACCACGTCGCCGCCTGCGAGTTCGGCCAAGACTTGCTGCGTGAGTCTCGCTACTGTGTTGTTAGGACGTAACTCTACTTTAATATTATCTTTCAACAACTCAACTTGCACTTTCTTCTGTTTTGTTTTAGCGTAACTCTACTTCAATATTATCTTTCAACAACTCAACGCATTCTCAGATTCTGTAATGCTATTGCGCACTTATACAACACAATCACACACACAAACTCAGTTATATTCTTTGTAGTTTTTGTCCTTATCCTGTTTCTTCTAGTGATATAAAAAGAACTCCCTGCACACACACCCTAATCTAGTACATTATGATTAGTGAGCTGCGATAGATCCACACTAGAAGCATGAATGGGAGAGTAACAATAACCTCGAGTATGTGTCTGTCTTCCTTCAGTGGACGAGATTCAGGTGGCTTGCTACAAAATCTTGGCGGCACTTTACCAGCTGGGAACAGACCTCACCCTCGACAGCGGCAAGACGTTCATGAAGAAGGAGCTCGACCGCCACAGGCCCTCCATCGGCAACTGTTTGGGAGCCTTCGCCGCCGCCTTCCCCGTCGCCTTCCTGGAGCCCATGATGAACAAGAACAACCCTTGGAGCATCCACAACCGCATCGCCGATCAGTCTCTCGAGGCGCAGGGTTAGTGTTGCTCTTTTCTCTCATGTGTTTACTCTCTCTTCTCTCTCGGATATTTACTCTCTCTTTTCTCTCTCGGATGTTTACTCTCTCTTCTCTCTCTCTCCTCTCTCTCTCTCTCTCTCCTCTCTCTCTCTCTCTCTCTCTCTCTCTCTCTCTCTCCTCCTCTCTCTCTCTCTCTCTCTCTCTCTCTCTCTCTCTCTCTCTCTCTCTCTCTCTCTCTCTCTCTCTTCTCTCTCTCTCTCTCTCTCTCTCTCTCTCTCTCTCTCTCTCTCTCTCTCTCTCTCTCTCTCTCTCTCTCCTCTCTTCTCTTCTCTCCTCTCTCTCTCTCTTCCTCTCTCTCTCTCTCTCTCTCCCCTCTCTCTCTCTCTCTCTCTCTTCTCTCTCTCTCTCTCTCCCTCTCTTCTCTCTCTCTCTCTCTCTCTCTCTCTCTCTCTCTCCTCTCTCCTCTCTCTCTCTTCTCCTCTCTCTCTCTCTCTCTCTCTCTCTCTCTCTCTCTCTCTCTCTCTCTCTCTCTCTCTCTCTCTCTCCTCTCTCTCTCTCTCTCCTCTCTCTCTCTCTCTCACAGACACACAGACACACACACACTTATTTCTTATGCCTAATTTTCTATTATCTTCTTATTTTCTTATGTTCTTATATTCTTATGTTCTTATGTTCTTATGTCTTATGTTCTTATGTCACACTGTTGCCCCACAGAGATCATCACCAAGATGGACACCGCCATGCCCACGCTGGAGGCCGTGCTGAAGCAGGTGGAGAAGTTTGTGGAGGAGGAGGCCAAGCACACCGACCACCCGTACATCATCGACGTGATCCTGCCCATGCTGTGCTCCTATCTGCCCTTCTGGTGGAATCAAGGCCCGGACAACGTGAACCCTCAAGAAGGGTACGTGGCGGCCGTCATTCGGGCTCTAGTTGATTATAGCTTTATTTTTTTATTACAAGGCGGTTTTTTTGTGACGTGGCGTGTTTTTGACAACCTTCTTGCCTCACATGATAATTGATTGCTGAGAAGCGTGACGTAAAGATGTCTGCCAGTGGTTATAGCCTTGTTCTATAAACGCTGTACAGCCTAAATCAGCAGACAGTGTTCATAAGGTTCCTTTAACTCTCTTCCCTCCCTTCCTTCACCTCGCTTCCCTCCCTTCCTTCACCTCTCTTCCCTCCCTTCCTTCACCTCTCTTCCCTCCCTTCCTTCCTTTAACTCTCTTCCCTCCCTTCCTTTAACTCTCTTCCCTCCCTTCCTTCCTTTAACTCTCTTCCCTCCCTTCCTTCCTTTAACTCTCTTCCCTCCCTTCCTTCCTTTAACTCTCTTCCCTCCCTTCCTTCACCTCTCTTCCCTCCCTTCCTTCACCTCTCTTCCCTCCCTTCCTTCCTTTAACTCTCTTCCCTCAATGTTGACGCGGCGCCCATGTGTTGCAGGAACCACGTGTCGATGGTGACGTGCGAGCACATGAACCAGCTGCTGCGTCTGGTGCTGCGCCTCATCATGTACAACGTCGGGGTGGATAACGCGCCCTGGATGACCCGCATCGCCGGCTACACGCAGCAGATCATCATCAACTCGAGCGAGGAGCTGCTGCGGAACCCTTACTTTCCCCTGGCCGACCGGATTCACAAGCGTACCGAGCACATGTTCAACAAGGAGGAAAACCTACGCAGCTTCCTCAAGTCCACCACCGAGGACACCAGTCAGGTCAGTTCTTATGGCTAGTAATCAGGGTAGAACAAGAAGTAACGGATTTAAGTTGGAAAAGCGTAGATTTAAAAAAGAAATAGGGAAAAACTGGTTCACAAATGGGGTGGTAAATGATTGGAATGGACTCAGTAGACAGGTAGTTAGTGCGGAGTCATTAGGGAGCTTTAAAAGGAGGCTAGATAATTTAATGGATGGGGATGCAAGGTGGATGTAGGTAGTGTTAAGTAATAGGAACTACCTCGTGTAGGTCTCGCGGCCTCTTGTAGCTTCCTTGTTTTCTTATGTTCTTATGTTCTTATGTCAGTCCGTCGCCTCATACACTCCCACTGACTAAACAAACCTTGTAGCAATCTAGGTTGTGGTTCGCGTGAGTGTGAGGCTACTTTCATGTGATCCTTTTAACCCCTTGAGGCCCACAACGTAATTTTCATTGTATTTTGATTACCATAAGACAATTTTTAGTGATTTAAAAAAATATTTTATAGATATGACATATTTAGTATTCCTGTCGACTAACTAATTTGGTATATTCAGTTACTTTTCGTAATTTTATGGCTCAACAACAGAATTTTTTTTTATAGTAAAGGAAAGATCTGGGCGTGAAGGGGCTAATGGAGTGTTTGTGTGTTTGTGTGTTCGTGCAGGTGGAGAGTCAGCTGCAGGAGGAGTGGCAGCTGCTGACGCGGGACATCTACGCCTTCTACCCGCTGCTGATCAAGTACGTGGATCAGCACCGCAACTACTGGCTCAAGAACGGCATCGCGGAGGCCGAGGACGTGTACAACAGGGTGGCGCAGATCTTCCACATCTGGTCCAACTCTCAGGTAGCGCACACACACACACACACACACACACACACACACACACACACACACACACACACACACACACACACACACACACACACACACACACACACACACACACACACACACATAAAAGGGTACTCCGTAGTGTAGGGGAAGCACGCTCGGTTCACAACCGAGAAGTCCCGGGTTCGATCCCCGGGCGGAGCGGAAACATATGGGCTGTTTCCTTAAAACCCGAGCCCCTGTCCACCCAACAGTGAATGGGTACCGGGTGTTAGCCGGGGTTTGTGACCTGCTCTCCGGGGTGGTGGCTTCGGCCAAAACTAAGCACTAAGGATGAATGATAAAAATGTTGATATGGAGACGGGGCCATACTAGCGTTGCTCTGGCCCTGTAAAATACAACTAGATGAATACACACACACACACACACACACACACACACACACACACACACACACACACACACACACACACACACACACACACACACACACACACACACACACACGCGCGCGCGCGCGAAGGCAGCATTGCACAACATGACTGCAACACTTTTGAAACAAGTAAAACAAAATTTGAACACGTTAAGTACCTGTGTGTATGCTACGTCAATGATTAAACACACACACACCATGTATTCAGACAGGTGATAATGACTCTCCCTCCCTCCCATGTTCCCTCTGCAGTACTTCAGACGCGAGGAGACCAACTTTATCAGCCAGAACGAGATCGACAACATGACGCTGATCATGCCCAACGCGTCCTCCCGCAACCGCCAAGCCACGGCGGCCGATCCGGTGGCGAGCGGCGGCAGCAAGGTCAAGGTAGGTCATCGCTCACCCTCTCACCTGTTCTTATGTTCTCTGTTCTAGTCTTTCCTTCTTTGACGCTGATTTCATGGTTTGACTCTTTAGCTATGCCATTAACACTCTCACTCATGCACTGGTCTCTGTCATTACTCATTATGACAACATGCATAACAGCCAGAGGTCGGATTCGAACCATGCGAGGGCGTCGTAACTACCTATCAATGGGGTACTGTCAACGCCAAACAGCCCCGTTGGTAGTTGGCTGCGACGTCTTCCCTCGCAGATTCAAATTCAACATCTTGTTTTTTTTTGCTCACTGTCTATTTTTCTTTTCATATAGTCTTTTCGTTATGATTTATTTTCTGTTGAGCTTCATTTGATATATATATTGATTGTCAAGGAAACTAATATCGTGTTATGTGACATGAAGACTAGCAAGGAATGGCTTGTAATGGTGCTCCTCTCACACCTAACTCGTCTTCCCATCGGCAGCAGCCTGGGATACCGCTGACAGTAGTACGTAAGGGAGTATGTCTACTGTCTGTCTGTCTGATGTTGTCCTTGTAGCGTTGTTGTATTCCTGACACACAGCCACTCCTCCACCCCGTCTCAGAGCCGCCCTTCCTGCCATGCCCCACCATCAGTGTTACCCTTCCCCCCTCACCCTCAACGGGACACCCACGTCCCACGACTCCTTTGTTTCATATTCACACTCACTCTCCCTCCAACCACCCAGCACCTCAGTGTGTATCCCCCCCCCCCACACCCCCTGTGTTTGATTCACTCATCTTGACTGACTGACAAACACTACAGCGTGACGTTTTCTCTGATTGTGACAACTCAGACCTTCCTATGACAATACGGAAACACAGGCGGTGCGGAGCAGACGGGCGTTTCAAGTATGAACGCTCGGATCCTCCCTCCCCTCCCCTCCCCGTGCCCCCCCCCCAGGTCCCGTGCCCGCCGTACCCCGCCATGGGGGAGATGGATGGACACTTGTAATGGGCACATTTATCTGTTGTAATGAACAACTGAGCATGGCTACTTTTTTTTCTATACCATGAATTATATTTGTATTCGTGCGTTTTTTGTACACACAATCCTAGCAGTTATTACATTGCATGCCCCCACCCACCCTGGTCGTCAATGTTAGTACTGTTATCCCACAAGCTATTGTTCACATATTTTGGAATGCTGGCACATTAAATGAGCCTTTAAAAAATGAAAAAAAAGCTTTGTCTTTTTTTTCTTTTTTTCTACGTAATTAGATTTAAGTATTTATTCCTGTGTGGCAGTGATCGCAGCGGCGCCATGAAAGCCTTGCCTCACCAGACACAACAACTCATGATTGATGTAGATGTTAGCACTACTAGGAAGAGTTTCACAAGGTGATGATCCCTAAGTTTGAATAATGATAAGGGAAGGTGATGGAGGTGCACGGACAGAGTGCAGTGCATGAAGGCGAAGACCAGCAGCAGCAGCAGCAGCAGCAGCAGCAGCAGCAAAAATACGCTCTTCTTGTTGCTGTCTACACTAGTGATTCGTGATCAAGGTGTTCTTATGTTTCTGTTTGAGCTGCAGCAAAGACTTAGAAAAACTTTGCTTCAGAATTATTGATATGGATTATTAAATGTTCTTCAGAAGCGTCTTGATCCAATGCTAAGACTGTGGCGTTGTCTGCATGAGGAAATTTAAATATTTTCAGAATGCTGGAATGGTCAAGTTTTCCTACTTGTAGATATTTCTAGAGGCATGTGTATATATAGCCTAATTGTTTTTCAAAAAGAAAATGCGACATTTCTGTTATCTCTAATGCAATGTTACCACCGTATTGACTTATTCTGTCATGATTTGTAAGAAAAGACAAAATTCGTGAATAGGAGATAGTTCAATGTGCTATTTGACACGTTAGCACCTTCTAAATGAACTTTTATATCGAAGTTGTGAATGCGTCGGGTGACTTCTCTGATAGAAACGTCCTGGTCAGTCGGCAACATAATCATGAACATTACATAGAATGTATTCATCACTGTAGCGTGTTCGTAACACTGCTTGTCCGCGACGCCAGTCACAATGTTGTGAACCTCAGCTGTTTACGAGTATTGGGACACGTTGTGCCCAGATATGAGAGAAAGTCGCAGGCGCTAACGTTATGATGTGTAGCCGCGGAGGCACTTGCGGGTAGGCAGCTCTCATGGTAGTTCTGGAGGCGAGGTGGAGGGACTGGCAGCTGCTAGCAGTCGTCCTGCAGGTGGAATAATAAATGTTCTGCGCATTACAGAAAAAGAAGAAACGCGATGGAACCAAAAAGACCAACAAGGAGAAGGAACTGGCCTCGTCCCTGATGGTGGCCTGCCTCAAGCGCCTGCTGCCCGTGGGCCTCAACCTCTTCGCGGGGCGGGAACAGGAGATCGTCCAGCACTGCAAGGAGAAGTTCTTAGCGGTGAGTCTTGGCTTGGCCGTCTCATGCTTCTGAAGGTCTAGGGTCTCAGGATGGAGTATACGAACTCATTGACTTTACGATTATTCCTTAGAACCTAATTGTAACGTGTGCTCTTTTATCATGCTGTGAGAGCCATCTTTTATCAACAGAAAATATCTGAGAGTGAGATCCTGGATTTTGTCAAGACACAACTAACGTTGCCGGACAAGTTCGATCCGGCCGATTCCATGAACTGGCAGCACACTCTGTACTCGCGGCTGGGCGGCGGCCGAGCACCCCGCGAGGATGACGACGATAAGAAGCTGGTGCCCACCGTCGATGACACCGTGGACCGCATTGTGGCCATGGCTAAAGTACTCTACGGTCTTCATATCGTGAGTCTCCTCTTCGCCTTAGTCCTGACCATTCTTACACCACACACTTGACTTGCCTCTCCTCCGGCACGGGATTCAGTGTTGTCCTTTCATCCGATGCTACATTTTTGACGACTTAATTGTCTGCCTTATATTTTAGTCTCCTCTTATCTGTTGAGGTTCTAGTCTCTCTACTTGTATCCTTCAGTCTGCTCGTTTTTGTTATCAAGGTATTGTTCACACTTTACACAACATTTCACAGCCATTTACAGTCACCCTTCTGTGTTGGAATGTCTTTCTTGTTAAAGCATTGCCAGATTATCACTATCAATAAGTTTTAAAGTTATTATTTTACCTTGTTTGCATCCCAGCATGCATGTCTTGGTTGCCTAAGGTCTCCTTGAAGTCTCTTTGCACCTACCTTTCAAAAAGCAGCCGCACGAAGTTTTCACTTCTCTCAACGCAGTGGGGAAGAAGAGCAGGAATTGGGCCGCCCACCTCCACACTGAATTGACAATATTCTTATCTGAATTTTTTTTAGGGTTTAAGCTTCATGCTTCACGTCTGCCAATTCAACAATTTAAGAATTTCTGGTATCCCTTGAATTCGCTTTACTGTCTAAACCTGGCACTTGGAGCCTTAAAAGCCCCGTCCCATCTCCTCACCCTCATGCCTATCTCCGCTTCGCTGTGGTAACATGCTCGGTCTGGCAGATCGACCATCCACAAACCGCCAAGGAGGTGTGGCGCTCCGTTGTCTCTATCCAGCGGAAACGCGCGGTTATCGCCTGCTTCCGGCAGACCGCCCTCCACATGATGCCAAGGTAGCTAGGTGTCCGAGGACTGCAGGAAGTCCAGGACCTATGTAGTGTGTGCTGCTTCGGCTTTCGCAATTCCCAATCAGCTTCTTTCCTTCTCCACAACCCTCGCGCTGAAATACCGAGTTGGAATATCAATAGTTACATATTCCAGTAAATCAGGAGTCTATGATTTTTTGAGACGTGAAAGGTAATATTTTGAAGTTTATCGATGAAGGCGTAAGGAGAAGGAAGCGGCGGATGGGAGCCAGCAGCCAGCCTTGTACCAGCCTGCATGAGTTTCTTGGTTTTATTGAATGGCTTTCCCGTCTAGTAACCCATCATTATTGATCTTTGAGTAGAAAATTTTGTTTGATTTCCATTTTGAATCGTTCATTTTATTTGTATATCCCTATTGTTCGTATGAAAAAAGTAACTATCAGACCCCAACACTCCCTTCCTCAGACTCATGGACGATGGCTGCCCACATCGTCCATGCCTACTTAACACTACTATTGACAGTTGTATTTGCAGGATTCTTTTTTTTTTTTAGATAGAACGAATTATAGTCAAGTTTGCGATAACATATACTAACATCTTCCCTTCTAACAGGCATTGCAGGGAGGCGCCGCTCTAACCCCCTGTCTAAGATAAGCTTCGCGTTTATCAGTGAGATAAAGGATCTCGGAGCACCACTCTGCACAGCTATTTTCTCCCTATCTTAAATGCAAGACACAAACCAGTAGCAAACATTAGTGTCCCCATTGTACTTGATCGAGGAGAAGGATGAAAAATATCCCACTGGTCTCCTCAAGCCATTCAGTCACCCTCCAAACCCCGCTGTGCGAGTCTGGCTGCTGCCCGAGCTGCGCCTCCCTGGCTGTTCGCCCACCCGCCCCGGCTCACCCCTGGGCGCCCCGACACACCCCATGCCTCCACCCCCTCAGCGACTCAGCATAGTTTCACATTTCCTTACAAGAGTCATATCATGTAAGGCAAAGTGGCTGGCGGATGCGGGTCGTGGAGAATGGTTGTGTCATATATTGTTAAGGCCGCCGCTAACATGAAGCAAGGCAGCCTTACATGGGCCCCCGACATCCCACCACAGCCTCCCACTCACTACCATCATATGGTTCTCGAGCAACGCTCTTAAAAAGAGAACAAAAATTTCGGAGTAAAATATTTCCATTTTCTCTGATTCAGTGTTCTCTTCGAGAGTGGCCTTGTGGTGGTTGGCTGATGTGGGCGTGCGTGGTATGGGTGTCGGGTGTGGTGTGTCGGGTGGGCGGCAACCAGCTGTGTTTTGCGGTAACTGTGATGCACACTAACAACAGCTGATGGTGGCGGCCAACAGGCCTGCACCCCCCCGCCCTCACGCGTGGGCTGGAGGAGACTGCTGTCCTTTGCCCGCAAGCGTGCCGCCATCGCCTGCCTGCGTTCCGTGCCCTTCTATAACATCCGCAGGTAATGGGTCGTAGACGCCTCATGGTAGCTCATGGAAACTTGGGGATCGCTTGTGCTCTCTCTTAGCACTGGTCTGTGAAAGTGAACAGTCATGATCACTTTGCGATTGCGAATCAGTGATGAAAGAGATAAAATATTATGAAGCTGTTTTTTCAGATAATTAACGTGACTGACCATTGGACTTCCCTCTAGTAAGCGTTCCCACCGGGACTGCGGGACATGTTAACTATTGTATTTTCTTAACACTTGTCATCGTTGCTCAAGTCAGTAGAGAAAGGTGGCCGCTGACTACAACAACATGGAAAGGAAAGTTTGAATTAAATTATCACAGTTTCTTATGGCTTATCCTTTTGGTAAAAAAATATGAAGTCGTACAACGGAGAAAGACGCGGTGTGCTGGGATGGCTTTGCGTCACCGCCATAGTAGATGCGTGTTTGTACGCCTAGAACACGGTGCTGTGTGGCTGTGTAATGGCCCGGCCAGTGATCTGTGTTGTTCTGGACTGTTCACTCTCCTTTTGTATATATTGAGGATCCTCATCATGCTTGCTTCAGTCTTATAGAAAATTAGAGTAATGATACTTAACCTCTGTGATTTTCCATTTTCAATGTGTGTAAAGTACATTCCATTCCTTATTTTGAGAGTCAATATCAAGCGTTAAATAACAGCAAGACTGTTCCTTTAATATTCCGTGGATAGCCTCATCGTCGACGATGCTCTCAAGGACGTATACAAGAGGGAGCTGGCTGGCTCTTAAGTTCCTGCAAGGCTCGGAAATCGTAAGGAGCTCAGGCAATCCCCACGTGACCTCCCCTTACTTGGCGACCCAATATGGGCAGCCATGAGCCTTCCACATTTTGGGTTTCAAGACTGAAGACTGTTGACTTCTAGCTCGGAAACTAACCAAAGACTGAGACGCGCTGGTGTGACAGAGAAAGAGAAACAGAGTCAAGCTATTGGGAGTCCTCAGCCTCGCGCACACCAGCCTCTTGGTTACCCCAAAGTAACTATTATATTTTAGTTACTTATATAGTTACTTAATTATATTAGTTACTTTGGGTTACCCTGAAAGCTAACAGCCACGGCCACTTCAGCCTTCATATCCAAAATGTATGGCGTGAATGAGATCCATTTCCGTTCCCTCCCTTTTGTTTACCTCCGTTTGGTCATTTTATTTTTTGTGTTAATCATTGACCTCCTCACTGAATACCGCTGGCGCTGCTACACTCAGGGAGTTTCATGTGGCGCGGCGTCAGCACCCGAGACGTGTTCCAGATCATACGGTTATTGTGCGCCACGCCATCCATGCCCTGGTCATGTACTTCCCCTCCTGTCTCTCTCCTGTCATCTGGTTCTCTGTCTGTCTATCATTCTCGACGCCAAGTCTGTTATGATCAAAAATATCCATGAACCAAAAATATCTTCTAGCCGTTCATTCCGTCCCTCACAATAACCCAATAATTTTCAACACGTCTGAATATTATCATATTGAATGACTTTAATTTCTTAAATCTGTATGACTATTTATTCATGTTTGTATGATAACTTTTTTTTATCCCCGCGACGTCGGTCTCCAGCCCAGGCTAGGTAGCTGTGCAATGGAGAGGACTGAGGCAATAAAGGTTGAGCTCACATATTCGTAAATAAGTGTACGTAAAAGTAACAGTAGACGCTGGCTCTCAATACTACATGGGAGGAAAACATTTAGTCACAGAAGTAGATGATTAGTGTAGTACCAGTAGCCTAGTACTCGTGCCTCTGACTCTCTTCTCTCTTAGTATAACCGCCTTAACAAGCACATAGATACCAGACAGGAGATTAAAACACTATTCCTGTCGCTTTACTGTAGCAGCATCAGCGTCAGTCTTTTTCTTATAACATATATTAATATCTGAGCCGACTTGATTGCAGGCGGGTGTGGTATGTGCAACAACACTACTACCCCCACCACCACTTACTAACAGGGCATAACAGTCTAACCAAAACTTTCTCTTCAAACCAACATATCACACAGGCATCGCGCTGTCAACCTCTTTCTCCGAACTTACCGCGAGTTCTGGCTGTCGGACGAGAACATTGGACAAGAGTTGGTCATTGAGGACCTAACGGTGAGCAGACGAAGGGCTGATGAAGCCTGTATGAAAGAATTTGATGTCAGTCCTTAGCTAAGACTGCAGGGGTGGCGAGAAGGATGTTAGGGACGGAAAGGGAGCTGCAGGGGTGGCGGGAAGGATGTTAGGGACGGAAATTGAGCTGCAGGGGTGGGGGGAAGGATGTTAGGGACGGAAAGGGAGCTGCAGGGGTGGCGGGAAGGATGTTAGGGACGGAAAGGGAGCTGCAGGGGTGGCGAGAAGGATGTTAGGGACGGAAAGGGAGCTGCAGGGGTGGGGGGAAGGATGTTAGGGACGGAAAGGGAGCTGCAGGGGTGGGGGGAAGGATGTTAGGGACGGAAAGGGAGGTGCAGGGGTGGCGTGAAGGATGTTAGGGACAGGGAAAGGGATGTGCAGGGGTGGCGAGAATGATGTTAGGGACGGAAAGGGAGCTGCAGGGGTGGCGGGAAGGATGTTAGGGACGGAAAGGGAGCTGCAGGGGTGGCGAGAAGGATGTTAGGGACGGAAAGGGAGCTGCAGGGGTGGGGGGAAGGATGTTAGGGACGGAAAGGGAGCTGCAGGGGTGGCGGGAAGGATGTTAGGGACGGAAAGGGAGCTGCAGGGGTGGGGGGAAGGATGTTAGGGACGGAAAGGGAGCTGCAGGGGTGGCGGGAAGGATGTTAGGGACGGAAAGGGAGCTGCAGGGGTGGGGGGAAGGATGTTAGGGACGGAAAGGGAGGTGCAGGGGTGGCGGGAAGGATGTTAGGGACAGGGAAAGAGAGGTGCAGGTGATGGGGCTGATGTGAATACTGGGTCAGGGATAATGTGACATGGATGGAAAATGTGTGCTTGATGTTGAGTGTAGAGGGAGAAGATATATACTAGGTCAGGGGGTAAGATGAATGCCTATACTGTGACTACTGATAGATGAACAGAAGGAAATGTTGAAATATAACCGAAATTATCTTTATAATCTGAATGTATGTTTGAAATTATTTGTCTTCTAGCATCCTGAACAGCCATGTCTTGAAATTATTTGTCTTCTAGCATTCTGAACAGCCATGTCTTGAAATTATTTGTCTTCTAGCATCCTGAACAGCCATGTCTTGAAATTATTTGTCTTCTAACATCCTGAACAGCCATGTCTTGAAATTATTTGTCTTCTAGCATTCTGAACAGCCATGTCTTGAAATTATTTGTCTTCTAACATCCTGAGCAGCCATGTCTTGAAGGATTACTGACGCACCATGTTTCCCTCCCCCCTCTACTGGCAGCAATCCTTCGAGGAGGCTGAGAGTAAGAAGAAGGAGGCTGAGGAGGAGGAGGGGAAGCCTGACCAACTGACGCAGCTGGTCACCACGTTCAGCCACAAGGCCACCACGGAACACACCGGCGTGCTGGGCGAGGACCCCCTGTACATGACCTACGCTGAGATCATGGGTACGTGCACACACACACACACACACACACACACACACACACACACACACACACACACACACACACACACACACACTCTCTCTCTCTCTCTCTCTCTCTCTCTCTCTCTCTCCTCTCTCTCTCTCTCTCTCTCTCTCTCTCTCTCTCTCTCTCTCTCCTCTCTCTCTCTCTCTCTCTCTCTCTCTCTCTCTCTCTCTCTCTTTCTCTCTCTCTCTCTCTGCACACATCTCTCTCTCTCTCTCTCTCTCTCTCTCTCTCTCTCTCTCTCTCTCTCTCTCTCTTCTCTCTCTCTCTCTCTCTCTCTCTCCTCTCTCTCTCTCTCTCTCTCTCTCTCTCTCTCTCTCTCTCTCCTCTCTCTCTCCTCTCTTTCCACACACACACCCCACACACACACACACACACACACACACACACACACACACACACACCACACACACACACACACACACGCATGGTCCTGTTACAGCTGTTTGACTGCATATACCCATGACCAATTTAAAACTACTGGACTTTAAGTCAAAGCACCAGTTAATGAATGATCCAAAAGGGTGTGTTTTGCGTTATTATTTTTGTTTTGTTTCATCAATTATGATTATTATGAAAGTATAGCGTATAGAAGTTGATGGTTATTGTTGCTGGTGATCGCACGTACACGGCTGTAGAGGTGAAGTATTATGATTCAGATGTTGATTATATTTTTCAAGGATCAAAAACATAAGAACATAAGAAAATAAGGAAGCTATAAGAGGTCGTGAGATTGGATGTCTAAGTTTTGTGTTTGGTGACAGGCAAGTCGTGCGGCGAAGAGGAGGAGGAGGAAGGCGATGACGGCGAAGGGGGCGAGGAGGAGGGCGGGAACGATGACCCCGCCGCCGCTATTAATGTATGTACCCCGGCCGCCATTACCACCACTTCCCGCATTCACCCGTTTTCTCACACCACACTCACTCCAGACTTGACTCGGCTGCAGCCATGTGTGTGTGGCGGCCATTGCATGTATGACAACCGATGCATTACACAGGAGTAACATAAGATCAAAGACCGCTTGAATGGTTTTACTTTTAGGAGCATAGTTAACAGCACTAATCGTCTGGCGACCACTTGGCACTGATACCATGTGGCCGTTGTCATGTCCCACTAACACCAGACCCTCGCCTCGGCATTGACCTTTCCTCTGTGTCTCCCCGGTACATGCTCCCCTGAGGTGTCGCTCGCGTACCATGGAGGATCTCATGGTAGGTGATCACCTCCCTTCCCTTGCCTGCCTTGTCTCGTGTCTTCAAACCATGTTAGCAAGGTAGAATGCAGATGAAAGTCGCAAATGTATCATGTGGGAATATCAAATGTATATATATTTTTTTGTAAGAATAAAAGCACGTGTCCCTGCCACGGCCTGCCTTGACGCGCGTCCTGACTCCCGCAGGAACAAGAGTTGGAGAAGCAGAAACTGTTGTTCCACCAAGCGCGCCTCGCCAACCGCGGCGTGGCCGAGATGGTGCTGCTGCACGTGTCTGCAGCCCGCGGCCAGCCCTCCGACATGGTCATGACGACTCTCAGGCTGGGCATCGCCATTCTCCGCGGCGGTAATGTGGACGTTCAGGCGGTGAGTAGCCAGTCAGCCAAGACATGATATTTCGTGTGTATAAGGGGCAGCACTTCAGAAAACTTATGGCTTTCTGTTGAGTTTTGACTGTTTACGTAAGTTAGAGTGGAGGATGACCATTGCATGTGTTACATTCAACCCGCAGGCTATGCAGAATTACCTCAAGGAGAAGAAAGACGCATCCTTCTTCCTGTCCATTTCGGGACTCATGAACTCGTGTTCAGTCCTCGACCTGGACGCCTTCGAGCGCAACACCAAGGCGGAGGGTCTGGGTGTGGGCGCCGATGGCTGTGCCGGAGAGAAGAATATGCACGACGCCGAGTTCACCTGCGCGCTGTTCCGCTTCATCCAGCTGACCTGTGAAGGCCACAACCTGGGTGAGGGCGGGGGGCGGGGCTGGCGGCGAGGCCGGCGGCGAGGCCGGCGGCGAGGCCGGCGGCGAGGCCCTGGCCTCCTGCAGGGGACTATCATGCACTCCACTTAGAAATTCAGTCATGCATCAAACTTAGAGACTTCATACCTAATAAAATTATTATGTATATTGCGCTGCAGAGAAAGTTTCGAATAACACTTAGACCTCTAATATATGTCAATGGATTATAATCAAACAAACCATAAAAATGGCTGTTTACTTGTACTACCCTAACAGACTGGCAGAACTACCTGAGGACCCAGGCCGGTAACACCACCACTGTCAATGTGATTAACTGTACCGTGGACTACCTGCTGCGCCTGCAGGAGTCCATCATGGACTTCTACTGGCATTACTCCTCCAAAGAGGTCATCGACATCGCCGGCAAGGCCAACTTCTTCAAGGCCATCGGTGTAGCCAGCCAGGTGAGAGGCGTAAAGCTCTTCTCTTTCATGGTGTTGAGTCTCAGGTTGTAAAAATATTAACTCTGAAGTGAATAAATCGTGGTGGACCTGAATCTTGATGGCCACCGTGCTCCATGTGCAGGTGTTCAACACGCTGACTGAGGTGATCCAGGGCCCCTGTGTGGGCAACCAGCAGACCCTCGCCCACTCCCGTCTGTGGGACGCCGTCGGTGGTTTCCTGTTTCTCTTTGCTCACATGCAGGACAAGCTCAGCAAACACGCCTCCCAGGTGGACCTTCTCAAGGAGCTCCTCAACCTGCAGAAGGACATGGTCATCATGATGCTTTCCATGCTGGAGGGTGAGTCCCTCAAGGTTACCACAAAGGAGAGTGTTGCACCTTTGTTATGATGTGTGATGATAGCAGGTGACACACATCATCACTGATCACGCTGTGTCTTGCAGGGAACGTGGTGAACGGCACCATCGGCAAGCAGATGGTGGACACGCTGGTGGAGAGCGCCTCCAACGTCGAGGTGAGCCACTGGAGGGAGGGACACAGCGCGTGGCTGTTGCAATATAAATGGCATGGCCATTCAAATATGATACAAGACCTAGTAAAACATCCTGAAAAATCCATTCTAGATTTGGGCTGAAGTTTTCGTGCCTATTTTGCGGGAGTTTTTCATTGATTACGGCAACATTCGTAATGAGAAAAAAATAATGTAGCATTTTCAACGATAGCCATTACTCACAGTTTATTTATCCTCCCTTACCTTTGTGTGGATAGGACAGTTGGTCGGGCTGCCACGAGATGGGAACCAAATACGACCTTGAACTTAGATTTTCAGCTCTTATCAAAGGCTGCTATAAAATCAATTCATAAAGCTTATTGTATACTTTTAGGGTCAAGAATAATACTAAAGTCATTGAAGCCATAGAATTGCACAAATATCAATATGTTTTTGTAAGATGACCTATGATGACGTTCTTCAAAATAGGCATCGAGTTAAGTAGAACATTTTGATCCATGCGCCTGTAGCTGCACCAAAGTCGCCACGCTGACTGTCTACTCACTGGGGTTCTCCGGCAGATAGGGTGGACGGATGTTCGGCTTCCCGCTCTTTTTGCCCACACAGACAGACCTCAAAATGACAGCAGGAAAATAACATCAATTTGATTTTATTGCAGAAGTATAAGGCGCCATCAATTTGCTGAAGGAGGAATGGTGACCGCAGACGAGGTGATGATCATGTGATTCATTTCTTTAATTTGTTTTCATTAGCCACATGACGCAGTGAGAAGGATCCTGCAGTTGTATTTACACACCCTACCTGCCTTGCCTGGAGCTCTGCCTGTCTAACTTTTCGTTTATTTCATAAAACAGATCATTCTCGGTTTCTCCAACCTTTTCTTGAAGCTGGGAGCAGTGACAGCAAATGCATCTTTCACGGTAGGCGAGTCACCGCCCAGCTACTCTGCCTAAAGCCACGCCGCCCCCGTCCGCTCCCTTGACACTTGCCCAGGTTTTCTCACCAATCCACCACTTGCGTGCGTGCATTCGCTTTTGATCAGGTTCTTTTAAAACAATATTCCATACAGTACGAGTCACGACCCTCCACTGGTTCATCAGATTCCATTTACTGGATCGCTGCGTCTCGTCAGCAGCCAAATGAATGTGGAACACAGCAGAGTTAGACGTGATCCAGTCCTATATTTTACAACACCATGCATTGACTACTTCTTAGTTAAAAGTATCTATCTCCCGATGGGTGGAAATATATTGTTATAGTAGAAGATACAGACGTGTGCAGTGTACCTACAGGATACATACAACAGGGTCGTGAGGGTAGTACATGAAATCAATCTGTATTGCTTCGCACAGTTAACAAAACTCTAATAAAGAACCTTGCATCAAAATCATCTTCCTGCTGCCGTTCATGCAGGGCAGCTTTGGCGGAGCGGCCGGCGGCGTGTGGCTTCCCTGGCAACCCTTCAGTGCCCTCCCTGTCCCCTGCCCTCCCACACAATAATGGCGTGCTAAACTCACCAATGAAAAAGAATTTTCGCAATGATTTTAACTCTTGTTACCAAGCATGTCAGGTTTGGATTAATAAGATTTTCTGCCCGATTTCTATCAAGCGAATACCTTTTTGCCGCTCATATGTTCCTGTGTTTTTCGTGTCCCCTCAAGCCTCGTTGCCGCAGCACCACCCTCACCCTCCCTTACACCTCCAGGCCTGCGGGCTGCGGGCTTCCCCTGAGCCGCAGTGACGCGCGGCGTCGTGGATGCCGCCACGGACTGCTGCTGCAATCAGGGCTTCACGAGCCAACTACAACGCTATCGAGTAACTCGTACGCGATTTTTAAATCACAGAAGCGTTATTTTTATGTTTTTTATTCGCTTAGTATAGTATTTTTTTCACATATCAGAAGTGTAACAAGATCAAGGGAACATGGACCACCTGTGCCTGTCCAGGGGTGAGCACGCGCACCTGCTCTCTCTAATCTAAATCAACATGTTCATTTTTGTGTTAACAATTGTCTTACGAGATCGTTTTCATTCTTTTCACGCTTGTAGCTGATTCTGAAGTACTTCGATATGTTCCTAAAACTGAAGGACCTGACTGCCTCGACGACGTTCCAGGTTTGTGCTTGACTCATCCTTCCCTCCTGGCTTCCTCCTTAACTCCTCCTCCTCCTCCTAAATCTTACGCTGCTCTCCACTACTACACTCTCACTCAACATCTTTGCAAAAAAAAAAGATTGATTTCAAAATGAGTTGCAGAGAAAAGTCTCACAACTGGATAGTCATAGTCATATAAAAGTGTTGATTTCCATGAGTGGAGTGCACGCATATATTTATCAAGCTAACAGTACTACACTACCTGGTGTTACCCGTGTCCTCCTCCTCCGCTGTCTTATGCATGAGTATTCAAGTGAATGTTCATATTTGACCCCTGTGTAAGCGGGACACAGGCACAGAACGCTGCCCGCCTCGATGTAGTTAATGGTTGTTAGACACCAGTGTTGTAGTCAAGACCAGACCCTCCGAAACAGACCAAGACAAAGAACAGGCATATATAAATATTTTTTTTAAATATGACTATTATCTGAATGTTTTCGGTCTGTACTGCGTAAATACTAAATTGTATTGTCCTGTCCTGTTTGTAAGGAATGGATTTTAATTTTTTTCTCATACATGTACCGTTGAATATAACGGACCTAATTAAATTATCCATATAGTCCTGTCTTAGGGATCTACCGTAGTCAGACAGTATCTATAGACACTACAAAGCTGTATGGCGCGCCGTGAATCGAAACAGCCATGCTTTTTCTCCGTGTATGATAATAAATTCCGACCATCCCCACGCCGCCGCGATGCACTTTTTAATCCTGGTCTCGACCTGGTCTCGAGCCAAACTCCGAGACCAGAAGCTTCGAGACCAAGATCAAGACCAAGACCACATCAAACGAGACCAAGACCAAGACCAAGACCACATCAAACTGGTCTCGAGACTGGTCTCGAGACCAAGACCAGTCTCGAGACCTACAACACTGTTAGACACCAGTGTCACGCGGTAGTCTTAACATCAAGGTACTCTAGTCTTAACAAGGGACGCTGAGTAGAGAGCCCGTTCGGGATGTGTTGGCCATCTTCTTCTGTTGTGTGTTTGTTACTGTGTGCGTATATTGTTATGTTTAGGTATGTTGTGTGTGAGTGTATATATATATATATATATATATATATATATATATATATATATATATAAAATATATATATATATATATATATATATATTTATATATATATATATTAATGTTTTTATGTAGTAGTATTGTGTGATGATGTTTTGTGGCGTGTTATGTGTTGTGTTGTCTGTTGTTCGGTGTTTTGTAGGAACTCCAGCTCTCAGGATCCTAGAGAAGAGTTATATTTATATTACACAACTTTCTTGTAACTCCGGATTTAGGCTGAAGGTCATCTGAACCCCGCTGTGCAATGGTCGCTATAGTGAATTGTGATGCCAGTATCCAACTACACAATGATCACAGTATTTAGTATTCTTAGGGACTTTCTAAGAGTAGATTGAGTAGATTGAGGCTGGTATTAGCTAGAACAGCATTGTGCGGTCAGGTAGCCAAAGTGACGCTATGCCCCCACGCTTGACCTGACCGTCGTGACCCACACACTCTCCCACCCAGGACCTCGACGCGAACAAGGACGGCACAGTGACGCCCATGGAGTTCAAGGACAAGATGGAACAGCAGAAGAACTACACCACGTAAGTCTTTCTCTGCACCTTCACTATTCTCATCCATGCAGGTTGTAGGGCAAAATTGTTTGTCTATATAGTTGTGTACAAACTGTCCTACTTAAGTACAGTTTTTGGCACTTTGCACGCATTAACCCCTTAAGACCCAGAACGCAATTTTTCTTGTAATTTAGCCTTCATTAGACAATTTTTAGTGAATATAAGCAATATTTTATAGCTATGACTTGTTTAGCATCCTTGTCCACTAGCTAATTTGGTATATTCAGTCACTTTTCGTAATTTTATGGCTAACAACAGACAATTTTATATACCAAAGGAAAGATCTGGGCGTGAAGGGGCTAACGTTTAGTTGCCGAACACACTGATCCTTCCCTCAATAGGATGTCATTATGGCCATGCTTTTTCTGCACCAAATGATAATTAAACAATCAATCTATTTTTTAAAGAGAGGAGATCAACTTCTTGCTGATGTGTTGTGACTGTAACCACGACGGTAAGATCGACTACGTGGAGTTCACGGAGCGCTTCCACAACCCTGCCAAGGAGATCGGCTTCAACCTGGCCGTACTGCTCACTAACCTCTCCGAACACATGCCCAACGACCCGCGCCTCGCCAGGTTCCTCGAGGTAAGCAATGCACTGCTCTCATCACCGCCCTGATCATCAGTAATTCATGGCTTGCCACAAATACAGCATATAGCACATAGCTTCCCTCAGACACACATTAACCCCTTGAGACCCAGAACGTAATTTCCATTGTAAGTTGGGTACCATTAGACGATTTTTAGTGAATATAAGCAATGTTTTATAGATATGACCTGTTGAGTATCTTGTCGACTAACTAATTTGGTATATTCAGTTACTTTTCGTAATTTTATGGCTAACAACAGACGATTTCATATAGCAAAGGACAAATCTGGACGTGAAGGGGTTAATGGGAAGAGTAACCATTAATATAACACCCTTACCCCTCCCTCCCCTCAAGACAGTGTGGCAGTATAGCTTCCTACAAATACAGCATATAACACATAGCTTCCACAAATACAGCATATAACACATAGCTTCCCACAAATACAGCATATAACACATAGCTTCCCACAAATACAGCATATAACACATAGCTTCCCACAAATACAGCATATAACACATAGCTTCCCACAAATACAGCATATATAACACATAGCTTCCCAACATAGCTTCCCACAAATTCTCAGTCTGGGACTGAGAGTGCTGTGAAGTGTGGAGCAGGTGTATCCAGCTTCTTTCCTGTGAATACAGGAGTGAGGCAAGGGTGCGTCCTTGCCCTTGCTGGGCAAGGGCAAGGGCAAGGACGTCACCACGCGCGAGTTCCCATGCAGGCTCCTTTCCCATACCAAGCTGCTTGGTATGGGAAAGGAGCCTGCATGGGAACTCGCGCGTGGTGACCCCCGGGAGTGGCGTCGTAGGGTGGGCGAGGCGACGCGCCCCCCGGCGTATGCCCCCAATGATTGATTGATTCCCACGAATACAGCATATAGTGCATAGCTTCCCACAAGACACACACACTGTATCACCATTACCTTGTTAGCTGCCGTGATCATCCATGGCGGCAATATGTCCTACATGTGATTAGTCATAATGGCCAATATTTTCTACTCATCACTACATTTTCATATTTCTGGACGTGGAAGTTCTCGAGAAACTACAGTCCTGCCTCTTCCATGCTAACATTTTGTCCCGCCCCCAGACCGCCGGCTCTGTCCTCAACTACTTCGAGCCGTTCCTTGGCCGCATCGAGATCATGGGCAGCTCGAAACGCATCGAGCGAGTGTATTTCGAGATCAAGGAAGAAAACATCGACCAATGGGAGAAGCCGCAGATCAAAGAGTCGAAGAGAGGCTTCTTTTATGCCATCGTGACAGAGGGAGACAAGGAGAAGCTGGAGGCCTTTGTCAACTTTTGCGAGGACGCCATCTTTGAGATGCAGCACGCGGCGGCCCTCATGGAGGAGGAGGAGGACGCGCTCGCCAAGAAGTCCAGCGCCGATGGCATGAAGTACATGACTGAGGAAGATGAGGAAAAGTAAGTATACACACGCACACACACTGCGCACAAACACACACACACAACACATACACACACACACATACACACACACATATACACACACACACACACACACACACACACATACACACACACATACACACACACACATACACACACACACACATACACACACACATATACACACACACACACACACACATACAACCACACACTATACCACACACACACACACTACACACACACAATCATCACACACACATACAACACACATCACACACACATACACACACACACACACACACACACACACACACACATACACACACACACACACACACACACACACACATGTCCCGCGCGCTCGTGACAAATTAGTGAAAAGATGATAGCTATTACAGTATAGTGTGTCACTTACATTCCTGAGACTTGTTATTGACAACGCTAAGGCTTGAACAGAGGATTAATGCAATGGCTGTGGCAGGACCGGCATGGATTTGGTCAAGAGTAAGATCATTGGCGTCAAGGATCTGGTGAAGGATACCTTCTCGGTGCTGGCGCCCTCCAACGTCAAGAGGAAGCTGAAGGAGCTGAAGCAAATGTCCATCACGGAAATGCTGATGGGCTTCTGTCGCGTGCTGTTCATGGTCATGTACCACAGCGTGTTCGGAGTGTTCTACCTCAGCCGCAGGATATGGACCGCCCTCATGGGCCTCATGCAAGGACCGCCCGTGGAGCAGGTGGATATCTTGCCTGTCTTCACCCACCTTTCTCCCACTCAATCCAAGGCCAATGTTTCCTCCCCACTCTCTCTTTCCCTCACGGACGTTCACTACCTTGCTCCTCGCTTAGAAGCTCTGAAGACAACACTTTATATATATTCGAGTACATTTGGTAAAGCTTTTCCTTAAGTTCCATGTTTTCTTGTCTTCAGGCAGCACTAAAGCAGGAGAAATCAGGACCGCTCGTGCCGTTGGCCATCCCAGCATCACCGGAGGGAGAACCGGCACCTCCTGCTAAAGAACTAAAGCCTGACGGAGAACAGTAAGTCCTGAACACAATATCCGTTAACGGTATAATATATTGTGGTTTTTAATACAGTTTGGTGCCAAATAACTAGCTCCGATTTTAGTCACATTTACGGACAAAGAATTAAAAAAAAATTCACCACCAAGCAAAGAGCAGATCGTGGTCGTGATTACCCGCACCCTTGAGGCGGCCGAGGTGATGGGCCGCCGAGGTGAGGGTCGCTTATCTGCTTCTTTTGCTTATTGCTTCTTTTATCGCAGACTTTCGTTGGAAGCCAAACCTGCGGACCCGGGGGAGGAGAATAAGATGAAGCCGACGATCATGGAGGCCCTGGCGGAGCTCAAGGACGACATCAGCCACGAGGATGCCATGGATGCAATCAAGTGAGTCACCGAGGCTGTGGTGGGGAAGGTCATGACTCGTGTTTGAAGCTGCTCACGCGCCTCATAATAATAATAATAATAATAATAATAATAATAATAATAATAATAATAATAATAATAATAACTCGCCAGCTAATTATCCACGTAAAGCTTCTTTGTATCGTCCTTTGCCTCATTAACATCTCTGAGGTTGGCATAGCTGGCATACACTGGCCTTCATTCATGTTACTTTATGGTCTTGAGTGCCTAAGCTAAGGTTTGTGATTGATTCATGCTGACATCTTTACTAATAGTGTTTGTTGTGAGTTTGCCTAAATGATGAGTTTAATGTGGTGGCTTGTCAGAACGGGGATGTTACTTATGAGCAGGTGTTTTGATGGCTGTGACTCGTGGCTGTGGGAGTCATGCTTAGAATTAACTCAAGCTGCTGTGGCTGCCATTGCTACTAGATAAAGCTATACATTAACTGTGTTTTCTCTTCTTGCTATAACTATGTGTGCTGCTCTTGTTAATTGATGGTTTTCCCTTCTTGCAGCGAGAACACCGACGACGTGAATGACGTGTTAGTAAGACTTGGGTTCAATATATAAAAGAGTTCCCCATTCCCATAAACACCTATACTTAGCACTGCATTACCTACACCGTTGTTGGTGCTGCATCCTCCCAGCACCTCCATATTGTATTATTTATTTCCTTTTAGCATCATCCCTTGTATTCATCCCCACCTTTTTTGTTTTGCAGTTTTTTAGTAGTAGTCCCTTTGTATTTCTTCCTCTCGAACTTATTTTGCAGAGGAAGTTATGATGGTGTTTATTTTAATAGCATTTTTTTTTATTTTCCTTTTCATGTTTTGAAATGAAACCAGGGACGTTATTTTATCCCTTTCCCTCATACTGTCGCTGGTTTCTCCTTCCCCACTTGCCTCCAAAGATCACCACCCTCCCTCGACCCCCCATGCCTCCATCCTGATAATGGAACGGGAACCCACACTCCCAATCCTCTTGACCGGAAGCATATTCCCGTTTTCTGGAACGTATTTTTTTTTTTTTTTTTACATCACAAAGGACTGACCAAGGGCACAACAAAAAGAAGTAACACAAAGCCCGCTTAGTTGTCAGTTTACTCTTAGTATGCTGCGTTTACTCTTGAACACGTCAGGTTAGGTTAGGTTGCAACTTTTCATGATCATACAATAACAACTTTGCGTGGGAATCACAATGAGAGTATTTTCGACACAATCCTATGGCTAGTTTCGGAGCTACAGCCAAGCGTCTTCACTCGGAAACCACATACCCCCATAGAGTTGGGGAATATGCTAACCGGATACCACCCTCCCCACCCTCTTCCCCACCGCCCACGTTCCCCCCCCTCCCCCGCAGCACGCCACGCCCACCGGTCCGCATGATGCAATCCACATTTCAATATTTCTAAAGACTGTTAGGAATTCATCTCCCTTAAACACCTTTTTCCCCTTTGTAAATATACTTTATTTTCTAAGTTTAATATCTGTTATACAGTATTTTGGTGTACAATTAGACAGATTATTGGAATCATTATTTCAACGTTGATGAGTTTTACGCTCGTACGGTAAATATAAACTCAATCGTAAAGCTAAATTTGAAGAAAAAAATTTAATACTTGTGATCCATGTCAATACTCATGCCTCAATGTGTGCCTGAATGTGTTTGCAGTGCTGCGGAGAAGAAGGCGGTGGAGAAACAGCAGCAGGAGGCCATGAAGGAGGCGGAGGTCAAGCCCGTCACCCCGGAGGCTGACGCGCCGCCGGTAGCCGCAGTAAGTCCCCGCCCTCTTGCCCTCCAGGCTGCATCCCTTCCCTCCTCACCTCCATCTAACACGCTAGACGTATCTTTAGCCTTTACTAAATATGCTATCAATACTATCAATCTGCAACTTGTGTTATACATAGGAACTAAGCTTAACTGAATAAGTGTCCATATCATCTTGGCTCACTCAGGTGTCATCATGCTTTGCTTCCATAAACTTAGTATTGTCTCACTAATCCCTAGGACAGTGCAGTATGTGCCGCGCCTCGCTCACTAACACCCGCCTCTCCCCTTTCATGCCACTCGCTGGGAACCCAAACCCACCCCACCACCGCCTTGTTGTTGCCTCAGTCTCTCACCCCGTCCACATCCTCCTCCTCCCCTCACTCGCCTCCCTCTGCCCCATCCTATAGCCCAGTTCGATACCCGTCACCCCTGCTGTATCCCTCTTACCCCCAACAACCCCGACACTCTAAGGAAAGTGTTGCCACTCTAGACACAACCTCAGACACGTCTACCTCTACCGGGATATTCAGTTCAAGCACCTCTCCGGGGGACGAGAAGGGGAGGGTGAGGAAGAGCATTACGCTGCCTACCTTTCGCCCCGGCAAATCAGGAGGCGTCACGCACTCGGCCAGTCATCAGACCTCTTTCTCGTACTCTCGCACTCGTCGCACACAGTTCTCTGTCACGTCCAGTTCACAGTCCTACGACCTCACGTCTCCATTATCGCTGTCGTCCAAATCCATGCAGATCGCGCCCGAGTCTCTGTTGTACAGGCGTGGGGTCTTCAGTAGCCTACAGACCACCCCGACGAGGGTCCCGGCGTTTGCGTCAACCAGAACCAGACACACCACATCGCCGCCGGCCATTCCAATCCAGCCAGACTTTTCTCCAGACAATAGACCAACTGCTTCCAAGTCCTCTCCCAGCAGACTATGCCACGCCGCCACCACCACCACACGCGTCGATACAACTGGTGGTGTTGCGTCTTCTCCGCAAGAATCGTCTCTCAGATCACCGTCTCAGAGCCTTCTATGCGCCTCCACCTCCCCATCGCAGCTCCCACAGTCAGCCTCCTCCCCAGCAGTGTCACTCCTCCATACAGAACCTTCACCGCAAGGCACAACCATCCATCCAGTCACCACTGTTACCACCTCCATCACCACCTCCACACACCCGTCTCTGCATACACACATACCCGCTTTGAAGCCCACAACTTCATCTTCCTTACAAAGCAGCTCCTCCACTTTACCTCACCCTTCCTCCTCTTCATCCTCACAAACACTGTCTCCATCACATCAAACCATCGAGAAAGAGGAAGAGGTCATAGCAATATCTATATCCACGGCTGACATAGGAAACATAGGACAACAAACGGCCTCGCCAAAACCTCCAACCATATTCTTTCCATCGCATTCCTCACCCACCACCACCACCACCACACCCTGCACGAGCATGGCCTGTCCCCCCCCTCACCAGATCCCCACGCCTTCCTCCACCCCGGTAATGTGGACGCCTCCCAGCTCACCCCCACGCCACCCACCCCGACACTACCCAATCCCTCCGAAACCCCTTCTACCACCTCCCCAACCCCAACCCCTCCCCCCGCCTCTCACCCCTCCAACACCAGGCCTTGGGTGCTGCAAAGGCTGATCAATTTCAAGGTTAGTCACGTAAAAATCAAAATATCTACACTATCACTACTTTATCAGGAATCTATCACTACTTTATCAGGAATCTATCACTACTTTATCAGGAATCTATCACTACTTTATCAGAAATTTTTATCAACTACACTTTATCAGAAATCTATCACTACTTTATCAGGAATCTATCACTACTTTATCAGGAATCTATCACTACTTTATCAGGAATCTATCACTACTTTATCAGGAATCTATCACTACTTTATCAGGAATCTATCACTACTTTATCAGGAATCTATCACTACTTTATCAGGAATCTATCACTACTTTATCAGGAATCTATCACTACTTTATCAGGAATCTATCACTACTTTATCAGGAATCTATCACTACTTTATCAGGAATCTATCACTACTTTATCAGGAATCTATCACTACTTTATCAGGAATCTATCACTACTTTATCAGGAATCTATCACTACTTTATCAGGAATCTATCACTACTTTATCAGGAATCTATCACTACTTTTTTTTAAGCTATCAGGGAGATGATATTAATTTTCGATTCCGTGAGACCAAAATATTGTTGATCCGACAGAGAAATCACGAGCAGAATGATGATTATACTGAAGCTTATTTCAATTTCTCACAAGGGTAACTGTGTAACTTAATTTGGCCTTTGTTACACATTCAATTATTTCCTATTTTCCAACTCCTAACTCTAAGTAACTATTTTTCAACTCCTAACTAACTAACTATTTCTTACCTCTTAATTAACTAACTATTTATTAACTCCTAACTAACTATTTTTTTATTCCTAACTCTAAATAACTATTTTTTTAACTCCTACCTCTAACTAATCCTTCAAACTACCGTCCTATAGCTTTGACTTCCTGCCTTTCTAAAGTTTTTGAATCTATACTTAATAAGAAGATTCTTAAGCATCTATCTGCTCACAATCTTCTATCTGATCGTCAGTACGGTTTCCGTAAAGGGCGATCTACTGGCGATCTTCTAGCTTTCCTAACTGAATCTTGGTCATCCTCCTTTAGGGGTTTCGGTGAAACTTTTGCTGTTGCCCTTGACATATCAAAAGCTTTTGATAGAGTCTGGCACAAATCTTTAATTTCCAAACTACCCTCATTCGGTTTCTATCATTCTCTCTGTAACTTCATCTTAAGTTTCCTTGCAAACCGTTCTATTGCAGCTGCTGTAGACGGACATTGTTCTTCTCCTAAATCTATCAATAGTGGTGTTCCCCAGGGTTCTGTCCTATCACCCACTCTCTTTCTATTATTCATTAATGATCTTCTAAGTCTAACTCAAAGCCCTATCCACTCCTACGCTGATGATTCTACCCTGCATTTTTCAACGTCGTTTATTAGACGTCCAACTCAACAGGAACTAAGTGATTCACGGAGAGATGCCACCGAGCGCCTAACTTCTGATCTTTCTATAATTTCTGATTGGGGCAAAGCAAACCTTGTTTTGTTCAATGCCTCAAAAACCAATTTCTTCACCTATCTACTCGACAAAACCTACCAGATAACTATCCCCTCTTCTTCAATGACACTCAACTGTCTCCTTCTTCTACAATGAACATTCTAGGACTATCCTTTACTAAAAATCTGAACTGGAAATCTCACATCTCATCTCTTGCTAAAACAGCTTCTAAGAAGTTAGGTGTCCTGTGGCGTCTGTGTCCTTTTTTTTCTCCCTCCCAATTGCTTGCTTTCTACAGGGGCCTTATCCGCCCATGTATGGAGTATGTCTCACATGTTTGGGGAGGATCCACTCATACAGCTCTCCTAAACAGGGTTGAGTCAAAAGCTTTTCGTTTCATCAACTCTTCTCCTCTGACTGACTGTCTTCAATCTTTAAATCACCGTCGCAATGATGCTTCTCTTGCTCTCTTCTACCGTTATTTTCATGCTCACTGCTCTTCTGAACTTGCTAACTGCATGCCTCCCCCCCTCCCGCGGCCTCGCTGCACAAGACTTTCTACTCATTCTCATCCCTATTCTGTCCATCTTCCTAATGCAAGAGTTAATCAGTATCTTTACTCTTTCATCCCTTTCACCGGTAAACTCTGGAACTCTCTTCCTGTTTCTATTTTTCCACTTTCCTATGACTTAAATCTTTTCAAAAGAAGAGTAACAAGACACCTCCCGAACTAAATTGGCTCACCCCTCTTTTATATTTTATTCTCTTACTGTCTTCTTTATAGGGACTGGCAACTAAGCGGGCTTTGTGTTACCCATTTTTTATGTGCCCTTGGCCAGTCCTTTGTGATGTAAAAAAAAAAAAAAAAAAACTAACTATTTTTTAACTCCTATTCAATTAACACCTAGTATAGACGTTTCCCTCTTTACCATATTGAACTGTACACCTGTTAACCTTGTCGCTTCCTTAATTTCTTATGTTCTTATTATATGTTAACCTGTGTCTCTATCTATTAATAGCCATCTATCCATCCATCTATTAAAAGCCATCTATCCATAAATTAAAAGTCAATTGATCAAGAAACTTTACACTTGTTAACCTGTGTCTCTACGCCCTGCAGGTAGACTTTAGCAGCTACAACAAGCGCATCGTCAGCTTCTTGGCGAGGAACTTCTACAACCTCAAGTACGCGGCCCTGGTGCTCGCCTTCTGCATCAACTTTATCCTTCTCTTCTTCAAGGTGGGTGTCACGCACACACACACACACACACACACACACACACACACACACACACACACACACACACACACACACACACACACACACACACACACACTAACATGACATGTGTAGGGGAACTCCATAGTGTAAGGGTTAGCACGCTCGGCTCACAACTGAGAAGTCCCGGGTTCGATCCCCGGGCGGAGCGAAGACAGACGGGCGGTCTTCTTAAAACCCGAGCCCCTGTCCACCCAGCAGTGAATGGGTACCGGGTGTTAGCCGGGGGTTTGTGACCCGCCTCCCGGGGTGGTGGCTTCGGCCAACACTAAGGATGAATGAGAAAAATAAATGTTGATATGGAGACGGGGCCATACGAGCGTTGCTCTGGCCCTGTAAAATACAACTAGATGAATACAACTAGATGAATACACACACACACACACACACACACACACACACACACACACACACACACACACACACACACACACACACACACACACACACACACACACACACACACACACACACACACACACACACACACACACACACACACACACACACACATCATAACACAGCACATAACGTCTTAGTTTGAATAATAATCCTATGTACCAACCCTTACGGTATGTGAAATGCTTCAAGTAGATATATAAAACATTTCAAAAGGTTCCCGTGTATCAAACATACAACAAACATGTTTTCTATTTTTTGTCCTATTTCTATTTCCTGCAAGCACAGGCGTCAAAGGTATGTTGGTGAAGTGCATAATGAGTCTGATGAATAAATGAATAGTGTATAGAACAGGAGCTAACCCATTAAATGAAAACAATGAATAGCCTTAGCCATCATAGTCTTAATGAATAGCCTTAGCCATCATAGTCTTAATGAATAGCCTTAGCCATCATAGTCTTAATGAATAGCCTTAGCCATCATAGTCTTAATGAATAGCCTTAGCCATCATAGTCTTAATGAATAGCCTTAGCCATCATAGTCTCTTCTCACTTATCAGTTCAGCTGCTTAACCCCTTCACACCCAGATCTTTCCTTTACTATATAAAATCGTCTGTTGCTAGCCCTAAAATAACTTCATATACCAAATTAGCTAGTGGACAAGGATACTAAATAGGTCATATCTAAAAAAATATTGCTTACATTCATTCAAAATCGTCTAATGGTACCCAAATTACAATGGAAATTACGTTCTGGGACTCAAGGGGTTAACCAATGTGATAGAATTGAATAGTAAACCACAAGAATAAGACGGGAAGTTCATAAGCATTGTATCTTTTATTGACTGATTGACTGTAATGCCAAAGAAAAAAAGGGGAAACGTGCCAGACATCAGAGGTCATAATGAGGCACATCTTTTTATTGAGTCCCAAAGGTAGTTCGTAAATTTCTTTATTCTTCTTCTTCACTGAACTTACTGAGAGCGAGGCTTTCTTTAATCCACGTCGCGGCGGTGCTTCTCCCCTACGTCAATTGCCTTTTAATAGATGATTATTTTAATAGATAGAGGGTCAGTTGATCTTGCGTCTCCCCACACAGGCTTTTAATAGAGGATTATTTTAATTGATAGAGGGTTAATTAATCTTGCGTCTCCCCACACAGGCTTTTAATAGAGGATTATTTTAATAGATGGTCAGTTGATCTTGCGTCTCCCCACACAGAGATGTTTATTTTAATAGATAGATGGTCAATTAATCTTGCGTCTCCCCACACAGGCGTCGGCCATCGCAGAGGAGGAGGAAGAGGAGGAAGGGAACCCCTTGGTGAGGAACCCCTTCGCTTTTGGCTCCGGCGACCTGCTGGGCTCCGGGGACGAGGCGATCCTGGGTGACGAGGCAGAGGCAGAACTGGGCTCCGGTAACTTCACTCTAGGCGAGGACGAGGATGAGGAGGAGGAGGAGGACGTAAGTGTCAAGATCAATAAACTTTTAATAGTATGTATGATAGATAATAGATAGTTTAATATATAGTATGTCTATTAGTTGATCTTGGTAAGTGTCTTGTGAATGATAGTGAACGTGATGAGTTAGGAATGACTTGTGGCTATTTGTAAAGGTTTTTGCTAGCGTTCAAGGGAGCTAAATGACGTATGCCAATCAATATTTTGTTAGATTTAGTATGAGATGAGTGTCCTTTGATACTTGTGCATGTGTGTTGGTGGTACTTGGTGTGTGTGTGTGTGTGTGTGTGTGTGTGTGTGTGTGTGGTAGAGAGAGGGAGAGAGAGAGAGAAGAGAGAGAGAGAGAGAGAGAGAGAGAGAGAGAGAGAGAGAGAGAGAGAGAGAGAGAGGAGAGAGAGAGAGAGAGAGAGACAGCGAGAGAGAGAGAGAGAGAGAGAGAGACAACAGAGACAGACAGACAGACAGACAGACAGACAGACGAGAGAGAGAGAGAGAGAGAGAGAGAGAGAGAGAGAGAGAGAGAGAGAAGAGAGAGCCTATCAGTAAGTGTGTCTTCCCCTCCGCGTTCCCAGGCCGAGGAATGGGTGCACATGGATGACCGGTACTTCTATCTGGCGCACGTCATCCGCCTCTTCTCCCTCACCCACAGTCTGGTCGCCCTCTGCATGCTGCTCGCCTACTACAACCTCAAGGTAACCAACAAAACCAGAGTACACATTTTGTTATGACCTTGTGGATGTCTGTACCTCTTCTACCTGTGCTCACCTTACCATGTGCTGCCATATGGTGAAGGATCATTGTAGGGTGACAGCGCCTCAATGCCGTTTCTTACTATAGGTATATATATATATATGCGATCTACGCGGTTGCATAGGGCCCCCGAAGACACCAAGGGGGCCCCCAAGCAGTTTTTTTTTATCTAGTCTCTCTTCCTCTTAATTAAAATGCACCAGATTGATTCATTTAGATACTTAAGGTGTGCCCTCAGACCACCTTAAAGGGCTTGGAATCCCCCCATCATAGTTTTACAAAATAGGGCCCCCAAACAGCATTTCGTATAGGGCCCCAAAAGGCTAGAAACGGCACTGTAACGCCTGGTAGCTATATGGCCTCACCCGTCACCCCGCCACCACTCAGCCCATGTTTTGGTTTGCTAGATCCCACTCGTGCTCTTCAAGCGAGAGAAGGAAGTGGCAAGAAGGATGGAGTTTGACGGCATCTACGTGGCGGAGCAGCCCGAGGACGACGACATCAAGGCTCACTGGGACAAACTCGTCATTTCGGCCAAGTAAGATCCTGTGCTTGGTATAGTGTAGAAGGTGTTTCATGTTTTTTTTTGTTTATTTACATCACAAAGGACTGACCAAGGGCAAAATAAAGAGGTAACAAAAACGCAAAAAAAGTGTGGCTGTATAGTGTCGCTGTTTATTAAGATTCAGTTCATAATTCTACTTGTAAGGGGTAATTTGACCTCAAAGTAATCATTCTCTACCTGTGATAATTATATTTCTCCCCGGCTTGAGTATTGGGTCAAAGAATATATTTGTGAAAAGTTATGTTATTCGCAGTTTTTTACGATATCATTTTTAGATTATAGAAAAAAAACTAGAAAAAGCAATATTGTCTTGAAATGTCGCTTCTGTTATCCCAAAATTCTTCATATGTATCCTATTAGTGACATTTTTTCTGTGCTCTTCCCTTAACTCCTCCACGCCCAGATCTTTCCTTTGCTATAATAAATCGTCTGTTAGCCATGAAATTACGATAAGTAACTAAATATACCACATTAGTTAATCGACAAGGATACTAAACAGGTCATATCTATAAAATATTGCTAACAGTATATTCATTAACCCCTTCACGCCCAGATCTTTCCTTGGCTATAAAAAAATGTATGTTATCAAGCCATAAAATTACGAAAAGTAACTGAATATACCAAATTAGTTAGTCGACAAGGATACTAAACAGGTCATAGCTATAAAATATTGCTTATAGTCACTAAAAATCGTCTAATGTCTTTCCAAATTACAATGGAAATTACGTTCTGGGCCTCAAACTGTTTACCTCGCTGTTTGTAGGGACAGTAAAAAGGACTATCACTAATTCCTACTTTTAATTTCTCCATTTCTTTCTTTATCAATTCCTTTTTTATTCCTTTTTATCCCATCTATCTTTGGCTTCTTTTGTTTACTGTATTTCTTCATTCCTCTTCACTCACTCCCCCTTTTTTTGTGGGAAACGTGACTTTACCGGGAAACTTTACTTTAACCCCTTGAGACCCAGATCTTTCCTTTGCTATGTGAAATCGTCTGTTATTAGCCACAAAACTACGAAAAAGTAACTAAATAAACCAAATTACCTAGTGGAAAGGATACTAAACAGGTCATATCTATAAAATATTGCTTATATTCACTAAAAATCGTCTAATGGTAGCCAAATTACAATGGAAATTACGTTATGGGCCTCAAGGGGTTAATGCTTGCCTGTGTGATGGACTGAAGGGGTTAATGCTTGCCTGTGTGATGGACTGAAGGGGTTAATGCTTGCCTGTGTGATGGACTGAAGGGGTTAATGATTGCCTGTGTGATGGACTGAAGGGGTTAATGATTGCCTGTTTGATGGACTGAAGGGGTTAATGCTTGCCTGTGTGATGGACTGAAGGGGTTAATGCTTGCCTGTGTGATGGACTGAAGGGGTTAATGATTGCCTGTGTGATGGACTGAAGGGGTTAATGATTGCCTGTGTGATGGACTGAAGGGGTTAATGCTTGCCTGTTTGATGGACTGAAGGGTTAATGATTGCCTTGTGATGGACTGAAGGGTTAATGATTGCCTGTGTGATGGACTGAAGGGTTAATGATTGCCTGTTTGATGGACTGAAGGGTTAATGCTTGCCTGTTTGATGGACTGAAGGGTTAATGATTGCCTGTGTGGATGGACTGAAGGGTTAATGATTGCTGTGTGATGGACTGAAGGGTTAATGATTGCCTGTGTGATGGACTGAAGGGTTAATGATTGCTGTTTGATGGACTGAAGGGTTAATGATTGCCTGTTTGATGGACTGAAGGGTTAATGCTTGCCTGTTTGATGGACTGAAGGGTTAATGATTGCCTGTTTGATGGACTGAAGGGTTAATGATTGCCTGTGTGATGGACTGAAGGGGTTAATGCTTGCCTGTGTGATGGACTGAAGGGTTAATGATTGCCTGTTTGATGGACTGAAGGGTTAATGATTGCCTGTTTGATGGACTGAAGGGTTAATGATTGCCTGTTTGATGGACTGAAGGGTTAATGATTGCCTGTTTGATGGACTGAAGGGGTTAATGCTTGCCTGTGTGATGGACTGAAGGGTTAATGATTGCCTGTGTGATGGACTGAAGGGTTAATGATTGCCTGTTTGATGGACTGAAGGGTTAATGATTGCCTGTTTGATGGACTGAAGGTGTAATGATTGCCTGTTTGATGGACTGAAGGGGTTAATGATTGCCTGTTTGATGGACTGAAGGGGTTAATGATTGCCTGTTTGATGGACTGAAGGGGTTAATGATTGCCTGTTTGATGGACTGAAGGGGTTAATGATTGCCTGTTTGATGGACTGAAGGGGTTAATGATTGCCTGTTTGATGGACTGAAGGGGTTAATGATTGCCTGTTTGATGGACTGAAGGGTTAATGATTGCCTGTTTGATGGACTGAAGGGGTTAATGATTGCCTGTTTGAGGACTGAAGGGGTTAATGATTGCCTGTTTGATGGACTGAAGGGGTTAATGATTGCCTGTTTGATGGACTGAAGGGGTTATGATTGCCTGTTTGATGGACTGAAGGGTTAATGATTGCCTGTTTGATGGACTGAAGGGTTAATGATTGCCTGGTTGATGGACTGAAGGGGTTAATGATTGCCTGTGTGATGGACTGAAGGGGTTAATGATTGCCTGTGTGATGGACTGAAGGGGTTAATGATTGCCTGTTTGATGGACTGAAGGGGTTAATGATTGCCTGTGTGATGGACTGAAGGGGTTAATGATTGCCTGTGTGATGGACTGAAGGGGTTAATGATTGCCTGTGTGATGGACTGAAGGGGTTAATGATTGCCTGTGTGATGGACTGAAGGGGTTAATGATGGCCTGTGTGATGGACTGAAGGGGTTAATGATTGCCTGTGTGATGGACTGAAGGGGTTAATGATTGCCTGTGTGATGGACTGAAGGGGTTAATGATTGCCTGTGTGATGGACTGAAGGGGTTAATGATTGCCTGTTTGATGGACTGAAGGGGTTAATGATTGCCTGTTTGATGGACTGAAGGGGTTAATGATGGCCTGTGTGATGGACTGAAGGGGTTAATGATTGCCTGTGTGATGGACTGAAGGGGTTAATGATTGCCTGTGTGATGGACTGAAGGGGTTAATGATGGCCTGTGTGATGGACTGAAGGGGTTAATGATTGCCTGTGTGATGGACTGAAGGGGTTAATGATGGCCTGTGTGATGGACTGAAGGGGTTAATGATGGCCTGTGTGATGGACTGAAGGGGTTAATGATTGCCTGTTTGATGGACTGAAGGGGTTAATGATGGCCTGTTTGATGGACTGAAGGGGTTAATGATGGCCTGTGTGATGGACTGAAGGGGTTAATGATTGCCTGTTTGATGGTTTGCAGGAGCTTCCCCAACAACTACTGGGACAAGTTCGTGAAGAAGAAGGTGCGACAAAAGTACAGCGAGACTTATGACTTCGATGCCATCTCCAACCTGCTGGGGATGGAGACCACGATGAGCTTCAAGCAGGAGGAGGCGTCCACAGGCATCGTGGGCTAGTGAGTGACTTATTGGCTCCTCGGACTTGGCACATTATTCTTACTTTCATTTCCTCTCCTTTTTTTTCGTCTTTCTGTTCATCATTCTCATCATCTGTTTCTTCTTTTTCTTCTCCTTGTCTTAATCACATCCTTTTTTTTCCTTTCATTTGCTCTCTCCTCCTTTTTTTCCGTCTTTATTTCATTATTATCATCTTCTATTTCTTGTTCTGTTTCTCCCTCCTCTTCCTCTTCCTTAGTATATTATTCTTTCTTTCAGTTCCTCTCTCCTTTTTTTATTCCGTCTTTCTATTAATCATCATCATTTCCTTCCATTTCTTCTTCTTTTTCTCCCTCCTCTTCTTTCTCTTCCTAAACACAGGATTTATCTTTTCTTTCATTTCCTCTCTCCTCTTTTTCTCCGTCTTTCTATTCATCATCATCATCGTCTGTTTCTTCTTTTCCTTCTCCTTTTCTTTATCACATCCCTTTTTGTCCTTTCATTTCCTCTCTCCTCCTTTTCTTCCGTCTTTCTATTCATCATTATTATCATCTTCCATTTCTTCTTCTTCTTTTCTTCTCCTTCTCCTCTTCCCCTTCTTGCTATTTAAGTCTTATCGTCCCGGGAAATGATAATATTATAACCCTATGAAAAGGCTAAGTTTTGTTTTCAGTGATGACGTTTAAGTTTTAGTGTTTATTTTGTGTCTATATATTCCCCCTTCACTCTCTTCAAAAGTTCACGTCACTTTGACTGCTCAGACTTATTCTCTTCTTTAAAATTATGCATCACCAGTTAAAATCTAATAGTAGGCTACGTACATGGTTTTTTTTCTCTCAGTTCTCCTTCTTATTGTCTTGCGTTTTTCGGGCTCCGGCTGATCTTTATTATAACACGGAACGCCTCGTGTTTCAGCCTCACCTCAGTGGACTGGCGGTACCATACCTGGAAGGCCGGCGTCACAGTAACTGATAATGTGAGTGTTCCTGTCTCTTACCACATCATAATAGTTATCATCAGGTGATTTTGTGTTGTTCTGTGCTATGCTGTGCTGTGCTGTTCTGTGCTGTGCTGTTCTGTGCTATGCTGGTCTGGTGAAGGTGACTTTAGCTGACGTGTCTACTGTCTACACCTTCCCATTTTTCGTCATGGTTTTATGCTACTCTCTGTCTTACCGACGCAACCCACTCAAGAGAATGTCAGGTTAACCCCTTCACGCCCAGAGCTTTCCTTTACTATAAAAAATCGTCTGTTGTTAGCCATAGAATTACGAAAATAAACTTAATATATCAAATTAGTTAGTGGACAAGGATACTAAACAGGTCATATATATATAAAATATTGCTTATAAACACTAAAAATCGTCTAATGGTACCCAAATTACAATGGAAATTACGTTCTGGGCGTGAAGAGGTTAGGCAATGAGTTCCTGTTACGTCTTTGTTTTGGGAGGTGTTTGTATATTTTCCACCTCATCTTTTGCATTTAATCTGAAAAGAGATAGATAATACCGTGCGCAGAACCCCAACACAAAGAGGGGAAGGTGGAGGGTTGGAGAGATAGGGAGGAATTGTGCGTGTTTCTTGTAGAGCACGTCAAGTAATGCAGAGGTAAAAGAGCACGTCAAGTAATGCAGAGGTAAAGGAGATCAAGCGTCTTTGAGGGATGTTCAGGGTCCTAATGTAAAGAATATTATTTGAACAAAAAATAATGTAACCTATGCTTAATGTAATTGTAATCGATATTTCTATCAATAAACCAACTATAGTGGGGGTTTTTACGAGTCGAAAATTTCATTCTATCTTAAGGTCTCATGCTTAAAATTATGCCTATGTTTGCCTGATAATATGGTTAACTATGATAAAATACAACTGAAATTTAGAAGAACCGTACTATTCCCTTCTCCTGGCATCAAATATCAGTCAGTCAGCAGCAATTAAGGGTCAGGATTTTTCACCTCATTAAAAAAAAAGACTATAATTAACTACATCACGTCTTCGTTGTTCTCTCCCCGGCCAGCAATTCCTGTACAACCTGTGGTACTTCACCTTCTCCGTGCTGGGCAACATTAACTACTTCTTCTTCGCCGCCCACCTGCTGGACGTGGCGGTGTCCATCCCGTCACTCAAGACCATCCTGCAGTCCGTCACGCACAACGGCAAACAGGTGACCCACTGTTTACTGTTGACACCTCTGTTTGTAGGGACAGTAAAAAGGACGAAAATATGTTGGGTGATGCAGTTTTTTATATATTTTTTTATTTATTTATTTATGTATTTATTTACTTTTACATCACAAAGGACTGGCCAAGGACGACAAAAATTAAGTAACAAAAAGCCCGCTGTAATGAAAATAGCATTAGTTGGGTCATTGGTATACTATTCATGATGCTGGTAATAATTATACTAAAAGTAATAATGATAATAATAATGATAATGATGTGTGGCAAACAGGTGTCGCTCTGTTTACTGTTTACTGTTTACCTCGCTGTTTGTAGGGACAGTAAAAAGGACTCTATCACTAATTCCTACTTTTTAATTTCTCCATTTCTTTCTTTATCAGTTCCTTTTTTTTATTCCTTTTTATCCCATCTATCTTTGACTATCTTTATCTTCTTCTATCTATCTTCTTTATCTTATCTATCTTTATCTATCTTTTGACTTTATTTCTTCATTCCCTCACTCACTCCTCCCCTTTTTTTGTGGGAAACGTGACTTTACCGGAAAATATTTTGGGCGATGCAGTAATGAAAATAATAATAGTATTGGTAATTGTTATACTATTCATGATGATAGTAATAATGATAATAGTAATAATGATAATAACAATGATAATGATGATATGTAATAATAATAACGATGGTAATGATAATGATAATAGTACTAGTGATACTCATAATGATAATAGTAATGATAATAATAATATAATTTTTTTCATACCTAAGGAAATCCCTCTCCCAAACATACAGACCATTACTGTTACATAGATATTTGATACAACTTGTAGTTTATATATCCTTGTAATGCTGCTGCTATATAATGATTTTGTAAGAATAATTTTCAGTAGTTATATAATCTACAAAGAGCTATTTTTTTATGAGTAGTATCGTTATTGCCCATTATGACAAATACGAAAAATATCAACTTCGTGTGTTGATTAATTTACTACACCATCTAGACACCAATCTTAACCCCTTCACGCCCAGATCTTTCCTTTGCTATAAAAAATGGTATGTTGTCGAGCCATAAAATTACGAAAAGTCACTAAATATACCAAATTAGTTAGTCGACAAGGATACTAAACAGGTCATATCTATAAAACATGGCTAATATTCACTAAAAATCGTCTGAAGGTACCCAAATTACAATGGAAATTACGTTCTGGGTCTCAAGGGGTTAATATGTACAGAACACTTGATTTTGACCTATTAACAAATCAATACATATATATAATACATACAAAAATATATAATAACATACAAAACAATCTGTAAAACTCTTAACTTCATTCACACCTAATCTTGTATTTCGTGTATGATAATTATTCACAAAACACGTCGCCTTCCCGCGTCATTCCCTTTCTCACCTCTCCTCCTCGTCCTCGTCCCACAGCTGATCCTGACGTGCATGCTGCTCACCATCATCGTCTACTGCTACACCGTCATCGCCTTCACCTTCTTCAGGAAATTCTACGTGTCTGAGGAGGATGATATGGTGGACCAGAAGTGTCATGACATGATGACGGTGAGTGCAATGCAGGGAAGAGAGAGAGAGAGAGAGAGAGAGAGAGAGAGAGAGAGAGAGAGAGAGAGAGAGAGAGAGAGAGGATGAGCGTGTTGTGTTCCGAAAGAGAGAGAGAGAGAGAGAGAGAGAGAGAGAGAGAGAGAGAGAGAGGGTGAGCGTGTTGTGTTCAGAGAGAGAGAGAGAGAGGGTGGGCGTGTTGTGTTCAGAGAGAGAGAGAGAGAGGGTGAGCGTGTTGTGTTCAGAGAGAGAGAGAGAGAGAGAGAGAGAGAGAGAGAGAGGGTGAGCGTGTTGTGTTCAGAGAGAGAGAGAGAGAGAGAGAGGGTGTGAGCGTGTTGTGTTCCGCAGTGCTTTGTGTTCCACCTGTACAAGGGCGTGAGGGCGGGCGGCGGCATCGGTGACGAGATCGAGTCCCCTGATGGCGACGAGTACGAGTTCTATCGCATCATCTTTGACATCACTTTCTTCTTCTTCATCATCGTTATCCTGCTGGCCATCATTCAGGGTAGGTGCACGAACATTGGCTGATACTAATGCTTCTAATTCTTCTGATACCAGTTAATAAGCAACGAAACATAAAGAAACGTTGCAGTACCGTTCTATAATGATCCGTTTAGTTCCAGAGGGTTACTGATGCGACCCTCTGGAAGGTGACCGAGGCTTGCTATAGTTCCAGAGGGTTACTGATGCACCCCTCTGGAAGGTGGCCGAGGTTTGCTATAGTTCCAGAGGGTTACTGATGCGACCCTCTGGAAGGTGGCCGAGACTTGCTATAGTTCCAGAGGGTTACTGATGCACCCCTCTGGAAGGTGGCCGAGACTTGCTATAGTTCCAGAGGGTTACTGATGCACCCCTCTGGAAGGTGGCCGAGGCTTGCTATAGTTCCAGGGGCTTACTGATGCACCCTCTGGAAGGTGGCCGAGGTTTGCTATAGTTCCAGAGGGTTACTGATGTACCCCTCTGGAAGGTGGCCGAGGCTTGCTAGTAAGAGGCATTCGTGTTTCAGGTTTGATTATCGACGCGTTCGGTGAGTTGAGAGATCAGCTGGAATCCGTCAAAGAAAATCTGGAGAGCAACTGTTTCATCTGCGGCATGCCCAGCGACTACTTCGACGCGGTACCGCACGGCTTCGACATGCACGTCCTCAAGGAGCACAACCTTGCCAACTACATGTAAGTCAAGCGACACACACACACACACACACACACAACACGTATATGAGCGTCACATCTGCCGCTGTATTGTTCACTATAACCTACCGAGCAGCCTTTTCATGAAGGTCTGTGATAAGTAGGGACAATGTGTTTCCCTAAGTTATCTCTCCTTTTGGTGAGGAAACAAAGATTTAGATCATTCCGTAAATATCAAGCAATGCCACTGATACTTATTTGATAGATTTTCCTGAGTATCTTGATTGGTAAGTGTATACTCGACCTATGGCACTAACTTCACGACTCCTTCCCCTCCTCCTCCCTGCCCAGGTTCTTCTTGATGCATTTGATCAACAAGGACGAGACGGAGTACACGGGGCAGGAGACGTACGTGTGGAACATGTACCAGCAGCGGTGTTGGGACTTCTTCCCGGTGGGCGACTGCTTCAGGAAACAGTACGAGGAGGAGCTGTCGGGCGGAGGGTCGGGAAGCTGAGCACCTCTCCCCTCGCTTCCTCTGTAGCTTTATACATAAAAATGTGGACGAATCTTCCTTTCCGATACGGATCATTCACGGGATTCACTTACTGGTTCACGGCATCACGCAAGGCAGGCGAGGGTGTTGCGACGCTCTCCGCCTTGCCCCTACGGCCGACCTCTGCGCCCTGCTGCAGGGAGGGAGCTTACCACTACACCCTCAAGTAGCTCGTGATATCTAATATAACACTAGTATACAATTATAGTATATATACATACATGTGTATAACTATCTATGCATTATATATATACCACAGAGATTTATATACATTTGGCATATATGTATAAAAGATAAATTGACAAAAACCGCCAGCTTCTGTGAGTAATTAACAGCAAGTGAGTTAACTTTCTCAATAGATAATGGCGTATTAGTGCTTCAGATGAGACCTCTAGTCAAAGCAGCAAGACAGTTTTGTGTGTGTGTGTGTGTGTGATAACAATGTCCTACGTCGTGCTGCTCCAAGACGCCGGTGATGGCAGCAGCGCGCCACCTTGTTTCCTCTCCCATTCCCCGAGACGTGAGGCAAAGCAGAACGACTGGTATGGATGCGTCACCTTGTTATTTTATTCCGACCACCAATGTACAGTTGTTAGAATGTGTGTGTGTGTGCGTGGATGACCCAGGATAGCTTCAGTCGTCGTCCCACCCGTAAAAACACGCCGTAAAAATAGTGGATTAAACCTCTCCTCTTTACCCTCCACCCTCTCCTCACCCGACTTTGGATCAATTGCCACAGGGAAGAGAAGAATAAATAGATATAAGAGGCCTTAGTAGCGAGAAGTGTGGGTCTTATTTGGACTATTATTTAAGGTTTTCTATACGTAGGCCCATCTTTAAGTCCGTCAATACAGGGGTGGATCATGCCTGCAGCCTGAGTCCACACCATGACTTAATGATGGTTGTTGTTGGCGCCTCTCATTCGTGCTGTGGGGAAGTGTGGGTAGGACGCACCGAGTACCCTCTCCCCCTTCCCCCCAAAACTCATGTACAATGTAGAATAAATACAATAATTCATCATCAAAAAATAACTCCTATTGAAACGAGTTGAGTTGCTCTCCTCTGCTCCTTCCCTCGTTTGCCTTCCCTAGGTTGTCAGATGTGTAACCTTTGCCCGCTCCTGCCTTCTTATTTACACCGTGTTTATTTTCGTGGAGTGAGAGGAGCCTCATGTGTATAGTAATTGGCTGGCATTGCTCAGTCTGGTCTACACATGGTGAGGATAGTGAATGGACGAAGGAGGTAGACAGCCCTGAGTGGAGGATAAAGAAATAACTGACTTCTCCCACTGCTGTTGTCTTCTATAGTCAGGTGTTCAAACAGTTTGGTGAACGTTTTGTATGACTCGGATTGCTACGCTTCCACTCCCTCCCTCCCTCCCTCCCTCTTTCCATATCTTCCTTATCATAATAAAACGATAGAAACTTCTGAATCCCAGGCTGTTTCAGATTATTCCCCCGCCTCCTGACGCTGCAGTCCCTTACAGCAGTCCAGCTTGGGATCGTTCTGCATCATACACATCGATTACTCTGTTGTTGTTTTTTATTTGTAGTGTTCTCTTTAGTTAAATAAATTGTACAAGTACGTACGTTGTGTTTGAATACTTACAGCGGAGTCGCTTTGCATTTCGTATTTGTTTGAAACTCTTGAACGTAATTATTGACATAGAAATAATTTTGTGCCATTTGCCAATTTCTTCTTGATAAGGTATTAGTAATTTTAACAAGAGGAAATACGATTGCTTCCTAAGTGTTACTAAAAATTACAAAACCAGCAACATTTGGCAACTAACAAACAACCCACACGCTTCACTCTACAGTCTACAGTGTCCGTCAGGCCTTGGTGGACGCAGGGACGGCGTCGAGTGACTCGCCTAACTACCTAATATCAGAAACTTGTTAGAAATAGTTGTTGTCGTAAATTGCAAGTTTATTACGAAGAAAGTAAAGAGAGGTTGACGTCCTGGTGAAGCCCCTGAGACCCTCACAGCGGCAGCGGCAGCAGTGTGGTGAGTACTGAGTAGATCATTGGCGGTCTGAAACTTTGACCAGATTCCTTTTTTCGCTGCAAGGTAAGTAATTAGAGTCTTGACTTGTTTATCAAATGTGTTTATTAATAGAGCTTTACAATGACACTTTCTGGAAACCTTAAAGTTGTTTTAATAAGTATATGAGAGACGTTGAACTGAACCAAACAATTACTAGTTATGAAGCTTCATGAACCATCAATGTCCGAGGCGTCTTGGATGTTATCGTTCAGGTGGCATTCGTGAACACTGTTTCATTACGGTGTTTTTTATTCGTGCTCGTCGCTGACACACTAACACTAACAGCCGAAGTTTATTCATTGCCATGGAAGACCCTGACCACCATAGACTCAATGTTGGGAGTTTCATGGAAAACTCGCGCGTCGGGTATACGGCGGTCCAGTGGGAAGCCCATGGGCCTCTTATCGGGGTACTGGTGATGGTTGGTGCCGCAGTGGGCGTGGTTCCCGTTGATCATGCTCTCATCAACGTGGTCCTCCCGGGTGACTGCGACCACCAGACCGAATTCCATGCCGTCGGGCTTTCCCTTCGGCAAAAGCATCCTGTCGGGAATGCCGCACGCGCGCTCGAACTTCTGCAGATTCAGGTCGTAACCTCCAGCCACTGCTTCATCCGCCTTCCTCAGGAGGACCTTCAGGCTCAGGCTGTCGGGCACGGTCACCGAGGATTCAGTAGACTTGCGAACCACTGTGCTACGCCCACTATTCACTGCAATGAAGAAATATACCATTGGTAGAAGTTTTAACCAAATATAAAACTAATATACTCTCTCTCTCTCTCTCTCTCTCTCTCTCTCTCTCTCTCTCTCTCTCTCTCTCTCTCTCTCTCTCTCTCTCTCTCTCTCTCTCTCTCTCTCTCTCTCTCTCTCTCGCACACACACACAGGTATAAAAAAAAGAAAATCATACTTACATAACTTCCAAAATTTATCCATTTCAATGCAGTGCCAGCGTCCCTCATCCCATGTAAACTCTGCTTGGTAGATGTTTTTCCTAGGACATAAATATATGCGGATGGCAGCCTCAACCTGCCCATCGTTGTTGTTCAGGATGTCAAAGTTGTAGGCGAAATCTTTGTGGTTGAGGCGGGGGACGCGTGCAGAAATTTCCACGTCGTCCAAAAAATCTGAATGTTCTACGGCGTTCTCGAGATTGAACTCAAAGTCTTCGAAGTAAGTCCTGAGCTCTCCGTTGATGCTGATAG
>JACEEZ010025033.1:242500-247500 GCA_016584305.1 Chionoecetes opilio
TTGGCCAGGCAGCGGCGGCGATCACCAGGGAGCACAGGACGAGCAGCTGCATGATGGCGTCTCTCTGTGCCTAGCCTCGCTCCTACAACACCTTATATACACTTATTGCTTCCCCTCAAACGGCTCCTCCTCCTCATGGTAAACCTAACGGCGTCCAAGCGCCACCACCTCGAGCTGTGCTATCTTAGTGGTCTTATCTTCTTGGTTTGATCGCTGTCCCTCCAGACATCAGACTTATAAATTAACTAGCCGCAAAGCCGCCCTCCGGACGGACTTTTTGGCTAGCTCCTGCGGAGGGCTATTGGTGGGCCTTCGGCCCACTACCTGTGTTTGGTGGGCCGAACCACCACCTGTGTTTGGTGGGCCGAACCACCACCTGTGTTTGGTGGGCCGAAGGCCCACCAAACACAGACTCTCCAGATAGCCCCTTCTAACTTTCCTGAAATCATGGATGTAGAAATGTATGTATTAACGCCAACCCATTCACATCACCCCCAACCCATTCACTCACCCATTACCCATCACCCCCCACCCATTCACTCACCCATTACCCATCACCCCCCACCCATTCATTCACTCATTACCCATCACCACACACCCATTCACTCACCCATTACCCATCACCCCCCACCTATTCCCTCACCCATAACCCATCACCCCCCACCCATTCACTCACCCATCACCCCACACCCATCACCCCACCCATTCACTCACCCATTACCCATCACCCTACATCAAGGTTTCCTCAATTCTCGCAACCTACTTTTTTTTCTCACAATTCTCGCTAATAGGCTACTAAAAATAAAAATAAATAAAAGTGATCGGATCATCCCATAAGTGGGCTTAAAACCTTCCCCTGGTCAACCTGGTTCCAAAAATGTGCCATATGATGGGATTCCGCCACGGGGGGCGGAACCTATACCACACACACACACACACACACACACACACACACACACTTTCGCTTATATTATTAATAGGTAATAGATTACAGTGCTATGTTCGGAATCATTACTTCGAGTCATGGTTTTTGTTTGTTTAGGCTAAGCGCATATGAGCAGCTCGATCCTGCAGAATATACATATATACATATTACATATATAACATACACATATACACATATACATATATACATATACATATATACATATATACATATACATATACATATACATATACATATACATATATACATATATACATATATACATATACATATATACATATATACATATATATATATATATATATATATATATATATATTATATATGAAATTGTCTCAAACACGTGGTAAATATTTTTTTGTGACAACCATTATATTCCTGGGTCATGATCGTGGGTGCCCTTTGGCGGTGGCCAGCCAGCCACGGGCGGGTCTCAGGCACAGGCGGTCATGAGTGCTGCTGACGACCGGTTCGCAATAACCTGTGTTCGTCATTCGTCGCTGCCTTGTTTAAAATATATTTTTCCTTCACTCTTTCATCCAGCTTCAATTATTGTCTCATCAAGTGTTACCTAAGTGTCAATGTCTTTACTCTTTGATGTCGGAACGGTACCCATACATACATACATACATACGTAGGCTACAATATTAATAAGTGATGCTATACATGCAGTCCTTGTTACCTCAAAATTATGTCAGGCAATGAGTAGTAGTTGTACGTAAGTAATCATGCAGGTGTGATCCATGACTTTGTGTGAGTTTTACATTTTTGCTCTCCGCATCGCCGTTCAAAAACCACCAGGAGCTTGTTTCTTATTAGCTGAGATAATTATATTTGATGACCAGTCTATCTTTGTGTGTGTTCCTTTCATGTGACTGAGACATCATTTCATTACCTGGGAGATAAGTGGGCTGGCTGGGGTGGCGGGGGAGGGCGACAGGCCGACAAGCACCTGAGTAGCCGCGTCTCATCACCGCCGCTCCGAGGGTCAAGCAGGGGGTCGAGAGGCAAAACAAAACGAAAAAAAAAAAATGCTGGTCATCCCACTCCCTGATCTGTTGTTGCCAGGCCTAAGAGAATCAAAACAGAAGAAAAGAAAAGTAAATGTTATTCTCTATAACACAAAATTAGTAAAAATAAATAAAATCACACACACATAGAGACACACACAGTGACACACACACACACAGTGACACACAGTGACACACACACACACACACACACACACACACACACACACACACACACACTTTCTACCATCGTTATCGTAAAATAATTAGAATATCATATTTTACTCATAGCGTGATTGAATCTGTTTTACATAGCAGGCATCAATGTATATATTCTAATCGAGTTGAAAAATAATATTATCTTGACTACACGCGACCTGATTACAACGTTAGTAGATCATTAGATTCATCCTCAGGGAGGACTTCTATCTTCACTTTTAAGGCCAATTAGTAACTACCTAAGCTGTCTTGAATTCAAAACTGTTAATAATGAAAAACAGTGACCTTCGATGACGTCACAAACCCAATATCATAACCAAGACCGATTTAACAACTGTTCTTAAATAGATGTGGATCCTAACCTATACGTATCAACAGCTTAATTACAGCAGATTAGTTTGTTAATAGATCAAAATTAAGTGTTCTGTACATATTAAGATTGTCGCCTAGATCCTGTAATAAATTTAACACATAACTACAGGAACTACCTCGTGTAGGTCTCACGCCCTCTTGTAGCTTCCTTATTTTCTTATGTTCTTATAACACATCAACAGCAAACCCCGTAATAATAATTCAGAACACACAATGTTGCTCCTTAACTGCCTTGAACCAAAATAATTTCATAAGAACATAAGAAAATAAGGAAGCTACAAGAGGCCGCGAGACCTACACGTGGTAGTTCCTGTCATACTCATACATACATACATTTCTCTCATAGTAGGCTAATCCCGTGAAGGCTGTCGCACGCTGCTATCACCACGACATTTCAGACTACTACGACAGTGCTACGTATCAACAAGCACGCGTGTTTAGGCCTAGGGAGCCTACGTGAGCCTCGGCATGGCCTTATCACTCACTGTTGGGAGGCAGGCCGCCGTGACGAGGCCTTGAGGCGAGGTAGGTAACACAGCCTCGAGGGTAAGGTTCCTGCACTCACTGTATGTTGTTGGGGAGGGAACAAGGACATTAACAAGAACAGGGAGGATGAGATAACATACACATACACATACACATACCTGCATATTTGTCTCTCGATGAGGGTGTAACAAACAAACAAACAATAAACAGTGCTACAGGATGTTTTATTATGAAAACTGTCACTGCAATGAGTGAAGACATCCATCAGTTTTAAATGCTGGGTAGATCTTGTTGGGGTAAAAGATAACTCCTGTACTGCGATTTTTGTGAAACCTACAAATCTGTCATACATGTTTAGATACATCACTTCATGGCACAACTCTGTGCACGTTAACTTTGTTCCTTGTTTATGAGCGTATACTTAGACACCATTAAGTACATGGCGACTCTTATGCTAATGATAATTATGCCTGAAAGCCGCTGAAATACCAGAAGAAAGGCTCAGTATCAATATTTTTGTGTGAATGTGCATGAAAAATCACGACTTATTCATTATTCGTGAGGCAATTATAAACTTCCTCTCGGTTGGTGGATACAAAGAGGTTAGATGTGTGTTTAGAAACCTAAAAATTTATATCATGCATGCATCTTTAGATACATCGCTTCATGACATAAAACATAAGAAAATAAGGAAGCTACAAGAGGCCGTGAGGCCTACACGTGGTAGTTCCTGTTACCTAACACTACCTACATCCACCTTTCATCCCCATCCATGAACCTATCCAGCCCCCTTTTATAGCTCCCTAATGACTCCGCACTAACTACCTGTCTACTAAGTCCATTCCAATCATTCACCACCCAATTTGTGAACCAGTTTTTCCCTATTTCTTTTTTAAATTACGCTTTTCCAGCTTGAATCCGTTACTTCTTGTTCTACCCTGGTTAATAGCCGTAAGAACTTTTCCTAACTCCTTTATTAAATCCCTTTATCCACTTAAAAACTTCTATCAGATCGCCCCTTACTCTGCGTTTCTCGAGTGAGTGTAACATTGTACATAACTGTGTACGTTAAATTTGTTCCTTGTTTACGAGCGTATAGAAAGTCAGCACCGAGTACATGGCGACTCTTAGATAGATACGTGATGATATGTTAGAAGTGTGTTTATAGGAGATGAACCGCGTTGCCCGTGGCCGCAAACTGTCCGTGGAAGGTCGAAGTCACTTTGCCCCGGGCCCTGAACGTCACCCGCGCCACCTCCCGCCACGTGGCCGCGTCCACCACCAGCAGCGCCACGAAGGTGGGATCCGTCTTCAAGGGGAGAGGAAATATTATCCTACATAAGTGAACATAAGTATTTTGTTGTTGTTCATGATAAGTCACACATTATTGTCATGAATAACTTAAGATTATGGAACAATTAAGAAGATAAATCAAGACAACTGGACATAGAAAGTTTTTTGTATAACAACTATAGATAAGTAACATGGTGGCGGAAGATAAATCAAAACTGGATTGGAAGTATGAGGATGCGGATTCCTTTACAATTTTGTTCTTCGGCTTCCCAATTATTACTAACAACCTTTTCTTATTCATGAAAGTAAAACAAAAAAAAGTTTCCAAGAGGACAATAATGTAACGTTTTGTTGATCGAATGTGGCAAATTTCTGTCTAGCCCACTGGAAAGAAAAATATGTATTCGAAAATTCGGATCACCTGAAGATCCGTCACCTCAGAATGTCCACCTGAAGATCCGTCACCCCAGGATTTCCCACCTGAAGAACCGTCACCCCAGCCCACAGTGAATGTAATTTATAAAATGATAACAATAACAAACAACTTTGTGTTATGCATCTTTGACAAATGCATCTTCTGAAATTCGAGAACGGGCAAAAAAAGATCCAATTCTTATAGACTTAATGGATTTATATACTTCAGGCTGTCTTTTGTTTGGCATTTCCACAGAAAA
>JACEEZ010025033.1:252500-335000 GCA_016584305.1 Chionoecetes opilio
CCATTACAACCCGTTATTATTGTTTGTTATGCTTTTTTTTTTTTTTTTTTTTTTTTTTTTATCTCTCACCGACGTCTCGTCCATCAGTTACCTTCCCTTGGCCAGAGGGAGGGAGGTCGATGGGCGGTCAGAGGGTGGGAGGGGGGATTAGGATGGGGGAGCTCTCATCCACCAGTTACTTGTCACACTGACAAGATCTTAACTTGTCAACCATGACAAGATTGTGTTCGTCAACAATGACAAAATTTAACTTGTCTTCCATGACAAGATGCTTCTTGTCATGGAAGACAAGTCAAATCAAGGTAAACAAGATAGACAAGATAAATCTTGTCAGTGTGACAAGATTTATCTTGTGATTTTAAACATGTTCGCAGAACAAGCCTATTCTTGTCACACTGACAAGAGTATGTCTAGAGTGCAGTTATCTGGTGGTCTGAGTATAACCACACAGAAAATTTAACACAAGAAGCTCCGTAGAGTTATTTTTGCTCCACGACTTGACTTTCGTCTCTGAATGACTACGCAGAGGGACAACAACAAGTGCAAGAAGACCGACGTACTGAACTAACATTAACAAAACTCAGCATTCACAGTTTCTAATTTAATGTCAAAAAGAAGTAACGTTCATTTTAGAAAGCATACATTGAAATTAAACACTAGGTGGACTTCCCGTTGTCCTGTGGTCATTACATTTTCTACTCGCATAACATCACATACCCAGGTTGGTGGCCATGGCGGCGCCCTCCGTGCGGAGTGGCAGCACGTAGCGCTGGTGGTAGGACAGGGACTCCGGAGTGACCTTGTAATCAGCGTTGGACAGGTTGTAAAGCATGAACTGCGAGATGACCTGCCGGAGTAACACAAAGAACACTATAAATACTGATTGCCACACATGAGAAAAAAAACCATCTTAACCCCTCAATTGAGACCCAGAATATAATTTCCATTGAAATGTGGCTACCATTAGAAGATTTTTTGTTAATATAAGCAATATTTTATAGATATGACTTGTTTAGTATCCTTGTCGACTAGCTAATTTGGTATATTAAGTTACTTTTCGTAATTTTATGGCTCTACAACATACGATATTTTATATAGCAAAGGAAAGCGATCTGGGCGTGAAGGGGTTAAAGCATCTCCCAGTGGATGTTTATAGACATGCCACCAAGAACCGTGGAACAGCATAACATACATAGAGGAGATTCCTACTCTGATCAATTATGTGACCAATATGGGAGTACATGACACCAAGATAATTCAACCTTTGTCTAAATCCACATTCATAACTACTATTTATCGTAGCCAGTTAGAATTCAAACTGCATCAATTCTGATATTTATTCAACAGAACATTAGAAAATAAGGAAGCTACAAGAGGCCGTGAGACCTACACGTGGTAGTTCCTGCTATTTAATTAACATTACCTATATCCACTTTTCATCCCCATCCATGAAATTGTCCAGCCTCCTTTTAAAACTCCCTATTGACTCCGCACTAACTACCTGACGACTGAGTTCATTCCAATCATTTACCACCCTATATGTGTGAACCAGTTTCTCCCTTCTTTTTTTTATCTGCGGTTTTTTATATTTATTTATTATGAGGGTTCTGAAAAAAGTAGGTCAGCGGGTGGGGAGGGGGGGGACAAGAGAGCGCCTCACCTCGCCAGACTTGAGGGCGCAGAGGTCCACCACCAGATGGCCGTCCTCCTCGTAGGCGTTGGTGTGGTGGAATGTCATGAAAGCGTCGGTGAGATACGTGGTGGACAGAAGCTGACCCGTGTCACGACGTATTACATGGAACCTGGTCTGGAAGGAACGCAGCGCCGATGTGTGTGTGAGAGAGAGAGAGAGAGAGAGAGAGAGAGAGAGAGAGAGAGAGAGAGAGAGAGAGAGGAGAGAGGAGAGAGAGAAGAGAGAGAGAGAGAGGAGAGAGAGAGAGGAGAGAGAGGAGAGAGAGAGAGAGAGAGAGAGAGAGAGAGAGAGAGAGAGAGAGAGAGAGGAGAGAGAGAGAGAGAGAGAGAGGAGAGAAGAGAGAGAGAGAGAGAGAGAAGAGAGAGAGAAGGAGAAGAGAGAGAGAGAGAGAGAGAGAGAGAAGAGAGGAGGAGAGAGAGAGAGAGAGAGAGAGAGAGAGAGAGAGAGAGAGAGAAGAGAGGAGCTGTTTAGTAGAGAAGAGAGGCTGAAAAAAAAATCCTTTATATTCTTTCTCGTTGGTAGGTGACCTAGAGAATAGATACTTATATGTATATACTCTGAATATGTCTACCCAAAACTTCAGCGGTAAAGCCAGGTCGTGGAATACCGCCAGCAACAGTGAGAAGCTCGTCCTTACCCTAGAGCGGCGGGCAAGGGCACACTGAAACACTGCCTGCTAACTGAAGGACGGTGAGAATAAGAGAGTAATACTGATACGATACTGCTGTAAGCTATACTATAATGAAACAATTGCCATGAATATGATTGTTGCTGAGGTGACATGGAGGTACTCGTGATACCAGTGCGGATGGAAGTATGAAGGAAAGAATACTGAAAAGTGGTGGTGGTGGTGGATGAAATGGTTGCCATGGTGGAAGAGGCAGTGGTAGTTTTGGTGGATGATGAAATGGTTGCCATGGTGCAAGTGGAAGAGGTTGTGGTGGTGGTGGTGGATGAAATGGCATGGTGTAAGTGGAAGAGGTAGTGGTAATTATGGGTGCTGTTTTGAAGGTGGATAATGACATGACAAACCTTCTCCTTGCCTAGTGGTAATTATGGGTGCTGTTTGGAAGGTGGATAATGACATGACAAACCTTCTCCTTGCCTAGTGGTAATTATGGGTGCTGTTTTGAAGGTGGATAATGACATGACAAACCTTCTCCTTGCCTAGTGGTAATTATGGGTGCTGTTTGGAAGGTGGATAATGACATGACAAACCTTCTCCTTGCTAGTGGTAATTATGGGTGCTGTTTGGAAGGTGGATAATGACATGACAAACCTTCTCCTTGCCTAGTGGTAATTATGGGTGCTGTTTGGAAGGTGGATAATGACATGACAAACCTTCTCCTTGCCTAGTGGTAATTATGGGTGCTGTTTGGAAGGTGGATAATGACATGACAAACCTTCTCCTTGCCTAGTGGTAATTATGGGTGCTGTTTGGAAGGTGGATAATGACATGACAAACCTTCTCCTTGCCTAGTGGTAATTATGGGTGCTGTTTGGAAGGTGGATAATGACATGACAAACCTTCTCCTTGCCTAGTGGTAATTATGGGTGCTGTTTGAAGGTGGATAATGACATGACAAACCTTCTCCTTGCCTAGTGGTAATTATGGGTAGCTGTTTGGAAGGTGGATAATGACATGACAAACCTTCTCCTTGCCTAGTGGTAATTATGGGTGCTGTTGGAAGGTGGATAATGACATGACAAACCTTCTCCTTGCCTAGTGGTAATTATGAGTGCTGTTTGGAAGGTAGATAATGACATGACAAACCTTTTCCTTGCCTAGTGGTAATTATGGGTGCTGGTTGGAAGATGGATAATGACATGACAAACCTTCTCCTTGCCTAGTGGTAATTATGGGTGCTGTTTGGAAGGTGGATAATGACATGACAAACCTTTTCCTTGCCTAGTGGTAATTATGGGTGCTGTTTGGAAGGTGGATGACATGACAAAACCTTCTCCTTGCCTAGTGGTAATTATGAGTGCTGTTTGGAAGGTGGATAATGACATGAAAAACCTTCTCCTTGCCTAGTGGTAATTATGGGTGCTGTTTGGAAGGTGGATAATGACATGAAAAACCTTCTCCTTGCCTAGTGGTAATTATGGGTAGCTGTTTGGAAGGTGGATAATGACATGACAAACCTTCTCCTTGCCTAGTGGTAATTATGGGTAGCTGTTTGGAAGGTGGATAATGACATGACAAACCTTCTCCTTGCCTAGTGGTAATTATGGGTGCTGGTTGGAAGGTGGATAATGACATGAAAAACCTTCTCCTTGCCTAGTGGTAATTATGGGTAGCTGTTTGGAAGGTGGATAATGACATGACAAACCTTCTCCTTGCCTAGTGGTAATTATGGGTGCTGTTTGGAAGGTGGATAATGACATGACAAACCTTCTCCTTGCCTAGTGGTAATTATGGGTGCTGTTTGGAAGGTGGATAATGACATGACAAACCTTCTCCTTGCCTAGTGGTAATTATGGGTGCTGTTTGGAAGGTGGATAATGACATGACAAACCTTCTCCTTGCCTAGTGGTAATTATGGGTGCTGGTTGGAAGGTGGATAATGACATGACAAACCTTCTCCTTGCCTAGTGGTAATTATGGGTGCTGTTTGGAAGGTAGATAATGACATGACAAACCTTTTCCTTGCCGCACCACTTCATTGCATCTAAAAAGCTCTTTCCCGTGAATGCGTTGATAAGGAACTTCTTCAAGTCAAGAACGAATGGCTGCTCCACGAAGATGAAGTAGCTGTCGGTGATGGCGAAGGAATGGTAGTAGGAGGGATACATCTTCCACTGACAGGGTATTTTAGTCACCAAGGTGGCCTGCTCCAACGAGGATATCTTCTTACCTGCCAACGATTTACCATAATAATGAAATGGGAAGTGACATTATATAGCAGTCACTTAACCCCTTCACGCCCAGAACGTAATTTCCATTTTAATTTGGGTACCATTAGACGATTTTTAGTGAATATAAGCAATATTTTATAGATATGACCTGTTTAGTATCCTTGTCGACTAACTAATTTGGTATATTCAGTCACTTTTCGTAATTTTATGGCTCGACAACATACAATTTTTTATAGCAAAGGAATGATCTGGGCTTGAAGGGGTTAATTGTGGTCACCAAAGACGCACATGTAAGACGCGTAAAGGCCAGCAAAGACGCGTTAGACGGTTAGACGATATCACAATGTAAGATTGTATATGAAAAGCAAACAGAGCAGTGATAATCAGAGGATGCTAATCAATCATAAGCATTGACACTGCATCCTGTGGCACTTGGCAATGACTTTGATGATTTGTGCAGTAATTAAGTTGTACGTATAGTGTAATTGCAACGTACTGTGTAATTAGATAAGATGTAATTTGCAACTTGACCAATATTAAATGAATCATAACTAAGGGTTGTTGCAGCACTTACAAATTATGCATTAACGGCCTAAGCCATAGATTAGTGTGTTAAGGTAGTGTGATACTCTGAGGAATTCAGTAATGATGCATCAAATTATTCTTTTTTGATAAAGAAAATCGGTAGTAACATGGTGTGAGTGCTTACGATAAAAACATTTGGATAATCTGTCTTACATCTGCAGCGCTATATTATGTTAATCAGTATGAGTGTCTTCGTTACAACTCGTCTAGAAAATGTTTCCCACCATTGATCACAGCAGGAGGAGGAAACTTGATGATGCAGTAGTGCGGTCCCTCCCTTCCAGCAAAAGAGCTGCCCATGTTGTAGACCGTGCCATCGGGGTCCACATGCGGGTGCGCTGTGGCTGTGTTCACGGCTATGTAGTCCTGCAGCTGAGTCTGTCATAGAATGTAACTCAATTTATGTCATGTGAGTAAGGAATAAAGAAACTCAGCGCATTCGCCTGCTCCTCATGATAAGCAAGATCAATTATCCCAACAAACACTTGCCTTCGCGCCCACGGTGTCCAAAGTCTCGGGATCGATCCTGCGCATGATGCTGGTCTCCGTGAGGGCGTACAGCTGGTCGCCGAAGTGGCACACGCTCATCAAGCAGTTGTCTGTTTCCATCTTAGCCAAGGGGTTGAAAAAAGTCTTGAACCTGCGGAACAAAGAACCGCTTTCAAAACTAGAAAATGGCTGGGTTCAATGAAACATTTGTGAATTTAAGGTGGTTATGGCACAGAAAATGCAGCTTTTCCCCTATACTCACACCCCGGCAGCCCCTCAGTCATTGTTAGCTCTCAGGACCAGTCTGAGATGAGGAATTACTGCTGGCCATTGGTGTGAGGGTTTTTTTTATATTTTTTATATACATCAAAGAGAACTGAGTCGGAGTGGAGTCCTTCCAAGTGACTTTCACTTTGTTGAAGCATAATGCCAGAAGTACCTCTGCTTGTGTGCATGGGTCCCGCGGCGGCACAGGATCGATAGGACAAGTTAAGGAAATTAGATTGTGATCGAAGGAGTCTGGGTTATGAGAACACAACAGAGTTTGGAGTGAAAAGAGTGTATGAATGTAAAGTATAGAATATTATGTTTGGAGGGCTGGCTGCAGCTGCTCTCGTGTAAATTATTGAGACACTGAGGAATGTTATCAGAAAGGACAGGGAGTGTCAATGACACGTGTGTGTGTGTGTGTGTGTGTGTGTGTCTGTGTCTGTGTGTCTGAGTGGGTTTTTTTTCTTTGTTTTGTTATGTTAAGTCTTCTTGTTTTGCAAATGTTGTTTTTTATGGTTAATATATGGACCACGGACCATGACAAAATTGCCGCATCGTATATTTGTATTTTTTGTGGTCAATAAATATCTAATCTAATCTAATCTAATCTGTATGTCTGCCTGCTGCTGTGGCCTGCCTTTGGAACAGCGTCATGCAGGGGTCTGGATGCGCCGCCGTGCCGAATTCCCCCACAACGATGCGATTTGCCTTGAGGTTTCTCTTGTAGGTGTCGCCCTGAAGGTATCTGTGTGAGGGAGGAAACACAGTGATAACGAATCACACACGTCAGCCGCTGTATTGCAGGCAGGGAGCTCAGAATATTAATTATTGGCAGTATCTCAAATGAAACCTATGAAACATGTAATTTGTTTTTATTAGTTAATCGTCTCTAGCTTTACTTTTCCAAGACAGTTTCTCTTCAACTGATTCATTTAAGAGTTATTAATAAAGACTCACCAAACATATCATTTAAGCCAGGCAGGCAGTCGGTATAGGGCTAGTTTTGTTCTTCACAATATACATACACCTATTTTATATTCACGTTATCATATTTTGTACTTCTATGCTTATACATATGCATATTTATATAGTCCTTATACCTGGACTGGTAGGTCACTGTGCCGTCCTTTATGGTGAACTGGTGGATCAAGGCAGACATGTCGAACAGGTGATTAAACTGGGTGTCGCCGAAGCCTGTTTTTCCCGGGCCGTTGCGGATAAGACGTCCGCTGAGCCAGGCTGGCAACTCACCTGCATGCCGGGGGGGGGGGGGGGGGGGGGGTTATTAGCGTCTGTGTGTGACATGCCAGGCTTAGCTACGTTTTTTTTTTTTTTTTTTTTTTTTTTTTTTGACAGCTAAACATTTTTTTTTTTTTTTTTTGACTGCTAAACATTTTTTTTTTTTTTTTTTTTTTTTACCTATGTAGTCTTATGAAGCATCAACACATTTTTATCCAGGTATTTATGGTTTGGTGATAGATATGGATATAGTGGCGATGGGAGTATGGAGGTTTTAACGGCAAGACCTTTTTTTCCTATTAAATGGTTGAAGTTTTTGAGCAGAAGGATTTTTTTCTTCGTTTATTTGTTCTGGATATCAATAAAAGGAAGGATGAAAAGAAGAGGAAGGAATGAGATGAAGAAGACAAAGAAAATCATCCACATCATAGGAGCGCAAGAAGAGCGAAAAAAAAGTCCCACGAAGCTCCTGTGTGTAAAAGAAGAGAAAGTCCACAGAGAGAAAGTAACAAAGTCCACAGAGAGAAAGTAACAAAGTCCACAGAGAGAAAGTAACAAAGTCCACAGAGAGAAAATAACAAAGTCCACAGAGAGAAAGTAACAAAGTCCACAGAGAGAAAGTAACAAAGTCCACAGAGAGAAAGTAACAAAGTCCACAGAGAGAAAGTAACAAAGTCCACAGAGAAAGTAACAAAGTCCACAGAGAGAAAGTAACAAAGTCCACAGAGAGAAAGTAACAAAGTCCACAGAGAGAAAGTAACAAAGTCCACAGAGAGAAAGTAACAAAGTCCACAGAGAGAAAGTAACAAAGTCCACAGAGAGAAAGTAACAAAGTCCACAGAGAGAAAGTAACAAAGTCCACAGAGAGAAAGTAACAAAGTCCACAGAGAGAAAGTAACAAAGTCCACAGAGAGAAAGTAACAAAGTCCACAGAGAGAAAGTAACAAAGTCCACAGAGAGAAAGTAACAAAGTCCACAGAGAGAAAGTAACAAAGTCCACAGAGAGAAAGTAACAAAGTCCACAGAGAGAAAGTAACAGTCCACAGAGAGAAAGTAACAGTCCACAGAGAGAAAGTAACAAAGTCCACAGAGAGAAAGTAACAAAGTCGGTATGCATCAGGCCGCCTTGAAACACACAGGGATCCGCGTGGTCGAGCATTTTGTGTAAATCTGAAGATAATAGGCAGCTACTCGCAAGGTTTTTCATACCAAAGTGATTTTGGTATGATGAAATCTATTTTTGTATGAGTTGTAGGAGTTGTAAGATGCGGGGGAAGCCACGTTGTATTCAAGTACCAACCAAGATTATCTACCTAGGAGACCTCCTGGAGCAACTTTGGATGTGGACCAAAGCAACACAGAAAACAGGCTCCAAAGCTCGCGCGAGGACAGATCACAATCAAAATGGACCAAAATTTTCCAAGATTTTGCCTCGCGAGTAGCCGCCTAATATTTCCCGTCTCTATTTTGCTCCTGCCTCACAGTTCTCACCTTGCACCTTGCCCTCCACCGGCTTGATGGTCTCCTTGTCACACGACCTCGTCCAGATCAGCGAGTTGGACGTCTCCTTCATGTAGACTGGGGTGTGCATGGCTGCCATGATCGCTGAACGCACCAAGGTTGTAGTGGTAGTGGTGGTGGTGGTGGTGGTGTCGCCCTCGTCTCGCTGTTGTTACTGCTTTGCTGGAGTTGCTTTTGTTTACAGATTGAAAACTTCTGTAAGAACACAAAGAAATGTTGCCATATAGGCATTACTACGGCATGTAAAAGCTGGTCATAAGTGTTTGTATCGTTTCATTTTTATTTCCCATACATAATTTTTGTATTGATATTTCTCTTCCATTCACGTTTAAGTATAAACACAATCCCAGAAAGTCAGCTTCATATGGAACTACTTGCGTTGCTATGAAGTAAAGAATATGTGCTGGCTGCTTTGGGGCAAATCATTTATAGGTGTTCTAATGATGAGAAAAACGCTAATTGTATTGACAAATAGAAGTCCCTCGAAAAATAGCATTAGGTGCAAGCATACTGTGGAACGAGTGTTTTAGTCGCAACCTTGCCTGCTTGCAAGCCTTTGAATTATCCTGGCGAGGAAGGTCACGAGGCCTTCTGAGAAAGGTCATGAAGCATAAAAACAATGACTGCTGTCTGCCTAGCTCTGCGATCACCATGGCGCTGCAGACTGTAAATCAGTGTTTCTTAGCTTCTTTACCGCCTTTAGTAGTGGGTCCCTTGCCACTATTCCCCCCCTTCACTTCTTTAACCAAGATATTTCAAAATAATCCTGAATCAGAAAGAAAAACTGAAAAAATGCGTGTTTCTAACGCTTTTATTGTGCACATAATTATTCATTAACACCTTGCATATACCCAACAGATTTCGTTAGATCACGTTTAAGGCCACCGCACACCAGAAGCTATGCGCTATAATAATACTGATAAGAATAACAATAATAATATGTAGTAATGATAAAAAAAAAAAATATTGCACAAAAATCTAGAGAGTTAGTGGCAAAGCATCACCGCAGAGTTTTCACCCACACTTTCTTTTCTGTACTGACTAACTTCGCTAGAGGCTGACTTTCTTTCCCTCGCGAGTGAGCTTCATGTTAAAGTGAAGGCCGAGCTTCAAGTTAAGGGAGGCGTTTCCAATTTATTTCAGTTTAGGGTAAAAATATTTCCTTTTTCTGTTTTAGCGGTATAAAGATCACTGAGGGTTTAAATACTTGACAGTTCTTCCTTTTTCTCTCTTGGCCCACGCCCCGCTAGGTAATTACCCACGCTCCCGCCCTCCCAAGGTTAAGAACCGCTGCTGTAAATGGTCTGCCTCACTTTATCGCTTTCTGATTTATCGATCCCTGCAACAGACAACACACAATTGAACAACTGCGTAGCAAAGTGGTTAGCGTCTCCGAGTGGCGTGTTCGGTGACTCGAGTTCGATCCCCGATAAGGGCGAATATCCACTTAAAATCTTTCTGCACCGTCGAGTGGCCTACGAACATCCACATGCTGCCCATTAACTCTGCCTTCGATTGCGAGTGCATCGGAGGACACGGGGTGTGACATGAGCCTCTAATCACAGACGTCACTATAAAAATCCTGCATGTGCCACACGGGCGAGGGCCAACCATCACAGTTCTCAAGTGAACCTTCAGGGCCTACCATCCCAGCCCTGGAGGTCACTGCCTACACGCGCCATTGGCACGAATGTAAAAAATAAAATAAATTTAAAAAATCCTGATTGTGCTTGTCTATCTTGATATGTCATCATGTTATAATATGTAAGGCAAGGTAGATAACTCTAATTACAATAATGGTTTTATCTTAAATATGCAGCTTCATGCGAACAAACTGTATAATTTTGGGAAATCCTCGAAATTTGGTGAAAAAGGCAGACGAAAAAATAAGAAAATGTGACTAAAAATTATGGCTGCCTCGCTCTTCATCAGACGCCCAATTGTCATCGTGTGTAACACTGGTAGTTATCAAGGCAGCACCACCAGGTGTCTGTCCCGGGCTACTGTAACACTGGTAGTTATCAAGGCAGCACCACCAGGTGTCTGTCCCGGGCTACTGTAACACTGGTAGTTATCAAGGCAGCACCACCAGGTGTCTGTCCCGGGCTACTGTAACACTGGTAGTTATCAAGGCAGCACCACCAGGCGTCTGTCCCGGGCTACTGTAACACTGGTAGTTATCAAGGCAGCACCACCAGGCGTCTGTCCCGGGCTACTGTAACACTGGTAGTTATCAAGGCAGCACCACCAGGTGTCTGTCCCAGGCTACTGTAACACTGGTAGTTATCAAGGCAGCACCACCAGGTGTCTATCCCAGGCTACTGTAACACTGGTAGTTATCAAGGCAGCACCACCAGGCGTCTGTCCCAGGCTACTCTTTGTTTCGTCGAAGAAGTCGCTTCTTCCGAGTCGGTTTGTATTTTTATTTTTCAATTTACTAAATAATTATTTGTCTTTTTCTATTTAAAGTTACAAAAGTATAAAGTTAATGTATGTACGTATGTAGTACGTCGTAGTATGTGGTACGTATGTAGTGTGGCATAAAATACTTTAAGATGCTCTTGTTTAGGAAGCAAGGAGTGTCGCCTCCACGGAGATTTGAATGTTAAGCGACAGCAGCTTAAGAGTTGAAAAAATGGGTTTAGAGGCACTCTGTTTGATTTACTATATATTGTTGATGTGACAATGTAGAAATATTCAATTATTGTGTAAGTTAGTATTAAGACTCACAGTAAATAAGGAGGCAATGATGATTTCATGTGAAATCAGTAAAGAAGAGGACCAGTCAGTGTTTCATGTCTTGAGGTGAGCTATGGGTGTGTCAATCAGGTCCTAAAGTACAAAAGAACAGCTCCTGTCCGCTACATATGTGATGATGTGTTGATACTGTTAGCTGGGAAGCCCTCACCTCTCTCTCTGCCACAGTCGAACTGTCGCCGGGTGTGGCCAAGAGGGGTTGGTTCACCACCACCACTATAAGCCGCGGCAGATACACACAGGTGCATAATCATGACTTAATAATAGATATTGATGAATATATGGTACAAACAGTGCATGCCCTACAGGGTACAGTACTCAAACAAGTTATCATCCTATCTATTAAATACATTGTACATCTCCTATTTCCCATAATAGATGGAGTTACAGAATGTATGCAATGAATAATTGGCATTCTAGTATTAGGCTACTTGGTTACCTTTGAGCTAGTATTGCGCAGGTTACGTAATACTCTGTAATCTATGAAGTGGTACTGCCTTTGATATTTACCCCTATACCGTCAGGATTTATCTCTGACACTGAAATTCGTCGCCTCTGGCTCGTTACAGAGAGCGCGATGTTCACCAAAGCCTTTAAAGTAACCTATTTTAAAGACTTTGATGTACACCCTGCTGACTTTCGATCCTCTCTACTTAGGGAATGTGCCTCGACAGGGACATATTATCCTCTTCCAATATATATATATATATACAGCCTATATGACTGTTTTTCCTTTTTCACAACTTTCCTTTTTATATCTTACTCTTCCTTTCTTGCTAACTTTGATAGAAAATCTGTACATAAAACCTGACGAAATGAGTGACGATGTACGCGTGATATAAGTGTGAGGGGTGTCAGCCCATATATTTATGTAGCTTTCTGGTCTTACGGTTGAAGTCTGCAGGGTTGTCACTAGATGGGGTGGATTGTGAAATGTTCTTCCATTCGATCTCTTGGTCTGCCTAGTCGATTGAGTTGCTGGGACATTTCTGCAGAAACTTATCCTTATTCAGATGCTTCGACGTATATAGGCCACATTTTTTTTTTTTTTTTTTTTTGGGGGGGGGGGGGCGAGTCTCCCCTATTCTTCATCAGCTCTTTAAGTCTGATGCTAGCGTTTAAAAGTATAGTCTATCTAATCTCCCCACCCTTAAGCAGGTGTCAAAGATAGACTCAATAACCCGGCACTCACTGAAGCACATCCACACTTCTACCGTAGATATAATTAACACTTTAGTCGCCAGCTGCAATACTGTCGCCAGCCGCCAAATACTACGAATTATAGCATCACTACTGATTTGTATGTGCCACTGAAGATGATACACAGTAGTTTATATCATGACTGTAAAATCTACCCTGTTTAAGCGTTGTTTTATGCTTTGTATCTGCAAGTTTATACGGTTTCAAATTTCGCAACTTGTTTTTTTTTTCACGCGACGACGACGGCGGGAGGACACTCAGAACATAAACACTAGCTGGCAATCTTAGTGTAGGTCGCCACTCTGGTGATATTTTTTTGTAATTTGTACATGTATAGTGTTACCCTTAGTCACCCCTAAAAACATTTTCTGTGGAGTCATATGTTTGTGGTCCCGTATATTAAGCGAGCATGTTGATGAGCTGGATAGAAAGTGGAGCGAGGGTCTCTTTTCGGGTGGACAGCTTAGGAGCTGGCGGTGGAAGCTCCGTGGATAGGCCACGTGTTGTACTGTGTGGTATAAGGGAAGTAAATTGTGTGTTGGGTGTGTGCTTGAGTTGGTGATTGACTTGGTGTATGATTGACTGATGGTGTAAGGTGTGTGTGTGTCGGAGGTGTATGGCGTGAGCAACAGCTGGTTGTGTGGAGGCGTGTAGCCTGGTGTGTGGTTTGTGTACGTGTTGACTGGCGTGTAAGCCTGATGGTGTGAGCAGCTGGTTGTGTGGAGGCGTGTAGCCTGGTGTGTGGTTTGTGTACGTGTTGACTGGCGTGTAAGCTGATGGTGTGTGATGATGTGAATTGATGTTTGAGACATCAAAAGGGCTATGATGGATTTATTTCTTTGTTTATGTATATATATGATTGTGTAAATATATAATATGTTAAATAGAGAAGTGTCAATATTTGCCTGGTGGTTGTGAGAGTGAGGTCTGGTTGTGAGAGTGAGGTCTGGTTGTGAGAGTGAGGTCTGGTTGTGAGAGTGAGGTCTGGTTGTGAGAGTGAGGTCTGGTTGTGAGAGTGAGGTGTGGTTGTGAGAGAGAGGTGTGGGGAGTGCAAATCTAGTTACCAACCAGCCGGCCCGGGAGAACTTCTCTTAAGAGAGAAGTAAGGCACATAGATAGGTATTGCACAATATTTACTGTGCATGTTTTTGCAGCAAGGAGCTGCAGTGTGGTGAAGTGTGGCTGGGGACGTAACAGATATTTGGGGGCCTGTGTCCGGGATGGAATTTTGATCTTGTGTGTGTGACCAGTCGACCACGTGGAGCCATAGCCTACCCTGCTACCCTGCCAACCCTGCCAACCCTGCGAACCCTGCAACCCTGCCACAGTGTGAACTCTGCCGGCTTACTATCTCATGCACTTCAGTACTGTGGTAAGCTCTGTGCACTCCTATATTTATGATGGAGGGAAATGTGAGCGACTTTATGGTTCATCGTGAGGTGCACTACCTATATCAGTGTACCAGGGAGGAGTTAATGAAATTAGCAGAGAAATTTGAGATAGAGTTGATATCTAGGCTCAAGGAGGATATGCAGAGAGAATTAGTGAAAGAATTAATAGACTTGGGTGTATTAAGAGAAGAGCAGGATGAAGATGAAAGAAAAAGGATGGGTGTGGAAGGAAAGAGCCTGGAGGAACAGGAGAGTGAAGTAACTGATAGTGAGCAAGCATTATCACAGAGGCTGAGGTTGATGGAAATGGAGATCAGGTTGCAAAGAGAGAGAAATGTGGCAGTGAAGGCAGAAGTTGAAAAAGAGAAAATTAGAACAGAGGCAGAGGTGCAAATAAAGAAAATGGAAGTAGACAATGGTGGTCACAGGGGAAGATCAAATGATGGAAAAGTTCATTTTGTGCCAGAATTTGTGGAGGAGGAAGCAGAAAATTACTTTCTTCAATTTGAAAAGGTGGCAATATTGAGAGGTTGGCCTGAGAATGAATGGGCTTTATTAGTACAGACAAAATTTAAAGGCAAAGCAAGAGAGGCTTATGTAGGTTTGAGTGTAGAGGAATGTAGTGAATATCAGGTTGTGAAGGAAGCCGTGTTACAAACTGTGAGAGTGGACCCTGAGATCTATAGACAGAGATTCAGAGATGTAAAGAAAACACCAAACTGTACATATTTAGAAATGGCCAGAGAGTGTGCTTTCAAATGTGATAAATGGTTGAAGGCAGAAAATGTAAATGAAAAGGAGGACTTAAGGCAGTTAATGATGTTAGCACTGAGAAGAAAGTTTTACCTGCAGTTGATTTTGAACCTTTTATTACAAAAGGAAAGATGAATGTAGATGATGGTGCAGAGAGGGAAATTGTAATTTTGAGGGATACAGGTGCCAATTTAAGTCTAGTACTTAAGAATACTGTGGAATGGAGTGAGAAAACTTTTACAGGTGTAGAAGTTGAGGTTAAAGGTATAGGATCTGCTGGAATAGTCATTCCTATTCATCATGTGTGGCTTAAGAGTGGATTCGTCACAGGAAAAGTGAAGGTAGGAGTGAGTAATGAACTTCCAGTAACAGGTGTAGACATGCTCCTGGGGAATGATTTGGCGGGTGAACAGGTAGTCCCTACCCCTGAGCTTATGGAGAATCCTATAATTTGTCAGGATGATGACATTTTAGAGCCTGAAATATGTAAGGTTGAAGGAAAGGTAGAGGAGAGTATACTGTATCCAGCATGTGTAGTGACAAGAGCTAAGGCCAAGCAAATAGAGGAGAGTGAGATGGATTTAACCTCATTGTTTGATAGAGTGGAGTCCCACATGGAGGTTGAACAGGTGAAAGGAGATGAGACTAAATGTGAGGCAGGGATTATGTCAGATTATATTGTGAGGAAGGAGGATTTGACAAGTGCACAATGGGAAGATGAGTCTAAAATCTTTGTGGAGTGAGGCAGTGAGAAGAGGAGCTTCAGATGAGGATGTGGGATATTATGTGGAGAATGAAGTTTTAATGAGGAAGTGGAGGCCTACTGATAGCCCAGTGAATGATCATTGGATGGTGAAGACTCAAATTGTTGTTCCTAGGAAGTATAGAGAGAAAGTTTTAGAATTGGCACATGAAAATAATTGGTCTGGTCATTTAGGTGTAAAAAAGACATTAAACAAAATAACAGCTCATTTTTATTGGCCAGGAGTAAAGAAGAGTGTAACTGAATATTGTAAAACTTGCCATGTATGCCAAGTGGTAGGAAAACCAAACCAAACTATAGTGAAAGCACCACTGTGTCCTATTCCTGTGGTGGGTGAGCCATTTAGTAGAATATGCATTGATATTGTGGGTCCTCTTCCTGCTTCTAAGAGAGGCAACCAGTATTTATTGACCATAATGTGTATGGCTACTAGATTCCCAGAAGCAATAGCATTGAGAAGTATTCATGCTAAAGTTATTGTGAGAGAGTTGGTGAATTTTTTTCGTGGGTTGGACTTCCTAATGTAATACAATCGATCAGGGTAGTAACTTCACTTCAAAATTGTTTGGTCAAGTGTTACAGGGGTTGAGAATTAATCAACAATTATCAAGTGCCTACCACCCGCAGTCACAGGGCTGCTTAGAAAGGTTTCACCAGACACTCAAAAAGACTGAGAAAAAAAAAGTATGGAATTGGATAGGGATTGGTATGAAGAATAGTTCCAGTTGTTTTCAAAGATTGGTGAATGAAGTATTGAAGGGAGTAAAATGTTGTACTGTATATATAGATGATATTGTACTGTATTCTGAGAAGTGGGAGGAGCATCTAAAGTTGTTGGTTGAAGTATTTAGGAAATTGGATGATGCAAATCTCACAGTGAACCTGATGAAAAGTGATTTTGTGAAGGCTTCAGTGGATTATTTAGGATTTAAGGTTGGACAAGGAGAGGTGAGACCACTTAATGCCAAAGTGAAAGGCATTATGGATTTGCCTTCTCCAACAAACAGGAAGGAGCTGTTGAGATTTTTGGGGATGAGTGGTTATTATAGGAGATTTTGTAGAAATTTCTCAGCAGTTGCACTGCCATTAACCAGGTTGTTGTGTAAAAAGATGAAATTTGTGTGGAGCGAGCACTGTGAAGAGGCTTTCAAAAAAATTAAGGATATTTTAGTTAATGCTCCCATATTGATTACTCCTGATTATGACAAGACATTTAAGCTGTATGTGGATGCCAGTGGTGAGGGAATTGGAGGAGTGTTGATGCAGGAGATGGAAGGAGTTGATCATCCCATTGGATATTTCTCTAAAAAGTTATTGTTATACCAGAGGAATTATAGCACAATTGAGAAAGAGGCTTTGGCGTTGATTTTGAATTTAAATCATTTTGATATATATGTAAAAGGGGCTGCGATGCCAGTGCAAGTGTTTACAGATCACAACCCCTTAGTTTTTGTAAATAGTATGAAAAATTCAAATCAAAGTTTGATGATGAGGTGGTGTCTAATGTTGCAGGAGTATGATTTGGTTGTTACCCATGTGAAAGGGAAGGATAATGTGATAGCAGACGCTCTTTCACGAGTTCCTGTAAGCTGTGAGCCCTCTTAAGAGAGAACTCACATCTTTACTGAAAGGGGGGTGTTACCCTTAGTCACCCCTAAAAACATTTTCTGTGGAGTCATATGTTTGTGGTCCCGTATATTAAGCGAGCATGTTGATGAGCTGGATAGAAAGTGGAGCGAGGGTCTCTTTTCGGGTGGACAGCTTAGGAGCTGGCGGTGGAAGCTCCGTGGATAGGCCACGTGTTGTACTGTGTGGTATAAGGGAAGTAAATTGTGTGTTGGGTGTGTGCTTGAGTTGGTGATTGACTTGGTGTATGATTGACTGATGGTGTAAGGTGTGTGTGTGTCGGAGGTGTATGGCGTGAGCAACAGCTGGTTGTGTGGAGGCGTGTAGCCTGGTGTGTGGTTTGTGTACGTGTTGACTGGCGTGTAAGCCTGATGGTGTGAGCAGCTGGTTGTGTGGAGGCGTGTAGCCTGGTGTGTGGTTTGTGTACGTGTTGACTGGCGTGTAAGCTGATGGTGTGTGATGATGTGAATTGATGTTTGAGACATCAAAAGGGCTATGATGGATTTATTTCTTTGTTTATGTATATATATGATTGTGTAAATATATAATATGTTAAATAGAGAAGTGTCAATATTTGCCTGGTGGTTGTGAGAGTGAGGTCTGGTTGTGAGAGTGAGGTCTGGTTGTGAGAGTGAGGTCTGGTTGTGAGAGTGAGGTCTGGTTGTGAGAGTGAGGTCTGGTTGTGAGAGTGAGGTCTGGTTGTGAGAGTGAGGTGTGGTTGTGAGAGAGAGGTGTGGGGAGTGCAAATCTAGTTACCAACCAGCCGGCCCGGGAGAACTTCTCTTAAGAGAGAAGTAAGGCACATAGATAGGTATTGCACAATATTTACTGTGCATGTTTTTGCAGCAAGGAGCTGCAGTGTGGTGAAGTGTGGCTGGGGATGTAACAATAGCCATAATATGCTACAGATGAAGACACAAAATGACAGACTCTCCAGATAGCCCCTTTTAACTTTTCTGAAATCATGGTTGTAGAAATGTAAGTATTAACGCCACCACACGTCTGTACATCGAATAAAACGTTGTCCTGGCGACTTTAATGTTATCTACGGTAGGTAGTTGGAAACAAACTGAAAAAGTGAAAGTTAAAGGTTAATTAACAAAACAATTAAAGCACCACGTCACTGGTACTGGTTTGGAGTGTTAACCAGTGGTAGGCCTACGTGTTGGAGCACACCTCATCTGCTGGTGTGGCCTGTGTGAGTCGTGATCAGAAACGATGGTCTGAACATGTTTCCACGGGTTTAGGTCCACAGAGTTTATTAAAAAAAAAAAAAAAAAAAAAAAAAGTACACAGGGCTGTTCAGATAGGTTCTCTCTCTCTCTCTCTCTCTCTCTCTCTCTCTCTCTCTCTCTCTCTCTCTCTCTCTCTCTCTCTCTCTCTCTCTCTCATTATCTGATTTTGAAGTTATTGCACTCAATCTGATGCTGTGTGTGTATTTGTGTGTGTGTGTACATAGTCCTTTCTGGGTGCCTGCCATCACAAATATCACTATCGCTGCCGACTCTACTATTTTTAAAGTTGCATTTTCTCACCTATAAAGTACCGATTATCGCTAGCGCCAGGAAAATCGCTCAATGTTCCGTCAACATCACCATAGTCGCCACTGCACTTATGTCGCCAGGCGCCATATATTACGAATTTTAGCATCACTGCCAATTTGTATGTGCCACTGAAGAGGCATGCACAGTAGTTTATAATCATGATGTACCTGTCTTTAGTAACACATACAAATTATATAGAAGTGATGCTAGAATTCATAATATATTGCGCCTGGCGACATTGGTGCAATGGTAATTATAGTGTTATTGACGGTACGCGTGGTACTACCGTAGATAACAGTCAAGTCGCCACCTGCAGTCATGTCGCCAGGCGCCATATATTACGAATTATAGCATTACTACTGATTGTTATGCGCCACTGAAGATAATACACAGTAGTTTATATCATGACTGTAAAATCTACCCTGTTTCAGCGTTGTTTTATGCTTTGTATCTGCAAGTATAGACGGTTTCAAATTTCACTACGCGTTTTTTTTTTGGGGCGACGACGACAGCGGTACGACACTCAGTAAATAAACACTAGATGGTGACTTGGCTGTTAGTTGCCACTTTGTAGATATTTTTATAATTTGTTCATTTATAGCCATAATATGACACAGATAAAGACACAAAATGACACAGATTCTCCAGATAGCCCCTTCTAACTTTCTTGACTTCATGGATGTAGAAATGTAAGTATTAACGCCACCACACGTCTGTAAACAGAAAAAAAGTTGTCCTGGCCACTTTACTGTTATCTACGGTAGCTTGACTCAATCCTGTAAAAAAATCAATATTTACTACTTGGAGAGGAAAGGACATAATCAATGTTAGAGATAGCTTACAAAGAAAGCAACATAAACAGTATAGATGATAACAGTGCTGAGGTTAAGAGGTATTGGAGTACACATAAGAAGGGGTATTGGAGGTTAAGAGCTTCGTATCAGTGGTTCCTCGTGGCAAGGTCACAGGCGGACTGATGTGTGCTGGTGTATTTATGCCATGGCTATTTCTCTTCATAATTATTTCAAAGTGATGCTGAGAAATATCAGGTTTTACTCGTTTAATATTAATATTACTACACGAAGTGTTTAGTTCTTGAACATGGCCGGGCGTCCTGCGAAGGGGACAAGGGAAGGAGGGTAGTGGCCGCCCCCGTGGATAGTGAGAAAAAACTACCACGATGGTGTATCTTCTTTGATTGTGACCTATAACTTGCAATTATAGAAAAAGTTGAAATATAATTATCTATCTATCTATATCGATCTCTATCTCTCTATCGATCTCTATCTCTCTATCGATCTCTATCTCTATCGATCTCTATCTCTATCGATCTCTATCTCTATCGATCTCTATCTCTATCTCTATCGATCTCTATCTCTATCTCTATCTCTATCTCTATCTCTATCGATCTCTATCTCTATCTCTATCGATCTCTATCTCTATCTCTATCGATCTCTATCTCTATCGATCTCTATCTCTATCTCTATCGATCTCTATCTCTATCTCTATCTCTATCTCTATCTCTATCGATCTCTATCTCTATCTCTATCGATCTCTATCTCTATCTCTATCGATCTCTATCTCTATCTCTATCGATCTCTATCTCTATCTCTATCGATCTCTATCTCTATCTCTATCTCTATCGATCTCTATCTCTATCTCTATCTCTATCGATCTCTATCTCTATCTCTATCGATCTCTATCTCTATCTCTATCTCTCTATCGATCTATCTCTATCGATCTCTATCTCTCTATCGATCTCTATCTCTATCGATCTATCGATCTCTATCTCTATCTCTATCTCTCTATCGATCTATCGATCTCTATCTCTCTATCTCTCTATCGATCTCTATCTCTCTATCGATCTCTATCTCTCTATCGATCTCTATCTCTCTATCGATCTCTATCTCTCTATCGATCTCTATCTCTATCTCTATCTCTATCTCTCTATCGTCTCTTATCTCTCTATCGATCTCTATCTCTCTATCGATCTCTATCTCTCTATCGATCTCTATCTCTCTATCGATCTCTATCTCTCTATCGATCTCTATCTCTCTATCGATCTCTATCTCTCTATCGATCTCTATCTCTCTATCGATCTCTATCTCTCTATCGATCTCTATCTCTATCGATCTCTATCGATCTATCGATCTCTATCGATCTATCGATCTCTATCGATCTATCGATCTATCGATCTCTATCTCTATCTCTCTATCGATCTCTATCTCTATCTCTCTATCGATCTATCGATCTGTATCTCTCTATCGATCTATCGATCTCTATCTCTATCTCTATCTCTCTATCGATCTCTATCGATCTATCGATCTCTATCGATCTATCGATCTCTATCGATCTATCGATCTATCGATCTATCGATCTCTATCGATCTATCGATCTCTATCTCTCTATCGATCTATCGATCTCTATCTCTCTATCGATCTATCGATCTCTATCTCGATCTCTATCTCTCTATCGATCTCTATCTCTCTATCGATCTCTATCTCTCTATCGATCTCTATCTCTCTATCGATCTCTATCTCTCTATCGATCTCTATCTCTCTATCGATCTCTATCTCTCTATCGATCTCTATCTCTCTATCGATCTCTATCTCTCTATCGATCTCTATCTCTCTATCGATCTCTATCTCTCTATCGATCTCTATCTCTCTATCGATCTCTATCTCTCTATCGATCTCTATCTCTCTATCGATCTCTATCGATCTATCGATCTCTATCGATCTATCGATCTCTATCGATCTATCGATCTCTATCGATCTATCGATCTCTATCGATCTATCGATCTCTATCGATCTATCGATCTCTATCGATCTATCGATCTCTATCGATCTATCGATCTCTATCGATCTATCGATCTCTATCGATCTATCGATCTCTATCGATCTATCGATCTCTATCGATCTATCGATCTCTATCGATCTATCGATCTCTATCGATTCTATCGATCTCTATCGATCTATCGATCTCTATCGATCTATCGATCTCTATCGATCTATCGATCTCTATCGATCTATCGATCTCTATCGATCTATCGATCTCTCGATCTCTATCTCTCTATCGATCTCTATCTCTCTATCGATCTCTATCTCTCTATCGATCTCTATCTCTCTATCGATCTCTATCTCTCTATCGATCTCTATCTCTCTATCGATCTCTATCTCTCTATCGATCTCTATCTCTCTATCGATCTCTATCTCTCTATCGATCTCTATCTCTCTATCGATCTCTATCTCTCTATCGATCTCTATCTCTCTATCGATCTCTATCGAGATAGAGATCTCTATCTCTCTATCGATCTCTATCTCTCTATCGATCTCTATCGAGATAGAGATCTCTATCGAGATAGAGATCTCTATCGAGATAGAGATCTCTATCGAGATAGAGATCTCTATCGAGATAGAGATCTCTATCGAGATAGAGATCTCTATCGAGATAGAGATCTCTATCGAGATAGAGATCTCTATCGAGATAGAGATCTCTATCGAGATAGAGATCTCTATCGAGATAGAGATAGAGAGATATCGATCGATATAGATCTATATAGATCTATATAGATAGATATATCGAGAGAGAGAAAATTAATTCTAAGAAACAATAAAATATTCCTATATTATCTAAAAAATAAAATATAATTTGTACTTAACGGACCTTGGTGTGTATGCTGTCTGAGTTGGTAGAGGACTGAATGAACACTAGTTTCGTGGGTAACATTTCAGCTTGTGTGGGGCGATCGAACCGAGAGTCGGGCAATCGAAACAGTGATAGTCATTTGAGTATATGTAGTTGGTGTGAAATGACTTGGTTATTAAGATCAGGGATCTTAATGATCCCCTGAGATCCCCTGATCTTAATAACCAAGTCATTTCACACCAACTACATATACTCAAATGACTATCACTGTTTCGATTGCCCGACTCTCGGTTCGATCGCCCCACACAAGCTGAAATGTTACCCACGAAACTAGTGTTCATTCAGTCCTCTACCAACTCAGACAGCATACACACCAAGGTCCGTTAAGTACAAATTATATTTTATTTTTTAGATAATATAGGAATATTTTATTATATATATATATATATATATATATATATATATATATATACTATATATAAATATATTTATATATACTATATATAAATATATTTTATAGATAAAGTTGAAATATAATAGTTCTCACTCTCTCTCCGTCAGGGTGGCGCGGTTGGTAGTAGTGGACTCGCGTGTAGAACCCCTGCATTCGGTCAGCGGTTCGAGCCCACCAAGTTCGTCCTGGCGTGGTGGCGCTTTGTATAGTCAATAACCTTGTAGTTGGTACTTGCAAAGTGTCTACCGTAGATAACAGTAAAGTCGCCACCTGCAGTGATGTCGCCAGCCGCCAAATATTACGAATTATAGCATCACTACTGATTTTTATGTGCCACTGAAGATGATACACAGTAGTTTATATCATGGCTGTGTAATCTACTCTGTTTCAGCGTTGCTTTATGCTTTGTATCTGCAAGTATAGACGGTTTCAAATTTCCCTACGCATTTTTTTTTCAGGCGACGACGACAGCGGTACGACACTCAGTAAATAAACACTAGATGGCGACTCTACTGTTGTTAGCCACTTTGTAAATATTTTTGTAATTTGTTCATTTATAGCCATAGTATGACACAGATGAAGACACAAAATGACACTCTCCAGATAGCCCCTTCTAACTTTCCTGAAATCATGGATGTAGAAATGTAAGTATTAACGCCACCACACGTCTGTAAACAGAAAAAAAAGTTGTTCTGGCGACCTAACTGTTATCTACGGTAGATAGGATCAAAGTATCTTATCTTCTCTCTCTCTCTCTCTCTCTCTCTCTCTCTCTCTCTCTCTCTCTCTCTCTCTCTCTCTCTCTCATATATATATATATAATGTATATGTATATATTGCGGTTCTCTCATATATATATATAATGTATATGTATATATTGCGGTATTAGGAAATAATGATAGACTGGTGGTGCACCACGTGTGTTTATTTACTAACATGTGATGTGGAAAAGGTACTAACTTCTTTATGGTATGGTAAGGCATATACGATTTTGTATGAGTGAATATCTATATTAGAGAAAATATTTCAGCAAATCATTCATTAGTTATAACAAAAATTCAAAACAGAGTATAGTTGAGGAGTAAAAATAAGACTTTACAGAATGTCCCGTGTTGAAGTTGTCCCCCTCCGAGAAGCCAGGCAGCCAGGCAGACCACCCCGTGTTGACAGCCTGCCGTGCCGTGGTAACCAGCGCGTGGCAGATTTATCCCACCAGCCTCAACATTGGTAGGCTGTGCGGCCGTCTTGCTGAAATAAAGGTCCAGACACAAGCCTTCACCAGTTAAAGAAGACGCCATGAGGCCACTGAAGAATGAAGAGACTTTGCTTGTCTTCGGCAAACTCAAAAAATAGTAAGTGCAACATTTGTGTACTATTATTACTAGTAATTTGCTGCTATAACAGTTCAGGGCATTTATAAACTAAATGAAAGCCAACGTTCAAGCCCCCTAGCTCTGCAAATCAGACCTACCGAGCTCCACACACCTACCTATTGTGGAGGTGAATGTAGGGGTCCCATTGGTAATTGTTAAGGAGATATGGGCTCACCACTGCCAGTACCGTTAGAAGAGTACATGTGCTAGCTAGGAGGTTAAGTTTGGTGTGGTTGGGTTAGGGAATCGGACGTTTCGGTCACGGATGTTGGTTATAATGGACGAGGACTTCGCGGTCGTTTTCAGAGACACAGACTAATTTTTCCTGGCCTACAATAGGTGCTTTTTCTAATGGAAATAGTTTTATTTTCCGAAAACCCATTAAAAAATAATTAATAATTCATCACTGAATTTTATGCATGGTTAAGGTTAAGGTTAGGTTAGGTATACTTAGGGTTAGTTTTCATTAAAACCAATAAGGTTGGGTTTGGTATATACTATTCAATTACTTCCCTGTTATCTGAGACCCTGAGTTATTTCTCCCGGCTAAGTTTTAGTGCTTTTTGTGATGGAGATAGTGTTTTTAATGGAAACGGCAACCATAAAACTCGTGTGATGACATTTTTTTGTTTTGTATTTTTTTTTTAAATATGGGTTTCCGGAAAATAAAACTTATTTCCATTACAAAAAGCACCTATTGTAGGCCAGGAAAAATTAGTCGGTGTCTCTGAAAACGACCGCAAAGTCCTCGTCCATTATTACCCGGATGTTTCGACCACGGACGTCTTGGCCATTAGGTTAGGTTAGGCTGAGGTTAGGTTAGGTTAGGTATTTTCAGAGATGTTGGATTAGTGAGACGTTTAGATTTTGGCCGTGGCCAAAAGGTCCTACGTTCTTTGGGTTATGGCCCCCATAACTAAGTCTAGGCGCTGTGGTGGCCCGTCCTCCACCATGCCTCCAGCTGGCCAGTATTATGTACTTCCCACTACTTCACAGTGGTGAGGTGTATAACGCCTCCTTGGTGTAGTGACTAGCGCGCCTAGCTACGAATCTGTGGGCCCTGGTTCGAATCTGGACCAGGGCAGTCGAGGGCAGCCCACCCAACTGTTCATCCTTCCTTTCGGGGATTGTCGATAAATGGGTATTTGGGGAAACCTGTGGAAGGTAGTTAACTGTGGTAGCCCGGATGTCACATTAGCCCAGTGTCTTGGGGTAGCGGGTTCTCACCCACCATAGCAGGCTCGAAGGCTAATGCGACGGAGATGGGTACTGAGGCCATGCACAGCCTAACGTATGCCCCCATCTTTACCTTTTACTGCCTCACAGTCATTGTAATTTAGGTAGAAACATGAATCTTTGGTATCATGAGCCACTGACATTTTTTGAATTATTTTGTAAGTAAATTATGATACTTATAAACTGCAGTTTAACACAATACATGGACATTGGCTATGTAACCTTACTTAACTTGGCGGGCTACACCTCCCCTGATCCCCCTTATGTTATTATTAATATTCGACGGCTGATGTAGGGGTTAGAAATCTGCAAGTGGTCAGATCTACAAGTTGAGGACCGCTATAGCTACGTGCCTTGCATTCTTTTAAACTGCAGTAGAACCAACCTTTCTTGGAGATAGGTAACTATATTTTCACCAGAAATATCAGACAGATTTTCAGTTTTAGGAGAGGTTGTCTTCACCAACAAATTGTAAAGGTGCAAATTACTTTCATTATGAAAAAGTGGTGGTCAGTGTTTTACGTAGATTGATTTTGATGTCCTTTATCACCAGTAAAAAGTAAAATTCCATGGTATCAAATGAGTCTTGTATATGATTTTATTCTTTTTATTCTAGTACACCAATATTAAAAGAGTCAAGCAGGTTGTGCTTGTAAATGTAAACTGTATGGAATCAGTATTTTTTGCCCTCGAATAAACAAAGTCTGATTTTTTTACAGTATTGGAAGCAACGTCCGAGCCCTCTTGGAACGCTCTGATGGGCTCTATTGCTTCCGCCTTCACAATGGCAGAATATATTACGTGAAGGAAGACATAATGAAGTTTGCTGCAACTCTACCTCGGGACAATATTGTCTCGTTGGGCGTGTGCTTCGGTAAAATAACCAAAGGAGGGAAGTTTTTACTCCACATCACCGCCTTAGATTTTCTTCATCCATATTGCCAGGTGAGGTATTTGTGTTAACTTTCTTTGGGGCATCTTCATTTACTTCCCATTATGTTAACCCCTTCATGCCCAAATCTTTCCTTTACTATAAAAAATTGTATGTTGTCGAGCCATAAAATTAAGAAAAGTCACTTAATATACCAAATTAGTTAATCGACAAGGATACTAAACAGGTCATATTTATAAAATATTGCTTATACTGTAGTCACTAAAAATTGTCTAATGGTACTCAAATTACAATGGAAATAACGTTCTGGGCCTCAAGGGGTTAGGGTAGTAATACTAATAGTATTACTACTAATAGTAGTAAATCTACTAATAGTAGTACGTATTGTACAGTACTTAGATATGAATTTAAAGAAAACTGATGTAATACATGAATCTTATTATTTGACTAGTAAATGTACATTGAAAGGTTTTTGAAAGGAACGCATAACATTTTGTGTTGCTGTATTTTTAGTGAGGAATTTGATGACACTTGCATTATGGTATTCATTCACCACAAAGTAATGGATCATTTTGTCCACATCATAGGCCTAAGATATGAATAAGTGTATAGGCTTGTGCAGTTCTGTTTGTTTGATATTCAATGTCTGCCCACTGATTGTTTGAGTGTTTGCTCACTCTCCGAATATATATCTGAATATTTTCTGCTTTCAACACAGTGTCATCTGCAAACAATTGTTTTAATTTTCACTTCATATCATCTGTGCACAATTTTATTCAAACATTTCCAACCCTTGTTTTCACCTCTCCTACAACTCCATCTGTGAACAAATTGAATAACCAATGATGTCATCACATTCCTGTCTTACCCCCAGGCATCTTAAAGATTCCAACTACCTACTCCATGCATACATAACACATGCACATGTATCCTTATAGAAAGCTTTCACACCATAAAATAATGTTACTCATGCCATACATCAATACATGCACATCTTACATTATAGTTACATGGCATCTCAATCAGTCGTATCAAATGCCTTCTCCAGATTTATAGATGCAGCCATACTTGGGGGAGGCGGTAGCAGAGTGGTTAGCGTCACCGGGTGGCGTTCTCGAAGACCAGAGTTTGATTCATAAATCCACTTAAAATATTTCTGCACTATCGAGTGGTCTAAGAACACCCACATGCCCTGTCCATTAACTCATCCTTTGATTGCGAGTGCATCGGAGGACACAGGGGGCCGGCATGAGCCTCTAATCACAGGCATCACTATAAAAATCCTGCCTGCACCACCACGGGCGAGAGCCAACCATCACAGCCCTCAAGTGAGCCTCCGGGGCCTACCATCCAGTGACCCTGGAGGTCACTGCCCACAGGTGCTACAGGCCAAGATCTAAAAAAACAAAACAAAAAACTCCTTTTGCTGTCATTTTCAAACTATCATCCTCAGATTGAAAATCTAGTCCTCACATCCCTTTCCTTTTTAAATCCACCTTACATGTTCACTTTGTCATGTGCAACATTCGGTTATATTTCAATTGCAATTCTGCTTTATACTTTACCTGGTATACTCAATGAACTAATTCGTAGTTTCCACATTCACATTTGTTCATTTTACTTTGTATGCTGGTACTATAGCTGCTTGTGTCCAATCTTCAGGTTCCTCCATGTGCCTTCAGGGAAACCTACCTAGAGGTGCAGCCCATCAATTATAGAGTTCCCTCCATACGTATTGCAGCTGTTGATACATCTGTACCGGATGCTTTTTAATTCTTCGTTTTTAGTTACTCTTGTAGCAACTCCTCTTAATATCACTGTTCATACACCCTTATACAATATTATATACAATCTCAATATCTATTCATGGATTTTAGAAAAATACACTAATAAAGAGCAGATACATGTCTGTTTTGCAGATTTAATCTCGGAGTAATTTTCTTTTACATTTGCCTATAGCGCCTGTAGGCAGTGACCTCCAGGGGTCGAATGGTAGGCCCTGGAGGTTCACTAGAGGACTGTGATGGTTGGCCCTCGCCCGTGTTGGCACAGGCAGGATTTTAATAGTCCTTAACGCCTGTGATTAGAGGCTCATGCCGTCCCCCTGTGTCCTCCGATGCACTCGCAATCGAAGGTAGAGTTAATGGGCAGCATGTGGGTGTTCTTATACCACTCGACCGTGCAGAAAGATTTAAAGTGGATTTTGGTTCTCATCGAGGATCAAGCTCGGGTCTCCGAGAACGCCACTCGGAGACGCTAACCACTCTGCTGCCGCCTCCCCTTTGATTGTGACCTTTAACATGTTCTCACCAATTCATGCTCATTAATCATCTTGCATTAAACTTAGTATTAGATAATTATTAGTCTATGACAAGCTTTGTATTATGTTACTTATTTTGTCACTTTTCTTTCCAGAACAAAATATGGATCAAGGAGTCAGCAGAACAGAACTTCATGTATGGAAATCATGTGTACAAATCTGGTCTGTCGCGAATTTCAGAAAATACTCCGAAATATTCCGGCGTAGTTGTTCTTTCTTCAAAGGATATTCCATTGGTAAGATATTCATCCCATGCTGTTGAGCTACACAATGGCTCTACCAATTTAACAGTCAGTTCAGTGCAATTTTTAACATGCTAACTGGACGACCAAAAAGTCTCCCAGTGATGGAAAACTGTCGCCCAGTAAGGACATTTTTAAAGTAATCGTCCAGACCCAATTTTTTTTGGCCTAATTATGTTGAATGAATTCAAAACACCTAATCCACCAAAAATAATTGATTTCCAGGCTTTATTTCCGTAAAAATACGACTTGTAAAAAGCGCACGAAAAAAAAAATCTTCCCTCCAACAGGACTACGACTGTTATTGATGACGTCAGAAGAGTGACGCCCGCAGAGGCTCCAATGTAAACATCTGTCTGACACCTGTCGGCAAATGTTATGATGAGCGATTGTACTTCGGTGTCAGACAGTGAATCTGTCGCTGTGACAGATCTAGAGTATGATGCTCAATCTGAGGCCGAAATAAATGACGCTGCTCGCGTATACTATGAGGAAAACGAACATCAGATTGTGATGGGCTACGCTATGGTGTGTGGCTATGGAATGGGTGGGTGGGTGGGGGATGATGTAGACAGTGTGACATGACAGGCAAGGGAGTGTTGTTGACTGGTTTGTGTTACACTGCCATACAAGGCTACGCTATGGTGTGTGGCTACGGAATGGGTGGGTGGGTGGGAGGTGATGTAGACAGTGTGACATGACAGGCAAGGGAGTGTTGTTGACTGGTTGGTGTTACACTGCCATACAAGGCTACGCTATGGTGTGTGGCTACGGAATGTGTGGGTGGGTGGGGGGTGATGTGTCCGCCGCACAAAATATCTTCCACAGATTTAACGTCGTTGTATCAGTCGGAAACTTGTGCAAACTTCTCTGGAAAGCACAGCTGTCTTGCTGCACCCATAAAGGATGCATGCATGTGGCATATCGCAAAAAAGATCTATCAGAAACCCAAAAATCTTCAAGTACTATATTTATCTCTTGTGTTTACATGCTTCTGATCAGCGCGGAGAGAGGCCGCCTACCTCTTGATGCGTCACCGAGCCGTGGCACATTGTCTGCCAGTTGCCAACAGCGTTTTCGAAGCTCGGGGAATTTACAGATTTTGATTGCGGATTATTAAAAAACGGCTGACTGGATGCAAAAAGTGACAAAATATTGTTGATACACTCGATAATGGCTATACTCTAACTACATCAAATCAGGAATGATGAAATGGTCTGGACGATTACTTTAAGCTACTGGGCGACAAGATGTTTATTCATAAAATCCTTCCTGGATGCAATGGTTCATCATGTCTGTGTGTGTAAGATCCAGAAGTGCTTCTTATTACTGCATAGGATCATTATTTATATATATTTCTTCTTTTAATGTCTATATAATCTTGTGCCGCCATATATCTCTTCTATTGTTTGCGTAGTTAAAATGTGTTGGTGTCACTGTAAGATTCATAAGCACAGCATGGAAAGGGAGGGGAGGGGTCACACAACATATGAAATGGGGAAGATAATACCAAAAAGTTGTATTTTAACAGGTATGCCTACTACCACCCTTCTGGATATCCAAGGAATGTCGCCCAGTAAGATTTGCTTAAAAAATGCCCTGAGTCAGTTGGTACTTAGAAAAGACTGATATACAAAATTAGGTATATGAGGAGACTCAGTTCAACATACCTGCTCATATCATTCTGTAAAGGCATTGTTTTCATTATGTCCAAAGTCTCACTTTCCTACTTGCAGCATTGAAGATTTCAAGAAATATCAAGATGTGCATTTTTATTTTTTTTCCAGGGCTTTGGGGTTGCTGCCAAGGCCACAGCAGAATGTCGCCATGCTGACCCCATGGACATCATCTGTTTCCACCAAGCAGACATCGGAGAATATGTTAGAAATGAAGAGGCTTTGATCTAAATATCTAACTTTCATAATTATTTTTTCAAGTATTTATTAATTTGGAAAAGAAGACTATTACAGGATAAGAGTAAGATGATGGATGTGAATGATTCAATAAGTTTTATAATGAAAATAAAAGAAAAGATACAAAAGCACAACGATTCTGTCTAACTGGACTAGCTCAGAGAAAGAATGAAGGAAATGTATGAGTTCTTGGATCTAATCTTAAGTTGTGTTACTGTGTTTCAAAAGCCAGTCACTTTTGTGCTTCCATTATCTCAGGAATCCTTTAAGTATTTCACTGCTGCTTGACCCATAAGAACATAAGGAAGCTCCAAGAGGCCATGAGACCTACACGTGGTAGTTCCTGTTACTTAACACTACCTACATCCACCTTTCATCCCCAGCCATAAATTTATCTAGCCTCCCTTTAAAGCTCTCTAATGACTCCGCACTAACTACCTGTCTACTGAGTCCATTCCAATCATTTACCACCCTATTTGTGAACCAGTTTTTCCCTATTTCTATTTACCCATGCTGCATTAGTGTCATATAAGATATGATGCCATTGTCCCGTCTTGATCTAGTGATTGGCGGGAAGCATGGGGGGGGGTCCATAAAAGATTGCCGCATACAATAAGGTCTTGCATCTGGTGTGTTCAGATTGGGTGAATTCACATTTAGCGACTCCAATTAATTGCTACTTTAACCCTTCCGCACCCAGATCTTTCCTTTGCTATAGAAAAGTGTCAGTTGTCAGTCATAAACTTACGATAAGTAACTAAATATACCAAATTACCTACCTAATGGACAAGGATATTAAACGGGTCATATCTATATAATAATGCTTTTGTTCATTATTATCGTCGAATGGTGGTTATATTACCTTGAAAATGTTAATATTTATTTGGCAATGATATTCTCCCATTGGGTGACTGTTTCCCTCCTCCCCCACAGAAAACTCTAAATCATATAGGGTGACCTTATTCTTGCACATGGCCAATCTTCCTAGGAAACGCTCTCACAGTCATCAGCATATTTCCCAGACAGAAGTTAATATATCTATCATGTATTACAATCCCAGTTTTCGGCGCTTGGCTGCTAACACTCATTTCTCCCACACACCTTGTTAATTAAAGGGTCAAGATTAAAGGTTTTATTTCTCACCTCACTTTTATTTGACCTCGTAGTATCCAATAATGACATCCCAAAATAACTAATCCACCAAATTTGCAAAAAAAAAAGATGAATCTCTGAGACCTGTACCTACTATAGTTGCACCAATCAATGGGTTTTTTTTATAGTTTTATTTACATGGTGAATCTATATTTGGTGAGTTTTCTCCAGCGCCAGTTAGTAGTCAAATGTGAGGCCTTACTGTATATTCCTGCTTTCTAATTTTTTGGGTAATAGCAAGGTGAGAATTCACTTCGCATTGATTCTAATTCCCACACTAAGTATGACTAGTAGGAGGACAAGACGGATGTCGACGCAGGATTTAATTATTCATGAGCTACTTCCATATGTAGCTGTATACATGCCATCAAAGTATAATAATTACTGCCAATTGAAAACGGTATTATTTGCATATGGTTTTCATGCTATGAATACTGAATAGGATGAGAATTAATGGAAAACATAAACATTTACGGGGTCATGTCAGATCAGAATGTAGGGTACGCCGCTCTGATTCTGAAATCAGGGGGGGCTATAGTTTTTCCCTTAAAGTATCGCCCGACCCATTTTTTTTTCCCTAATTATGTTAAATGCACATTAAAAACCCAAAATCCACAAAAAAATTGATTTCCGGCCCTTTTTTTCCCGGGAAAAATACGACTTTTTTAAAAAGCGCGGAAAAAAAAAAAATCTTCCTCCAACGGGCTAGACTTTTATGATGACGTCAAAATGGGTAAGCTCCAATGAAAACTCTTACACTGTCGGAAAATGTTATGATGAGCGATTGTACTTCTTGTCAGACAATAATCTGTCACTGTGACAAATTAGAGTACGAAGCTAAAATTAGCCCAAACAAAATGACGCGGGTGCGTATATGGGGAAAACGACCTCAGATATCGGGGGATCCCAGCCTATATTTTGACCCAGAGTACGAGTGGATGAACAGGTGTTACAGAGTGGGGGAAAGAAGGAGGACCGGGCCTTTCCCCAAAAAACACGTTTGGTAAGAAAGGTAAGGGGTAAATTTGTTGGGGGAAATCCAATGGGGGATTTTGGGAAAAAAACCCTATGTTATTTTTGGAGCGTTACAGTCAAACGTCATTACTCGGAAACCACATACAGCTTTAAACTAAGCATATTTGGAAAAATATGCGGGCGGGAAGGCAAAAAAGTGTGACGCCAAAGGGAGTGATGACAGATTTGGTGCAGACTCCCATCAAACAGAATTGACGTCTGCTTGGGTGTGTCAAACCCAAATCTGCCATCGGGCCAGGGGCGTAGCTAGGTATTGAAAATGGTGAGGCAAAAGGGCAAGGGAGCTAAGGGACATTTGATGCCAATAGAGGATTAAGGACATATTCTAAATCCATCTGGTGGGTATTAAAAACATTACAAATACGGCAGCCATGGCCAGTTGGGGGGGGGTCCCGAATTTTCGTATTTTTATGCCACTGATTACCCTGGGGGAGATCAATGGTCAAATTTGTGAATGAATACAACCCTTTAAATAAATTTAAAAAAATTTTAAATTTATTCGAATTTACAATGCAAACTTCTGCCCCCAATTTTCCCATATAACCAGTGGGGGGCCGGGGACTGAGGGCACACTGACTATACTTAGTGTGCTGACGTGTCCCAAATACACAATAACTAGATAAATTGGTAACAAAAATGTAGGCAACATGCAAAATTTAAATCAACACTTATGTTAATTCTAATATATATATATATATATATATATATATTTTAATTAAAATTTATAATAATATTAAAAATTATATAAAAAACAAAGGTTCCCCCCCCTTTCTAAAACCCTTTTTCTGCCACAAAAACATATAAGGGAAACATTACAATTAGACCATTTTGGTTATTTATCATTGTTATGAAGTTTCAGTTTTTTATGATCTGCTTAAAAAAGTTGTATTTTTCCCACGGAGTTATCGAGCACTATATTTTTCGGGTCCCCGGTGGGGAAAAATTGCCAGCAAATGCCAACAGAGGAATGTGTAGTTGCCAAAACCACGAATATTGTAAAAGCAAAGCTGAAGGACTCCAACATCCCAATGTAACTTTAAGTCCCCATCACGTGCACCCGGTTTTCCCGGGGCGGTGTCAAAACCCTTGGGCTTTGGGAGGTTGCCTTCCCCTGACATACGAGAAAAAATGGTAACCTGCTCAATGGTGCCAATCATGAGTAGGTTCAATAACAACTTACTAAACAATTACTTTTTTTCTTGCAAAATTATAATACAGTGAATTTCATGTTTTAAAAAACAGTGGAATTTTGTTTTTGTTTGTTTTAATCCAAAAAAAGGTGAATGTGCCGACACCAGGGTCATAGGCACTAGGAAAAGCATAAAAAGGGGAGGGGTTAAAAGAAAAAAGGAAACGATGGGGGAAGGGAAAAAAGGGAATGTTACAGCGGGATGGTTCTTCGATTTTCTATCAATGAAAATGATAAATGTCCTCTGATTCGAATGAGAAGGAAAACCTCTGTAGAAAACTTTGTGGAAACCACCACAGTTACACTTTGTTGTTTACATCCAAATTTTTTTCCCATGGCAGTCAGTTACATGAAATCAATCAATCTTTTGGGGCATACCCCAAAAGGCGCGTCCCCTTGCCCACCCTATGGCGCCACTCCCTAGAAAGCCCCCAAACACCGGACCTTGTCTTAAGCCGGGAGACCTAAAGTCAAAAAGGGCTTTGCCTCCTCGTGCAGCGCCTCGGCGCCATCCCAGGACCTCCAGCGACTCGAAAAGATTAGGGCATCACGGCAAAAAAAAGATCATGATCTTGGTGTTCCCGAGGGATGCTCCACAATCACTTTGACTACACTTTCCCAAACCCCAGTCCAAAAGTGTTAAAAAAGGATGGGCAAGGACGCCCCCTTGCCTCAACCCGATTTACGGGAAAGAAGCTGGATATCTACCTCCCCACACTTCACTGACTCTCTTTTCCCAGAGTCAAACCAGTTATCAATAAATGTCCTTTGCGAATCCCGCAAAGTCGCAGAAGATCCCGAGGACTCACGATGCACCGAGTAAAACGCCTTTTTGAGAAAAACTAGGTTGCAAGCATCCCTGTCAAAAACCCGTCGCGTTCCACCGGGACACAAGCGTGGGATACGGCCCGTTGTTGCTTACCAGGGTAAAACCCAGACTGCTGGGGTCTCGGGGCTTCACAGATGACTGGGGATCATGTCAAAATAGAGGGCAAGCACCTTCCTGCACGCTGACATGAAAAACCGCGGTAATTGTTGCAGTCCTGACGCCCCCTTTCCCTTTTCCCCGATAGGGACGACCCCCCCCCTTTTTCCAGTTTGGGGGAAGATACCTGATTGACAGGGCAGTCGGGAAAAAATGCAACCCGCGGATCATGGCCTCACCCCCATTTTGAGGAGCCCCCGCACTGATATTAAAAACACCAGCTGCTTCCCCCCCCTCAACTTTGTACGCCTCTCTGACTTCATCAAGAGAGGGTGCGTTTTGTGGGGGGAATCGGCACCCACTACCACAGACAGGGGCAGCTTACCTAAAAAAGAAAAGGGTGTTTCAGTTTAATCAAAAAAAAACTGGCTATGGTTTTAAAACCCCTAAACCAAAGATCACCTTCCCGAAAACAGATTTTGTGATTTTTTGTGCACTATATGCAGGCCTAGTTATTTCTAGCAAAATTTGGTATCTTGCAAAATTCAACAACACAATTTTGGTACTGATCTGGTGTGAAATGTTTTGTGGGGGCATTCAGAAAAATATGTAAAATTTTGTGCACCAAGCTATGGTTTTGTAATATTAACTACTAAGAAAAAGGGAAAAAAAGTAAACAATGATTGACAAAAAACAAGGCAGATTTTTTTTTAAAAACAAAAAACTATCAAATAATATATTTTTTTCTGAAAATAGTGGCAACAAAACAAACTTAAACCCTAAAAACCATTTTAGTCCCTTTCCCCCCCTTTGGTCTCGGAAAGGGCTTTTGTAAGGGGTTTGGTTTAATACTTTTTTTTTTGGGGGGGTGGGGTGAAGGGGGGGTTTTTTAGAGGGAGGGGGAAAAGGGAGCATCTCTCCCCCACTTTTAATGACTTTTTGGGGGTATCTGAAAATATCTGTGAAGGTCTGAAGAAAAAACCAAAATGTAAAATGCAGTTTTTAAAATACACCCTAGTGGCCAATACTTCCTGACTAACTGCCCCCAAACCCCCGCTAGTTAATGACCACCCGGTCATTGATTACGCAACCCAAACTTACTGGGGGGTTTGCTTCCCCCAAGCCCCTATTTTCTTTTTTATTTCCGACGCTGTTGTAGGGGGAGAAATCGCAAATAAGGTTTATAAAAAATTGCCGATAGGAATAAGACCGTAGTTTACCCTCCTCAACTTATAGCCTGTTTTTTTGCTGTAACCTGGAAAATGTCCCAAAAAGGAATTATCGCTGACGACAACGAGTGTTTCCAATTGTTCACTCGGCTTTTGTTCCCATTTTTGGGACTGTTTTCCCCCTTTTTTATCTTTGGGTGTTATATTCTCAAAAATAATTTTAAAAAACTTTTTTCTGGAAATATTCCGAATTAGGATAAATTTCTAGCGTTTTCAAAAGAGCAGTGATAGGAGATATGAAAAATTAACTAAAATAACCCCACCTTTTTAACTCCCTAAACCCAACCCCCCTTTTACCCAACTTAAGTCAAATTCGCATTAAAAAAAAGGATCCCGGCAAAGGGAAACAATTTGGGGGGGTCAGGCATAAGAGGAAAAAAGAGTGAAATAAGAGTTTTACTATACACGTTTACTCTTGAAACCCCCCGGTAAGCTTACGGTTAGGTTGTAGGTTTTTATGAAAACCCTTTGTAAAAACTTTGGTGGGAATCACAAAGGGGTATTTTGAGAAAAACCTATGGTTTTTTCAAACTACAGCCAAACGTCTTCCTCAGAAAAACCCTACTCACATAAGATTTGGGGAAAATGCTGCCCCTAAAACTTCCTTTTTCCTCCCAAAAAAAGATTTTTATATTCCAAAAGTAAGTATTTGTACGGAAGTCATTTAAGAATGTTTCTTAAATCTAATAAAGGAAAAAAAAGAAAACCACACTCCCAAATTTTGTAGGGGAATTTTGGTCCTAGTTAAAAAAATATTTTTTTCTTCCACACCTCCACAGATCCCCTTTAGATACCCCAAAAATTATAAAGTGGGGGAGATGCCCCCCCCCCCAAAAAACGACCCCCCGGACCCCTCAAAATTATAATATGGGTTAAAGCTAATCTAACCTCACTTTAAACCCAACCTAACCTCACTAAAACCTCCTACGAGCATTCCAAAAAAATAATGACTAACCTAACCTTATCCTAACCCAAACCTGGGAAAATTTTAGTTTTTTCCTGCAATTAGAATTAATGGAGCTTTTTGGTAAAGGTTTTGGTAAGGGGGTAATATTATTTTAGGGGTCCAAAGGGGGGGGTTTAAAAGGGGGGATCCCTCCCTCACTTTATAATTACTTTTAAATATCTGAAGGATATGTGAAGGCCTGCGGGTGAAAAATAAAATAATAAAAATAAGGGCGGGAAAAGGACTCTAGAATTTTACCAGATTAATATCGGCAAACAGTTCCGTCACCATAATCAGATCGACAAGTTTAGGGTGTTTTAACTACGTGCTTGTATGCATTGAACTCATAGAACTAAAAAGGGTTTTTTCAGTTTTTGCCCATACTCCCCCTTCCCACAAAAAAACTTGGGGGCCTGGGGAAAAGCGGGATATTTGGCGGGGGACAAAAAAACGTCGCAAAAAAATAGTTTTTTTTAGTTTGGGGGGGTTGAAAAAATTCAATAGAACTAGGGGAAAAATTTTGATTTCTTCTGAGTCAGAAATGTTGTCCCGCCGATCCCCACAGAAAGATGACCGAAGTTCGAGAAACCCCCCCCCCCGGCTAGGAGGGTTTGGTTAATTTTTTTTAGGTTGGGTAGGGTTTTATTTGGTTAGGTAGGTTTGATTTTGGTTAGGTTAGGTTAATTTTGGGTTTGGTTTGGGTTTTGGCCAATATCGGTGGGTCAAGCCCCATGGTAGGTTTGGTTTTGGTTAATTTTTTTTTAGGGAAACTTGATATAAAGGAATTACCCTAGATCTAGGGAACTTTATCCCCCCCCCAAATCTTAATTTCGTTTGCCGACATAATTTTTTTTCCCACCCAAATCCATTCCCACAGATCCCCAACTTGTTTGGGGGGAAATGGGAGAGTAGGGGGAAAACTAAATTTTACCCCAAAAAAGCCCACTAAAAAGGCGGGGAAAAGGACTCTAGAAAATTTTTCCCAAACCCCAAGGGGAAAACATAAGCACAAAAGAGTATGATACTGATAATACTCATTGACAGGGTTACCTTAATTACTTCCGCTTCCGACAGCAGTCGAGGCGTTTTGGAGCGGGTGGTTGTTGCTGACATAGGCTGGTGAGCTGAGACGTGCGGGTACCTCGACGTCCCCCAACCATGCCCCTCAGGAGTCTGCAACTTGGCAAGGGCCCCGGGCGGGGGGGCAAGTTCTTAGTCTTTTTTTTGGGCGAAGCAAGAGTGGAGCAGGTGCCCTCCGGGGAATTGTCGGGACCCGGAAATTTCCCTTCAAATCCCTTTTTGCTACATTCCTATAGACCTTTTACCAGTTGCTGTAGCAAACCCGCTGGAAGTGATCACACAAAACCTTGCAAAAGTCAACTTCCCTTTCAATTTGATTTGTCCGCCGACAAAACCCCTTCCATACATTTAAAAATTTTGGTATCAGTAGGGGAAACTTGTGCAAACTTCTCCGAAAGGACAGCTTCTTTCTGCACCCATAAAGGATCATGAAACTGGCATATCGCAAAATAAATCAAAACAGAACACCCAAAAAACTTCATACTAATATAATCCTGTGTTTAATCCCCCCTGAAACTGCGGGCGGGGGACTTTCCCTATTTCCCACGTCACGGCCTGATCTTGAGGCCCATCGTCTGGGGTATTTTGGAACCGGGGGTTTTGCAGAAATTTTTTTTGCGGGTTTTTTAAAAGCGCTGACGGGGTCAAAAAAATGACGACGTATTTTGAAAAACTCGTCAAAGGGGTAGATTTGATTGCTTAAAAACAGGAAAGATGAAATGGTCGACGACACTTTCTGGATTCTTGGAGCGCTCGAAACCTACCTGAGTATGTAAGGCGTCGCGATTTGGTAGGCTCCAAAATACCACCACCATCACCCCCAGCCCCCCGTGCATCACAATCACGACGTCCTTACATACTCGGGTAGGCATCGAGCAGCTCCCAAGAATCCAGCTTAAGTGAATAGACTATAGTACACAAAGTAACATTTTACTCCTAAGTTGGCACTACAAAAAAAAGCCTTAATGTAATGTTATCTTCGTCAAATAAGGGTCAACAGCTGCTGCCTGGGGGCCCTAACTGACTGGCTGATAGCCTACCACAATTTCTAGCATTTTGATCATTCCTCTTTGTAAGTTTTTTTCTTTTCTGTATCTAATTTTGTGTTATTTGAAAGTTTTTTTTTTGGTGCAAAGGAATTGGTCTATATACCTATATTGGTCTATATTGGTATATATAAATATTTAATATAGTTCAGTTCAGTTCAGTTGTTGGTCGGGAGTCAGGCCTTTTTCAACGGCACTCCCTGACGTGTTTCTTCTTGCTGTCTGGGTCTTTAATTTGTTTTCTTCTCTTATTATATCTTATTAGTTTCTTTCTTTTTCTTTCTTCTTATTTTCTCTGGTCATCCAAAAACTGTTGATTGTTCTTTTTGCTTCTTCCACCTTCCCCTCTCCAAACAAATACTCCCCCACTATATCCTCTTCCTCCTCTAAGTAATGTTGTTGTAGCCTCACACTTTTCTTTCTTTCATTACTGTATGCTGGGCACCATAGCAGAAAATGTTTTAAGTCCTCCTTTTCCGCCCCACATAAATCACAAGTTATTTCTTCTCCCCAGAACCTCCTTCTGTCGTTTAGTTGTAGGTTGTTTGTCCTGCACTTGAACAGTAGTTCTGAAGCTTGGTCATTGCTGTATATTTCTTCTTGGCCTCCCTTCTCTTTTCTCCATTTTCTATATATTTTCAAACTTGTTTTTTCATTCATTTCATTCACCCATTCTCTTGTGTCCAACTCTCTCATTTTTTTCCTTATACTCTCCTTTGTCTCACACCTCACACCCTGGTTCATGACTCCAGTCTTTCTCAAATCTTTCATTACAGCTTGCATCCATTTATTTTGTCTTTTCTCAATCATCTCCTCTCCTATCCTTTTCACTAGGTCATTCCCGTCTACTAATACATACCTCAAGTACTTCCACTGTCCCTCCCTTATTCTATTCCTAACACTGGATGCTCCCACTTCCCCCAGGAGTGCTGCCCCCTGTGTATAGGCCTGTGCCCCAAAGATTTGACGGTACACCCCATTTTCAATTCTCTGTAATTTATCCATTTCTTCCTTTGTTAAATTTATCACATTAACCCCATATAGTATTGATGGTAATGCCACACTTTTCCAGTACGTTTTCCCTATTAGAATTTTAGAGCAACTTTTTGCGATGATACTATACGTCATATTTGCCATTTTTCTTGCCTTATTAAACATTTCTTCTTTTTGTATTTTGAAACAATTCTTCTTGTCATTTATGGTTATCCCTAAATATTTCATTCTATCTCTAACATTTATATTTCCCAACTTTTCAGGCTTATCTTTTATATTGAAAATAATGATGTTACTTTTATTTTTATTCATTTCCAATCCATACTCCTTACCTATTTCCTCTAACCTGTGTACTACCTGTTCTGCCTCCTCTATACTACTAGCTAGTAACATCCCGTCGTCTGCAAAGAAAAGTGCTGGTATGCTAAATAATTCATCCTTAAACCCCTTGCCTAGTTCTTCTAATTCCTGGATAATCCTGAAGGTCACTAATTTAAACAGAGTTGTTGAAGCCGTACACCCTTGCCTAATTCCACTTGTTACATTTATCTCTACTTCTTTACCTGATCCTAATTCTATCTTGGTCTTGTCTCCTATATATACGTTTGTTATGAATTCAATAATCTTAGGGTTAATCTTATATTGCATTAATAATTCTATCATTTTTCCTTATTTAATACTATCATAGGCCTTTGCAAAATCTATTGAAATGACTATTAGTGGCTTCTTTAGTTTATAGGACCTCTCTATGCAATATCTTAATATGAATAAATTATTTTCTATTCTACTGCCCCCTGTGAATCCTGCCTGTGTGTCTTTCCCTATTTCATTTTTCCTAATATGATCTTCCAGACTATTTCTGATTACAGCCATCATCAATTTATATCCAACATTAGTTAGTGCTATTGGTCTTAATTCCCTAACTTTTGGCTTGCTAACCTTTGGTATCATTACTGTCCTTGACTCCCTCCATCCTTCTGGCACATTCCCTGTCTCTAACACTGTTTTCATACCTTTTTCTAACACTGTCATCAATGTCTTACTCTTTGAAAGTTCCTTATAATATTCTGGCTTTATTTCATCTGTTCCCGCTGCTTTTTTGTTCTTCATCTTCTTTAAACACTTCATCACCTTGTCTTCATTGATCTGTTCCTCTTCCAAGTATATAAATCCTCCCTGTACTCTTCTCGCCATTTCCATGTGTTCTCTTACTCCTATGCTACACGTCTCTGTGTATTCCCTTTCCATCTCTTCCACTTCATCTACTCTTTGTAACTTAATTGCCTGGTTCCCGTCTATGTCCTGTTTTACTTTACTGTATTCCCTTATATATTCCTCTTTCTTCTCTGCGTTCCACACTGTGTCTATCTCATTATCATATTTCTTGTATATTTTACTCCAATATTCTTTGACTTCCTCCTCTGCCTTTTCTCTTTCCAACTCTACGCCATCCTCCCCATATAACCTTAGTGCACTCTTTTCCTTTATCTTTTCTCCCTTTAATATTTTGATATATTCCCACATCTTTTTCCTTCCATCTTTACTTTCCTTGATTTCTCGTTATTTCTCTTCGTGTTTATATATTTCCTTCCTTATTTGTATTTGCACTTTTATCTTCTGTTGTATATATCTTTCCTTCCATTTCTCCTCCTCATCTTTACTTTGTGCATTTCTCCTATTTCTATTTAGCCTTCTCCTCTCCTTTATCCCCTTCCTTATTTCATCATTTATCCATATAGCTTCTTCTCCCTCACCATTTTTCTTCTCTTTTCTTCTATATGTACATTTTAATACTTTATTCGCTGTTTCTTTAATTCTCCACTCTAACTTTTCTAAACTTTCATTCTCCTTCCCTACTACTTGTGCTTCTAAATTTTTCCTAAAACTCTCCAATGATTTTCTATCTGTCCTGTAGTATTCTTTCACTATCCACTCTTTTTTCTTGTACTCTTTCCTTTCTTCTTTTACCTTTATTACTATTTCTATCAAGTTATGGTCTGATAAGTCAAATTTTTCTTTCTCCTCGTCTATCATCATTCCGTGGAATCTCTTATAAAATTTATCCGTCACCAAAGCAAAGTCTATTACACTCTTTTGTTCTTCTCTACCCCATGTGTACTCTCCCTGACATTTTTCATCATCATTTAACATTATTAAGGCGTGTTTTTCCATCCATTGTAGGACTATTTCACCATTTCTGTTCACACCCTGTTTTCCTTTAAAGCCAACATGTCCATTAAAGTCCCCAGTTATCAGGAGTGGTTGGGTGTTTTCCTGTATTATCTTCTCTATCTCTTGTTTCATGTCATTGTTTCTCCCTACATCACTTACGCTGAAGTATACTACAACTATCCTAACCTCCCATCCTTCTATTTCTCCTTTTACCTGTAACAAATCTTTACATTTTGTTTCTATCTTATCTAATTCTATTCCCATATTTTCCTTGTAAATCATCATAAGCCCTCCACCCTTCCTATCCTTTTCCTCTCTCATACTATCTATAACTCTAAACTCCTTTCCAAAATTTACATCCCTTACTTTCTTCTGAGTTTCGGTTATACATACTATGCTGTTATCGTGTGCAAGTTCTTCTACTTCTATACCTTTACTTTTTGTTAATCCTTGTACATTTAGTATTTTTATTTTTACCCTTCTCTCCTCCTTCCCTTTCTTTTCCCTCACTCCTGCATCTCATTCTCCATCCCTTCCCTCCGTTACGCTGACGATCTTACCTTTCTTTATTATCCACCTACCACCCTCTCTTCGTTTCACCTGTAGTTTTTCCTTTAGTAAGGCATCTTCCTCTCTTTCTCGCTTAGTCTTGTCCACTGCTAGTCCTATCTTCCTTATACTATCCTCCCGAGCATTTCTCAGCTCCTTGCTTCTTTTTATGATGTCCCACTTAACATACCCATCACTCAGGCATGCAACCATAGGTCTTTCTCTCCCTCTCGATTTTGTTCCCAGTCGATACACCTTCACCACTTCCACTCCTTCCACACCAAGCTTCTCCTTGAACACATACTCACACAACTCTTTATCATCTTTCTCCCTTTCTTTTACATCCTCTTTCTCACTTTCCTCTACGTTAAACATCATGACATTTTTCCTCCTTTCTTTATCTTCCCTTTCCTCCAAGTTCTCATTCATTCTCTCAGTTACTCTTCTTACCAACTCCTCATCCCTCTCAGCCATCCTCTTTTCCATCTCATCCAGCTTTTCTTTCTGTTTCTCCATCATCTTCTTAATAGTGACCAGCTCAACCTCAAATTCTCCCTGGTCGTTCCCCCTATTCTCTCCATTATTCAACTGTACTTGCATTTCATTCATTTTCTTCATCACTGCTTTATTAGTCTCCCTGGACTCGTATAACTCCTTCCTGATCCTCTGGATTTCCTCCTGTTCACTCTCATCTTCCTTAAGACTTTTCTTCACTTGAGGGTTGCATACCGAGCATATCCAATATATCTTCTTCTTATTCCTCTGCAATACCTCATATGTTTCTACCTCCTCATCTTCGCATTGAATGTGGTGCCACACCAGGCATTTGCCACATTCCAGCCCTTTCTGTTTACCTCCTACCTTCTCCTTGCAATGTTTACATGTGAATTTCTTCACACGTGCCTCATCTTCACAGGACTTGCATAAGCCCTCCTGCAATTTTCCCTTGTAGTTGCACTTCTTGCAGTAATCCCAGCTTCTTGCACTTCTTAGTCTCGTATCTGTCATGGTTCTAACTGACCCAAACAGCTATATATCACGTCAAATACCTCAAGCTTTCTGACCCCGACCAACCAGTCCTCCCGCCAAATCTTGGATAGGTAGTTAGGTAAGTACCTAGGTAGGTATTTGTTTGATTTTTTTTACAATTTTATTTCTGCTATTAGCCATCATCATCATTTCACATATTTTTTTTCTAAAGGGAATGAATAAGATGGGAAATTAATTGGTGAGCGTACACAATTAATGTTGCCATGTTGACATTTTGAATCATGTGGTTGTTGTGTTTACAAGAAAGCGGTGGTGGTGGTGGTTGGCGGCCATTCAATTCTTGTGATTAAAACCCTACGATAACACGCTGCCATCCGCCTCAGCTGTGCCTTCCGAAGAAGACAAGTCAGCTACCACGCCTGGGTAGCTGGGTAGCATCATAGGATCTACTGCAATGCAATGCATTACAAGGCACGTAATTAGAATTGTCCTCAACTTGTATATCTTTTGCAGTATTTCTAACCCCGGTTAATATTCCGCAGGAGGTGGCGGGCGCCAGAGGCTTACAGGTCACTATTTCTCTATTATTTTCGGCTCAGTTGTAACTATATTGTGCAGTAGATATTTACTTCCGGAAACCGGTACCTGGGAACTGTCGCCGATAGGAATTATCACCGAAGGGTTATAATGGACGAGAACTTCGCGGTCGTTTTCAGAGACACCGACTAATTTTACCTGGCCTACAATAGGTGCTTTTTCGGTTCTAATGGAATTAGTTGTATTTGCCGTAAACCCATTTAAAAAAAAAAAAAAATTATCACCGAATTTTATGCATGGTTAAGGTTAAGGTTAGGTTAGGTATACTTAGTGGTTAAGGTTAGGTTTGGTTTCATTAAAACTTATAAGGTTAGGTTAGATATACTTTGTGGTTAAGGTTAGGTTAGTTTTCATTAAAACCTATAAGGTTAGGTTTGGTATGTTCTATTCAATTACTTCCCTGTTATCTGAGACCCTTTCCTGGCTAAGTTTTAGTGCTTTTTCTGATGGAGATAGTGTGTTTTTAATGGAAACGGCGACCATAAAATTCGGAAGTTACTCCTTCTTAACTAAGGGTTAAGGGTACACCATAGTGTAGCGGTTAGCACGCTCGGCTCACAACCGAGGAGTCCTGAAAAAATGTAACTTTTGTTTTCTTTTGTATAACTACAGTATGTGTACTAACATACACGGAATAGCTATACGTTACTTCATCCTGTGTTGCTTTATCTATGTAGTATGCTGTGTAAAAATATTTAAAAGAATGGTATATCTTTTCATAAATAATTTTTTATCACTCTTCCCTTTGCTGGCAGCACTCTGGTAAAGATAAGAAAAAGTTTGCAGGAAGAAATAGGTTACTTTTCTGGCGGTTTTCATAATACACCTTTTCACTCTCAAATGAGAACAACAGAACTTAGAAATAATACAAATTAATTTCATAATATAATAATTATTTTTTTCTTTTAATTTGAAATTCAGTTATTTTAATTTGAAGTTCAGTTATTTCAATTTAAACTTCAGTTGTTTTAATATAAACTTCAGTTGTTTTAATATAAACTTCAGTTGTTTTAATATAAACTTCAGTTGTTTTAATATAAACTTCAGTTGTTTTAATTTAAACTTCAGTTGTTTTAATTTAAACTTCAGTTGTTTTAATATAAACTTCAGTTGTTTTAATATAAACTTCAGTTGTTTTAATATAAACTTCAGTTGTTTTAATATAAACTTCAGTTGTTTTAATATAAACTTCAGTTGTTTTAATATAAACTTCAGTTGTTTTAATATAAACTTCAGTTGTTTTAATATAAACTTCAGTTGTTTTAATATAAACTTCAGTTGTTTTAATATAAACTTCAGTTGTTTTAATTTAAACTTCAGTTGTTTTAATTTAAACTTGTTGTTTTAACTTGATTCACTTTGTTTTAATTTAAAGTTCAGTTGTTTTAATTCGAAGTTCGTTGTTTTAATTTGAGAGTAAAAAGGTGTAGTTTTAGTACAGTCAACTCTTAGAATTGCATTTTTAACTTGTAGTTTTGATAATTCGCGGTGAGGGCTGCGAGTGCCTCAAAGTAATATGTTTGATCATTTGCAGGGATGATCAAGCGGTCTCGCGGCGTCGGTAAGCACGTTTACTGTCAATCCCGCACCACACCACCTCCCGCACAACACCCTTCCCGTGCGCGCCCATCCTCCCACCATCGCTCCGCCTCAGTCTCGCAGTAACCACTGTAATATCCACAGCTGGGCGGGCTTTTTGGCGCTTCACCTCGTGACTTACCTTTGCCATGGCCCCCAAGAGAGCATCCACGGCATCTACTAAAGCCTCCCGTAAGCGCCAGAAGACGATGACCCTGGAGGACAAGGTGAAGTTGTTGGATAAGTGCAGGGCGGGCATGTCCGTCACTGCAGTTGGCCGCCTGTACCACATGAACGAGAGCACTGTGCGGTACATCAAGAAGAAAGAGGAAAATATTCGTGCCACCGTAAATGGCAGTGCCCTGTGCAGTGCTAAGCATGTGTTGCAAGTAAGGGACAAGGCAGTTTTAAGAATGGAGAATGACTTGTTTATATGGATGGAGGACCAGCACTACAAAGGGGCACCAGTGGCCTCCAATGTGATACAGACGAAGGCCAAGTCTCTGTACCAGCACTTCAAGGCTAGTGAGGGTGAGGAACCAGTGACACCCTTCCAAGCCGGCAAGGGGTGGTTGAGAAACTTCAAGCGGCGATTCTCACTGTCGAACAGGAAAATGACTGGGGAGGCTGCATCTAGGGACCACGATAGTGCAGCAGCATTCCAGGAGGAGCTGAAAGCCATCACTGGGGAGAATGGGTGCAAACTGGAGCAAGTTGCTGAAGACTTCCAGGACATGGGTGAGGGCGACGCCATGGAGCTGGCTGAGGAGAACAATGCTGAGGTGACAGAGGAGAACGACGCTGAACTGGTACAGTCAGCCAGCGAGGAAGAGGAGGACAAGGACGACAGTAGGAGCATCACCCTCAAAAAGTTGGCCGAGATGACCCGACTCTTAGAGGCGCTGAAGAGCCTGGCCCACAACGCTGACCCGTCCGCGGTGCGTGCCCTCAAGTTCATGCGTGGCTTGGATGATAGTTTTTTGCCCTATAAAAAAATCATGGAGGAAATGAAGAGGAAGAAAAAACAGCTCCCCATCACCATGTTCTTCAGGTGGGCACGGACACCTCCCTCCAAAGCCACGGCACCCGCTCAACCTTCAACCCCTTCTCCAGCATCAGTTGTTGTTGAGAGTAGTAAAGATTCACCCCTTACTCTAACACCAGCTGTTGCAAGGAGTGAGGACAACTTGCATGATCCTCCCCTTGGTGATGATGCAGGAGGGAGCAAGGAGTCTGTGCACCTGTAGACTCATCGTGCCGTGCAGCTACGTTGCTCATCATCACCAGTACCTGCATGGCCTGTCGTCAGCATCGTTGTCGCAGGGATCAGGTACAGTGCTGTATTAGTGTTCATATACACATAAACTTGCCTGCGCTTATAAGTACAGTAAAGTACTCTACTGTATGTATTAGTTTTACTCTACTGTGTTGATATTACACCAAACTGTATTAGTTTTAACCGTTGATATAGCTTTTATGTCACATATACTGTTTTTAAAGATGCAGATAGGATGTGTTTTTAGATATTTAACCCCTTCACGCCCAGATCTTTCCTTTACTATGAAAAATTGTATGTTATCGAGCCATAAAATTACGAAGTAACAAAATATACCAAATTAGTTAGTGGACAAGGCTACTAAGCAGGTCATATCTATTAAAACATTGCTTAGAGTCACTGAAAATCATCTAATGGTGGTCAAATTACAGTGAAAATTACGTTCTGGGCCTCAAAGGGTTAAGGAAATGTGTCCAGGGGTTGTTTTATGGGAGGTAGTGGAGGTAGCAAATTTTTGTGAATTTTATACCTTCGCGTCCATCTCTGTTACCTGACCCTCGCAAATGTTAAGGGACAATTGTATACGGTATGTACTCCCGTATTCATCACAAATCCTCCATTTCTATTAACAATTAGTTTGCTACCCCCTTTCTTAAGTCTTTGTACATTGTCACTGTTTCCTGCACTTATCATTCACTTACCTGTTTTGTGACTCAATTATATTATTTCTCAAAGCAAAGGAAGTTACCAAATTCCATAGAAAAGGACAGGATAACATCTCATGATTTTCCTCAGATCCAGAAAGTGTGAAGGCGCCAGACTGAGGGACAGTGGATGAGGGAGGCTGGTGACATCTGCGGCTGGGCCTGTGGTGATCCCTTGCCTGTGGTGATCCCTTGCCTGTGGTGATCCCTTGCCTGTGGTGATCCCTTGCCTGCCTTCACTTGGCTGGCAGGGTAAGGCAGCCAATCTATTGTTAGGCATATACAAGTGTCCTGTGATAACCTTGGATCAAATATTTTTTTTGGGGATTTTTAACCACTTCAAATTTTTGCTGAATGACCTATATAATGATCTCAGAAGGGATATGTTTTGCAGCACCAGCTACATTGATCATGACCCTTATGGATTCAGGTTTATATGTACATACCTCTGCACTAAAGTAAAATCATACTCGGTCTTTTTCTCAAGACGTGAAGTTTTCCAGCACGCATTAGTATTAGACTAGACTATTAGTATTATGTTGGCCATAGGAACCAGAGTGTTGGTTCGAGTGTTGGTGTTGCCTGGCTGGTGGTGCGGTCAGGCCAGAAGGAGGACACCGGCCTGTACATGTGCCGGGCTTCAGGCACCTCCATCACACCCATGACCTGCTCCCACCTGTTGGTATGGACTCGGTCGTCAGGTGGTCAGTGCAGAGTCGATAGGGATCCTTAAAAGGAGTCTGGATAAATTCATGGGTGGGGAAGAGAGGTGGATGTAGGTAGAGTTAAGTAACAGGAACTACCACGTCTAGGTCTCGCGGCCTCTTGTAGCTTTCTTATTTTCTTACGTTCTTATGTTCCACCAAGCTCATTGTCACACAGGAATTTTCACAAACTACTTCGTTCAGACATGAAATTGATTTTTGTTTAGACAGCAGCTTTTCTCTCCCTTAGAATTAGTGGTCATGTAGATGCAGTTTGATTACAGTGTTTGCCTTCCCTCAGAACCTGTATCAAAATGCTGATGAGGATAATGAAGTAATGGGTCCTGGACAGGGGCGTATTTAGGATCTTGAAACATTGGGGGCTTAGCCCAGCCAAGAGATCTTTAAATTTTTACCAGATAATTTTCAATGTACATTTATGAGTATACTAATGAAAATAAGATGTGAGACACTGCTCTACCAAAAGGCTCCGGTAATTTGCTTAGGATAACTTTTGAAACATGAAATTAAAATAAAATTTAGACAATCTGAGTTGGGGTTCAACTTTGTTATTATTTTTATTTTCATCAGTAGGAGTAAAATCCTAAGAAAAAGGGAGCTTTGGCGTGATGAAGCAGTCATATAGATTGTATATTCCCAATGCTTTGTTCAGTACTGAAATCTGACCAACCTCAGTCTTATAACTACTTTTATTTTTATTTTTACATCACAAAGGACTGATCAAGGACACACAAAAATGCACTTCTGTTAACTCTGTGTCTTGTCCATCTGATATTTTCTTCTTCACCTCTCCAAAAGGTCTTTTTGTGTCTCCTCTGTCATGCACTCATCTCCTCTGTTCTCTCCACCTCTCATGTCCTGCTCATAAAAAGGATGTCATCAGCATATGCTAAATAACATCTAACCAAATATCTTGTTTTTTACTATAATTTTATGTTGGCCCAGTCAGAGCTTATCTTATTTTTGTGAGAAAAAAAAAAATATAACAAAACTAAAAAAAGGTATTTGAGATCCGGGGCTATTCATAAAACATTGGGGACTACAGCCCCCAATGCCCAGGCCTGACTACGCCCCTGGTCCTGGGGCTCCCTCGGTGGCAAGGGACGGCCGCTGTGCCAGGTCAAACTGCCCCGCCATCCTTTCTTGAGCCTTTGTACATTGTCACTACTTCCTGCACTTATCATTCACTTACCTGTTTTGTGACTCGATTATATTATTTCTCATAGCAAATGTAGTTACCAAATTCCATAGAAAAGGACAGGATAACATCTCATGATTTTCCTCAGATCCAGACAGTGTGAAGGCGCCAGAGCGAGGGACACTGGGCGAGGGGTGCTGGTGAGGGAGCCTCGGAACCCACATTTAACATTGACCTCATACATCTGGTAAACTATCTCCATCCTTATCTATACCATATTTTTTTGCCAACCATTTAATCTTCACTCATCACTCATTTTGGCTTTCCATGTCCTCATTACTGCCATCTCTCTTTATTTCTAAGTTCTTGTAAACTTTCTTTCAATTCCTGCAAGGAGTAATCTTCACTCTCCTTATTTACCTATTCTTATTTAGAAACCTACATAGTAAATATAGTCTACTTCAGCAACCCACTTTTACAGACTTCACTCGAGCACAGTATCACTCATGTTCAGTGACAACCTTTAATAGATCAGTTGAAATGAGGATCACATATCTTTTCTTGCCTCTTTCATTGTAATCATCTGATCCTATGTGGTCTGCTCCACCTTTCCACACACTCGTTTCTACTTCTACCTTGAAATTCTTTTGTTTAAAAATCTGAGTTGCAGTGTTAACATCACGTTACATTGTACAAGTAAATCAAGACAGCAGTCAGTAGAAGGAAATAGTGTCATGGGCATATGTGTCTTCATTACTGACATACATTTATCTTGTTGAAATTATTTAGTCCGTGTATGAGTAAACTTATTGTCCACATGAGAAAATCATGCTGGTGCTTCCCACATTCCCACATTTTTTTCCACACTGGTTCTTTCTTGTGCCGGTGCTCAGTGTGGGCAATGTCTCTGTGGTGACCTTGCCGGCAGCCGTCCCCTGGGCCATACACACAGTCAGGTATCATGCCACCGCCACACACTCATTCCAGGTGTGGCTTTGTCCTGTGTCATAGTTAATGTGATCTATCTGTGCCTGCTCATGTCAGTTCGGCATTATGATTTCTGTCTCAGGATCACTGAGATGCCATAACCGGAAAGTGCTTTTCAGTTTCCAGTGGTACTTTCCATCAGGGAATGTTTGGTGATTTTGCTCTCCGAGCATGGACAGTCAGCTGGTTTGCCCGTCACAATTACCTCAAAATGTCCGATGACAGACTTACCCCTCGTGCCCGCCGGCCACTGCTCGACACTGTGGCTGGACCTTGACAGATATATAGAATTGTAGATGCCTGGCAAGCACTTAACCATAGGTTAACTATGCACCAAACATAGGTTGGGATGCAAGTGAGATAGGAGTATTTGATTTATGAAACATTAAAGAATGTTAGTGTATGTGCAGTGGATAGTTGTACACTCTTGACTAGTAGGTTAAATTTCATAATGTTTCAACCTCAGAATGAGTCACCTTTTCTTATGTAAAACTAGGCATAGAGGACTATACCTCTATGAATTAGGTAATTAGTTGCTGATGCTGATGCTTTTGATGAGTTCATGAGCGCATATTTTTCGAATGTGGGAAACTTATTTATAAGGACATAAATACAAGCAATTATGCAAATAAAAGATGTATTGATACATTTATCATTTATTGATTTAGATAATCATTTAAATACTGTTCAATTATCTTGACAGTGCTATCATATCAAGAGTAACATCATTATTAGTTCAGTAAATACTATAATTCCTTGAACTGATGATGTTATAACTTCAGCAGGAGAAGATGAAGGTCATCCTGTCACCGCCTGCTTGCTGCCTGCTGGGGATCCTCAGGGTTGTGTTTGGCCTTGTGGGGCTGTCAGAGCTGACTCCCGACCACACTGCAATGAGAAGAGCTCTTTAATTAAGATGTAAGTTGATGTGTTGGTGTAGAACAATGGTCGGAAACCTATTTTGTCTATCAATCAATAAATCAGTGGGGGCATACGCCGGGGGGCGCGTCGCCCCGCCCACCCTACAACGCCACTCCCAGGGGTCACCAGGCGCGAGTCCCCATGCAGGCTCCCTTCCCATACCAAGCAACTCTCGGCAGGAAACATCAACTTGCCCCCGCCACAAGTCTTGTGGTTGCCTTGTGGTTGCCTCCTTGGCCTCCTCCACGCTGGATTGTCTCTTACAGATTCAACCCGGTAGGAAGGATCGGTTTCAGGGTAGCGTGCCACATACCCATATAGCCATATATAAAACTTACTAAGTACAGTTACCAAGGAAACAAGTTGCGAGAAAATAGTTTAAAATTTTCAATATTTAGTCATATATCTTGATAAAGAATGTTGTGCCATGGATAGGGAAATGTGTATAGGGCAGAAATTAATTTAATACGCATACTTATATGGTAAGGTAAGGTAAAGATGGGAGCATGCGCTATGCTGCGTGTGGCATTCGGTGCTCATCTCCGTGGCATTAGCCCTTAGAGCCTGTGGTGGGTGAAGACCCGTTACCCCGGAACACAGGGCTAGTGTGACACCCGGGTCACCCCAGGTACCCATTTATCAACCCCGAAAGGAAAGAAGAACAGCTGGGTTGGCTGGTCACCGACTTGCCCTGGCCCGGATTCGTAGCCAGGCACGCTAGCCACAGCACCACGGAGGTGACATAGACTTATATGGCATACCATATACTCATGTGGCTGGGCTAATTGAGTGTATATATATGGAAGAGCCCTTGAAGTGATTTGAGTCAGTTTTGTGAATTAATTTATGCTTCATTCGGTAACTGACTAATTCAAATTCCTGCTGTTCTTCAGGGTCAGCAGCCGGTGCAGCCATGAGAGGAATGTTGCTGCAAGGCTCGCAGGATCTCTTCCTTACGTTAGGATGTTTGTCTTTGCTGAAAGTGTGGTATGACTTTGTGACAATATGTGTGTATTAAGATATACAGATAACTTTTTTAGATTTTTTTTTTTTTTTTAACTTTTAATCTTTAAAAAAAATTATTTAGATTTCATTACCATAAATCAAACCGAGTTAATACTGCACTATTCAATGAGTTTTCTTCAAGTTTAGAATATATATATTTTTAAATGTACAAAATTGTACAGTAAGAGAAACACTCAGGGTTTCATGTCTCTTGTTGCAGTGTACGCTCCTACCGAGGTGTGTGAAACCGAAGAGATGTTCTACGCCAAACTCGACTGTATTAGACCAGTGTCCAACCTCGGGACACACTTATTGTCGTGAGCAACTTCAATGCTACTACTGGCACTGTGAGAGATGGCTACGAGTTATGTGTTGGTCCCCATGGCTCCGGTACCAGGAACATTAACAGTTATCTCCTTCTGAATTTCGCGAGGTCCAGAAGGCTGAGAATTGCAGGTTCTTGGTATCAGAGACCAGAGCTGCACTGCTGGACATGGTATAGTAATGCCGGAGGGGTAGCTAAGGAGATGGACCACATCCTCGTTAGTACTCTCGTTGGAGGATCCTCCAGAACTGCAAGGTTTACCGGAGTGCTGAGTTCTTTGGAACAGATCACAGACTTGTTGTTGCTACACTTAAGCTTCATGTCAAGTCCAGAAGAATCTCAAGAGGTAACAATACTGTGTTTTATCTTGAGAAGCTGAAGGACTTGACATGTGCCCATGAGCATGCAGTGGCAGTCTCAAATCAGTTTATTGTGCTCGGTGTCCTCGGGGACCCTGTAGAACTGTGAGATACCTTCAAACGTGAAACTCAGCCGGAGGAGAGTCGCGCTGCCAGGCTAACTGGGAACCAGTACCAGTACAGGGCTCGAACTCATTGAGGAGAGACAAGGAGAGGCATGTCAGGAGTCTCGCTGAGGATGTCGAGGGCCATTTGAACGCTAATGACCTCCGACCCGCCTACCGAGCCCTGAAGAAGCTTCGCCCCAAGTCTCTATCACGGGCGAGTGCTATCCAAGCAGCAGATGGGCGCCTCGTGTCGGACATGGATGGGCAGATGGCTTGTTGGGCAGTTATTCACGGTGAACCTTCCAATTGGGCAGCTTCACACCACTGGGTTATTTTCAGGTTTTCAGTGCATTTAAATGTTGTACCCAATGTGTTGTACCCAATATTACCAAGCTACCAGATGATATTTAGGAAAACTAAGCCTACCAGCAAGCGTATTTATGATACGTTGCTGCATAACAAAATTACAGTAAAATTACACCTATATTAAGATAATATTGAAGTAAAGGAAAATAGTGTATAAAAATTTTGTCTCTTTTTTTTCTTTGCTTCAACTCGCTTCAACTCTCAGTTTTGCTTGCATTGAATTTTCAAAAACTGTTCCGAAATTGGCACACTTTTCCAATTGTTTTGGTATGTAACATGTACCTATAAGGAAAAAGGTAGGTGGTCAAAATGGCCAAGAAAGTAAAACTACTGCAAACTAGCTCAGTGACGGGTGAGCCTCTGATAGCTATGATGAGAACTCACCTCTCCTGTAGGGAGTGATGCTCACCCATCAAGCCGCCAGTTTGCAGTAGTTTTACTTTCTTGACCATTTTGACCACCTACCTTTTTCCTTATAGGTACATGTTACATACCAAAACAATTGGAAAAGTGTGCCAATTTCGGAACAGTTTTTGAAAATTCAATGCAAGCAAAACTAAGAGTGAAAGCGAGTTGAAGCAAAAAAAGTGAGAAAATGTTTATACACTATTTTCCTTTACTTCAATATTATCTTAATATTGGTGTAATCTTACTGTAATTATTTTATGCTCATGATATGCAGCAATGTATCATAAACATGATGGTAAACTTGGTTTTCGTAAATATCATCTGGTAGCTTGGTAATATTGGGTAAGAGTACAACATTTAAATGCAGTGAAAACCTGAAAATCCGCCTACTCTTGTGACGGCACCAACTAGAGACCCAGACCAGGGATCTGAGGTCACGATTACGGGCAGTGGATGCCGATCCTCCCATTGACGAAACCGCACCCTCTCTTGACGAAATCAGAGAGGCTGTAGCAAAGTTGACAGCTGGTGTTTGTAATAGCAGTGTGGAGCTGCACAAAGCTGGGGGTGAGGCCATGATCCGCGGGTTGCATGCTGTCCTGACTGCCGTGTGGCAATCAGGTACCATTCCTCCTGACTGGAAAAGGGGGCTGGTCGTCCCTATCTGGAAAGGGAAAGGGACTGCAGCAATTACCGCGGTATTACACTGCTCAGCGTGCCAGGCAAGGTGCTTGCTCATCTGTTGCTGACACTGATCTGCAGTCATCTGCTGAAGCATCAGAGACCTTAGCAGTCTGGGTTCACACCTGGTAAAGTCAACAAAGGACTGTATCCTAGCATTTCGTGTCCTGGTGGAACGCCGACGTGAGTTTCGACAGGGGATGCTTGCAGCCTATGTTGATTTCAAGAAGGCATTTGACTCAGTGCATCGTGAGTCACTCTGGGATCTTCTGCGGCTTTGCGTGATTCCTACAAGGACTGTTGGTCTGCTGACTGGCCTGTACTCTGGCAGTGAGAGTTTTGTTTAGTGTGGGGCAGGTGTATCCAGCTTCTTTCCTGTTAATACAGGAGTGAGGCAAGGGTGCGTCCTTGCCCTATCACTTTTCAACACTTGTATGGAATGGGTATTGGGCAAAGTTGTAGATCAAAGTGATTGTGGAGCATCCATCGGCAACACCAAGATCACTGATATTGTTTTTACCGATGGTGCAGTAATCTTTGTTGAGTCGCTGGAGGTCCTGGTGATGGCTCTCGAGGCGCTGCACGAGGAGGCAAAGCCTTTGGGACTTGAGGTCTCCTGGCTCAAGACCAAGGTCCAGTTGTTTGGAGGCTTACTAGATGAAAGAGTACAGTCTGTTCATGCGTGCGGCGAGGACGTATGGGCATGTGGCACGCTACCCTGAAATCGATCCTTCCTATCTGGTTGTATCTGTAAGAAACAATCTGGCGTGTGGAGGAGGCCAAGGGGGCGCCCACAAGGCTCGTTCGTGGCTGGGGCAAGTTGATGTTTCCTGTCGAGAGTTGCTTGGTATGGGAAAGGAGCCTGTATGGGAACTTGCACGTGGTGACCCCCGGGAGTGGCGTCGTAGGGTGGGCGAGGCGACGCGCCCCCTGGTGTATGCCCCCAATGATTGATTGATGTACAAAACTGACTGAAAATATATACTGCATGTTTTGATAGAAATAAATATTTTAATCTTATAGTATGTTTTCTTTCATTACTTCTGCAACCATTATTACTTTAATTTCTAGTTCCCATCTGGTGGATCATAAATGCCTCATAGTTTCACCCCTGATTGATTCTTCGAATCTCTAACCTAATATGATTTCATACCTTAACTCCCTACACTTTAATTTCATCAATGAAATTTGAAAGTTCTTCCTTTATTTAACTTGCAATGTTGCATTTTGAATTTGTAATCAACGTGACACTTCACATTTAAGCTTAACTAACAAACAAAGCTACTTCTACCTAGGGAAAAATGTTGTAACCCTCTACCCTATAAGAAGTGCTTCCTTGCCGTATCTACCCGGCCACTGTGATGAGAATTACGTCAAACCTCCATGCTCTTGTCTCACTTCTGGCGCTCCGACACTGTATAGATATTTAGAATTCAAAGTCTCAATTAGTAGACATTAAATCCTATGTTGACACTGCTACTCTTTGCTAAAATGAAGAGTTTTGTCAAACTAAGGCAAAGTTCACACTTGGAGGAGCTGCTAGGCATGAACATATCACACGAGCACATAATTGACATTAATATTTCAACCTAAACTTGATGCCTGCTTGGGAGCTCTGAAGGTTTCTCCAAGGGTCTGGACCTACTGTCTGAAATATTCACTCCATTGACATACAAGATGCTAGCTCCTAACTAGAAAAAATACACTGGAAACACATTTTCACCGTAATCGGTTAATTTTTTACGTTCATGGGCGACATTATTCTATTTCAGACAAACATTCTTGGCAATAATGATTCCACTGTATTATGGACTTTTCTGTAGGTGCTGAATTTTACGATTTATTTATTCCATGATAAGACATATTCTCAATAAACTTTTCTGCTAGTTTGCATTTTCTCTATTTCACTATTATATTTCACTGTAGGCTACATATGTACTTCAGTAATACACTTATTCCTACTAAGTTAAAAAGATTTCCTTATTATCAGTGCAAATAAATTTTCTCTCTCTGTTAAATTAAGCTGAGAGCAAAAGTTGAACGCACTACTGTAATATTACTTTTGGCTGTGATAAAGAATATTAATCAAAGGCTTCATCAAGGTGTAGGTAACTCTGTTGGTGATCATTGCACTTCACCCCTTCCGCTGTAATGGCTAATGTGTATAGCAATATAAAAGCATTGACTGACATCATGACATGCTTGATATACTTGTACAAATACTTAATCAGTTGGGAAATTCTAGACCAGTGGTTTTAAGCTGGGGTGTGTGGCTAATTACCAAAGGTGGGCACCAAACCATTAATCCGTTAATCGTTAATTAACGAAGTTAACATTTTCGTTAACGATTTAACTTTTAAGCTAACTTTGGAAATCATTATCGGACTAATTAACTTCCGTTACATTTAACTTTCGTTAACTCAAGTCCGCTAACCCAAAAATTTCATAAAAACCGGTAAACGTTTAAAAGTTTATTATTTTCAGATTTTCAATACAGATGTAGTCTTAGCATATTTAATATTGTACGCGTCATTCTTTCAACCCCGATATAACGCCACTTATTAGTTTTTTTTCCACCCTTTTCTGGCTCTACAAGCCTTTAAAAACCTAAAACAGGGCCAAAACTATGAAATCTGCCTTTTTTAGGTTTTTTTAAATGTTAAAACTACAAAATCGTTTTTTTTTTTTTTTTTTTAACTAAAGCAAAAAAAAACAATTTTTTTGGTTCTAAAGCCCTTAAAAAATCCCATAAAGGCTGATTTTATAGTTTTGGCACTTTTCAAAGGTGTTTTTAGGTGGTTTTAGAGCAAAAACTGATTTTTTGTTTTTTTCTAGAATAAAAATTAACGTTAACGGTTTATCGATAACTTCCGTTACATTTTTAAAGAATTAACTGATTAACGGTTATCGAAGTTAATTTTTTGGTTAACGGATTAACGGTTAACGAAGTTAACTTTTTGATTAACGGCGCCCACCACTGCTAATTACCTAGGGGGGCGTAAGACAAGAGAGAAAAAGGAAAAACTCATGTATTTAACTTGAAGCTCGGCATTCACCTTCACATTAACCCCTTCACGCCCATATCCTTCCTTTGCTATAAAAAATTGTATGCTGTCGAGCCTTGAAATGAAGAAAAGTCACTTAACATACCACATTAGTTAGTCAACAAGGATACTAAACAGGTCATATCTATAAAATATTGCTTATAGTCAATAAAAAATTAGTCTAATGGCACCCAAATTACAATGGAAATTACATTCTGGGCGTGAAGGGGTTAAACTCGATCGCGAGGGCGTGCGTCGCTACAGAGAAATACGGGTGATAAACTCTGCGGTGACCCGTTGCCAGATTTAACTTACTCTCTAGACTTATGTAATACTCTAGACTTATGTAATACTCTCTAGACTTATGTAATACTCTAGACTTCTGCAATACTCTCTAGACTTATGTAATACTCTAGACTTATGTAATACTCTCTAGACTTATGTAATACTCTCTAGACTTATGTAATACTCTCTAGACTTATGCAATACTCTCTAGACTTATGCAATACTCTCTAGACTTATGCAATACTCTCTAGACTTATGTAATACTCTCTAGACTTATGTAATACTCTCTAGACTTATGCAATACTCTCTAGACTTCTGCAATACTCTCTAGACTTCTGTAATACTCTCTAGACTTCTGCAATACTCTCTAGACTTATGTAATACTCTCTAGACTTATGCAATACTCTCTAGACTTCTGCAATACTCTCTAGACTTCTGTAATACTCTCTAGACTTCTGCAATACTCTCTAGACTTATGTAATACTCTCTAGACTTATGCAATACTCTCTAGACTTCTGCAATACTCTCTAGACTTCTGTAATACTCTCTAGACTTCTGCAATACTCTCTAGACTTCTGTAATACTCTCTAGACTTCTGCAATACTCTCTAGACTTCTGTAATACTCTCTAGACTTCTGCAATACTCTCTAGACTTCTGTAATACTCTCTAGACTTCTGCAATACTCTCTAGACTTCTGTAATACTCTCTAGACTTATGCAATACTCTCTAGACTTCTGTAATACTCTCTAGACTTATGCAATACTCTCTAGAGTTACTACAGTATGTGTACTAACATACACGGAATAGCTATGCGTTACTCCATCCTGTGTTGCTTTATCTATGTATCCAGCTATGTATGCTGTGTAAAAATATGACAAAAAGAAGGTATATCTTACATAAATAATTTTCGCCCTCTCTTCCCTTTGCTGCTGGCACTCTGGTAAAGTAAAACAGTGTGCAGGAAGAAATATGTTACTTTTCTGGACTTTTTTCATACTACACCTTTTCACTCTCAAATCAGAACAACGGAACTTCAAATTAAAGCAATTGAATGTCAAAATAAAATAAATGGTATTTTATTCTAATTTGAAATTCAATTATTTTAATTTGAAGTTCAGTTGTTTTAATTTGAAATTCAATTATTTTAATTTGAAATTCAATTATCTTAATTTGAAGGCTGACAATGGACAATAAAAAAAGGAGGAGAGGAAGGAGTGAGGAGAGAAAGAGAGGAAGGGAGGGAGGAAAGGAACGAGAGAGAGAGAGAGAGAGAGAGAGAGAGAGAGAGAGAGAGAGAGAGAGAGAGAGAGAGAGAGAGAGAGAGAAGAGTTGGAAAGTTGATATCAGTGCAATAAATGAATGTTTTTATATTTGGTCATCTCTCTCTCTCTCTCTCTCTCTCTCTCTCTCTCTCTCTCTCTCTCTCTCTCTCTCTCTCTCTCTCTCTCTCTCTCTCTCTCTCTCTCTCTCTCTCTCTCCTCTCTCTCTCAACTATTAAGAGTTTCTGTTATTGCCACACCATTTCACTTTTAAAGCAGTTTTTTTAATGCAGTTATATACTTTTAAATTTGCGTATTACTTTCTTTACATGGAGGGATACTATAATGGAAATGTTGAGGTATTTATGTATGTATGTATGTAAGTATGTACATATGTAGATGTTAATGAAATACGCTGGGTTGCAATTTCTATTTTTTGTTCTTAGGTTCAGTCTAACTTGTGATTTTCAAAGTAAAACTGCTTTAAACTAGAAGTATAATATATTACTATGCGTGAAAATCATATAGAATTAGTCCCTTCCCCTACACTGAAGTGGCAACACTGGTCTCTGCGTCTACACTGACCTATCATGAACGCTTTCTGAATTATTAACATATATACCGTAGTTACTTTTTCCCGTTCAGCTCCCAACTTGTTTCTCACACAGCAACACTTATGCATCAAAAGTTATTGTAAATGGATGGATCTACAATTATATCCCCGGCATTTCCACTTATCTAGCGAAAAAAAACCTTTTGGATTTCTGGCTGCTCAAAAATATTCCGAAATTGACGACGATCAGGTTTTTGTTATTTTGCCGCATAACTATGAGTCGTAGAAGAAAACTTATCGAAGTAACAAAGGTTCATCTTGAGGTGTTCTACATGATGCAATAATCGGTTTGTCAAAACACTTCATGGTTGTCGAGAAAATTGATATATTGTATAAATGTACGAATATGCTATTTTCTCGGTTATTTACCAATCAATATTTTTTTTTACTTTGCGCCAAATGATGGCCCTTGATCTACTTCATATTTACTTCTCTATTCATGTTGCACTTATTTGCCATAGTTTTTTAGTTATTGAATAAAACGTGATTTTGAAAATAAATCAAGGCAAAATTTGCAATATTTTTTGAAAAATAGATTTGCTTGAAAATTTGTTCCTAGCAGTTTTCGGGCATGCTGAACACGAATCTGGAGTCAGATTTCAGTTACAATTATTAAAAGTCCCTATTTCAGCCAATTCACAATGACATGATACTTCCAGATATTCATCCACATACTTCTACACCTTTTATCCTCAAATTAGAACAACTGAGCTTTAAATTAAAATAAGTGAATCTCAAATTAAAACAATTGAGTTTAAATTGAAACTCAAATTAAAACAATTGAGTTTAAATTGAAACAACTGAAGTTTAAATCAAAACAACTGAAGTTTGAATTATAACAACTGAAGTTTGAATTGAAACAACTGAAGTTTAAATTAAAACAACTGAAGTTTGAATTATAACAACTGAAGTTTGAATTGAAACAACTGAAGTTTGAATTATAACAACTGAAGTTTGAATTGAAACAACTGAAGTTTAAATCAAAACAACTGAAGTTTGAATTATAACAACTGAAGTTTAAATTAAAACAACTGAACTTCAAATTAAAATAATTGAATTTCAAATTAGAATAAAAATACCATTTATTTTATATTGACATTCAATTGCTTTAATTTGAAGTTCCGTTGTTCTGATTTGAGAGTGAAAAGGTGTAGTATGAAAAAAGTCCAGAAAAGTAACATATTTCTTCCTGCAAACTTTTTTTCTTTACCAGAGTGCTGCCAGCAAAGGGAAGAGAGGGCAAAAATTATCTATGAAAAGATATACCTTTTTTTTGTTATATTTTTTACACAGCATACTACATAGATAAAGCAACACAGGATGGAGTAACGCATAGCTATTCCGTGTATGTTACGTACACATACTGTAGTTATACAAAAGAAAACAAAGTTATATGATAATGAATGGATATTTCCTGTATGTTAATATGAAAATAAGAGAGAAAGCAAAGTATGGTGCATTATGTAATGGTCATTTCTTTTGTTCCATCAAAAGAATCTGGAGTCAGTTTTCAGTTACAAACGTTGTGTTATTGCATCAGTGGTTGGTGGTGGATGCGGGGCAACTCGTCCCGTCCAGGTGTGTTATTGCATCAGTGGTTGGTGGTGGATGCGGGGCAACTCGTCCCGTCCAGGTGTGTTATTGCATCAGTGGTTGGTGGTGGATGCGGGGCAACTCGTCCCGTCCAGGTGTGTTATTGCATCAGTGGTTGGTGGTGGATGCGGGGCAACTCGTCCCGTCCAGGTGTGTTATTGCATCAGTGGTTGGTGGTGGATGCGGGGCAACTCGTCCCGTCCAGGTGTGTTATTGCATCAGTGGGTGGTGGTGGATGCGGGGCAACTCGTCCCGTCCAGGTGTGTTATTGCATCAGTGGGTGGTGGTGGATGCGGGGCAACTCGTCCGTCCAGGTGTGTTATTGCATCAGTGGGTGGTGGTGGATGCGGGGCAACTCGTCCCGTCCAGGTGTGTTATTGCATCAGTGGGTGGTGGTGGATGCGGGGCAACTCGTCCCGTCCAGGTGTGTTATTGCATCAGTGGGTGGTGGTGGATGCGGGGCAACTCGTCCCGTCCAGGTGTGTTATTGCATCAGTGGTTGGTGGTGGATGCGGGGCAACTCGTCCCGTCCAGGTGTGTTATTGCATCAGTGGGTGGTGGTGGATGCGGGGCAACTCGTCCCGTCCAGGTGTGTTATTGCATCAGTGGGTGGTGGTGGATGCGGGGCAACTCGTCCCGTCCAGGTGTGTTTATTGCATCAGTGGGTGGTGGTGGATGCGGGGCAACTCGTCCCGTCCAGGTGTGTTATTGCATCAGTGGGTGGTGGTGGATGCGGGGCAACTCGTCCCGTCCAGGTGTGTTATTGCATCAGTGGGTGGTGGTGGATGCGGGGCAACGTTTTACTTCAGAATTGTGTGATATATTTTATTTTTTCCATGTGGTAGCGTTTGAGATTCTAGTAAAGCTTCGCGTGTTCGATCCTTCCCCTCAAGCGTGGTCGTAGTAATCTGAGTATTCCTGCCACGCCTGGTACAGAACCAGCACGACGCTTACCACGCAGGCACAGTCCCCCACGACATCCCAAACGTCCCACTCCTCCTCCTCCACCTCAGGAGGACGCTGGTCATCGATGTCCCAGGTCTTGGGGGAGAATTCGTCCTCGGGAGTGGAGGAATATTCGTCATCGGTCTCCCACTCGTCCTCGCTGTCAATATTCCAAGCGTATGCGAGGCCGGGGAAGTATTCGACTTGAGTGTCGCCGCAGTCTTCCTCGGGGGCGGTCGAATATTCGCTATCGGACTCGACCTCGCTTTCGATATTCCAAGCGTCTGCGAGGTCGGGGAAATATTCGACTTGAGTGTCGCCGCAGTCTTCCTCGGGGGCGGTCAAATATTCGCTATCGGACTCGACCTCGCTTTCGATATTCCAAGCGTCTGCGAGGTCGGGGAAATATTCGACTTGAGTGTCGCCGCAGTCGTCCTCGGGGGCGGTCGAATATTCGCTATCGGACTCGACCTCGCTTTCGGACTCGTCCTCGCTGTCGATATTCCAATATTTGTCATCATTTGCCATAAATTCTATCCATTTGTCATCGGTGGAGGAATAACAGTCATCCTCGCCGCAGTCGTCCTCGGAGGCGGTCGAATATTCGCTATCGGACTCGACCTCGCTTTCGGACTCGTCCTCGCTGTCGATATTCCAATATTTGTCATCATTTGCCATAAATTCTATCCATTTGTCATCGGTGGAGGAATAACAGTCATCCTCGCCGCAGTCGTCCTCGGGGGCGGTCGAATATTCGCTATCGGACTCGACCTCGCTTTCGGACTCGTCCTCGCTGTCGATATTCCAATATTTGTCATCATTTGCCATAAATTCTATCCATTTGTCATCGGTGGAGGAATAACAGTCATCCTCGCCGCAGTCGTCCTCGGGGGCTGTCGAATATTCGCTATCGGACTCGACCTTGCTTTCGGACTCGTCCTCCGCTGTCGATATTCCAATATTTGTCCCTCATTTGCCATAAATTCTATCCATTGTCATCGGTGCGTCATCCCGCTGTCCTCCTCCCGGGGGTCACCGCCCTTCAGGTGTTCGGTGGGGGAGCACCAAGGCGCCCTGCCGTAATGAACACCGCGTGAAGGGCTGCCCTGATCCTCGGCGCCCTCCAGCCTGCCGCCCCCGAGCTGAAGAGAGGACCGCGCTGTCCTCAATTTTGTTAGCCTCAGACTCTTTAGAAGGTCATCAAAGGTAATTTCCTGGGTCAAAACGGGGCTGCCGTCCGCCAGGCAGGTCACCCTGACGAGGGTGTTTCCGTCTTTTTTGCTCAAGCGTCCCATGTTCATCACGGCCGCCTGGGCGGAGGTGTTCCGCTCGAAACCGTAGTGAGCACACTGCCATGCCTCGCGGGGGAAGGTGAAGGAGGCGATCACCCGCCTCCCGCGCCCCCAGCACCCGCACGAGTACCAGCACGGGCGCCTCTCGTAGCACAGCGTGATGGCGTCCACGGGGCCGTGTCGCCCTGCAACGCGATGCTCGAGATGACCTTCAGGCGTGAATAGTTTTGTTTAATTTTGTGTGTTCATATTGAAATGATATGTTTGTCAAGAAGAGCTTTGGGGCGTCATCGGGGCAAAAGCATAAAAGGGGTTGGTAGTGCACGGTTGTGGCGTGGTGTGGTGTGGCAATACAAGGGTATTGGTTATAGTAGTTGTTCATTTCAGTTTCATTTTTTCGTATGTAATTGCATAGTAGACTAAATGCGTAGAACACACGATTTACAGCAAGTATAGAATGTTTATATCATAAGCAAACACAGCATGATTTGCACATATATCAGCAAAAAGCTTACAGGTATACATCACTTTACCATCAATATGAACCTAAAATCTCATTCAAACATGAAAAAAATGACAATGGACAAGCTAACAAACGCGGAGGACAGCCTCGTATTCCTGGGATCTCAGAAACTGTGTATTTTACCGAACACCAAGGCGGCGGCTCAAATACTGCAACACAAAACAACAAAAGAAAGGAGGTAAAAAGAACAGGAAAAGTGATGCAGCTGCAGGCTTTGCAATTCGGTGATAACTGAATGTCTTTTGATGTAATTTGTGTACAACAAAGAAATGACCATTACATAATGCATCATACTTTGCTTTCTCTTTTTTTTATATTAATATACAGGAAATATCCATTCATTATCATATAACTTTTGTTTTCTTTTGTATAACTACAGTCTAGACTTATGCAATACTCTCTAGACTTATGTAATACTCTCTAGACTTCTGCAATACTCTCTAGACTTATGCAATAGTATTTCTTGTTACTAATATTACTATTATTATTGTCATTTTGATCATTGTTATTATAGCGCGTAGCTTCTAATGTGCTGCGGCCTTAAACGTGCTTTAACTAAATCTGCTGGGTATATGCAAGGTGTTAATGAACAATAATTATGTGCACAATAAAAGTGCTAAAAATACGCCATTTTTGTCAGTTTTTCTTTCTGATGTAAAATTATTTTGAATATCATAGTTGAAAAAGTGAAGATAAGGCATGGAGGCAAGGACCCACTACGGAAGGGGGCGTGGCGGTAGGGTTAAGAAACACTGTTCTAGGCAATACGACCTCTTGTAGAGTAACAAGTATTATATACTGTACAACTAGTAATTAAATAATATTAGGAAGCAATATTAGGGATGAACGATAAACAAAAAACGTTGTCTTTCTGCTCTTACGTTGCTTCCTTAACCCTGCTTCCAGGTTACCGAGGCTTCTTGTTTTGTTAGAATTAATGCAAAAAAGGGGAAAAAAATTGCCTGCAGGCGCTATAGGCTCCAACGAAAAAAAAAAAATCAAGTAATATCCTTAACTGTTTCAGCGATCAGTTGTTTGTACGCAACAGTTACTTATAAGGGGGAGGGATAGGTGCAGTATGGAGGTGGGATTCGTGTCTCAGAGCGATGCGACCCTACTATACAAAACTACCAAGCAACGTGTGTGTCCCTTTCTACGATCAACAACTAAAATCATACACGACTGTTACCTCTACGCAGCAAAGACGAGCAAGCGTGTGGCACTATCCCGTATCTTCCTTCCACACCGCGGCGCCACTCCACCTCTGCCTTCCACACCGCGGCGCCTCTCCACCTCTGCCTTCCACACCGCGGCGCCTCTCCACCTCTGCCTTCCACACCGCGGCGCCTCTCCACCTCTGCCTTCCACACCGCGGCGCCTCTCACCCTGCCTTCCACACCGCGGCGCTCTCCACCTCTGCCTTCACACGCGGTGCTCTCCACCTCTGACTTCCACACCGCGGGCGCCTCTCCACCTCTGCCTTCCACACCGGGCGCTCTCACTCTGCCTTCCCACCGCGGCGCTCTCCACCTCTGCCTTCCACACCGCGGCGCCTCTCCACCTCTGCCTTCCACACCGCGGCGCCTCTCCACTCTGCTCCACACGCGCGGGCCTCTCCCCTCTGCCTTCCACACCGCGGCGCCTCTCCACCTCTGCCTTCCACACCGCGGCGCCACTCCACCTCTGCCTTCCACACCGCGGCGCCACTCCACCTCTGCCTTCCACACCGCGGCGCCACTCCACCTCTGCCTTCCACACCGCGGCGGCCGTGCAGTGGTTCCTCGCGGTGGCAGCGGCGCTCCTCTCCCGCCTCGCAGCCTCACACTCCTTCCCTCCGGCAGTGCTCAACCAAGAAAATAAATAGAATGGTTAACAAGTGTCTGAAATCCAATTATTAATCATTCTCAACAGCACAGATGATACTGAAATGCTTGTGTTAGTACATGTCACCTGTTGATTGCATGTTTACGTTACTATAAGGCAATGCACAGAGAACACACACATACACGTAGTAGCGTAGCAAGGTATCTATCTATCAATGGGGGGGCACCTGGGGGGCACAGCTGTGTATGGGGGGGGGGCACTATAGCAAGCAGAGCTCAGAGGCATTCTGATACCACATCGAAGGGTATTGTGGCATATGCTAGTCACAGGTCCAAGCAGATACGGTAGCCATGACCAGTGGGGGGAGGGGCGGGCTCCGGATTCTCATGGGGGGGGGGGGGCACGTGGCCCCCCGTAGCTATGCCACTGGCTATAGCCGATCTGACGTTATAAAAGGTAGAAAGATAACGAGGCAACAGCCATTTCTTTGCAGGGAGGACTAAACAAACTGAAAATTTAATCACACTTAAGGCCAAAACTCACCCTCTTCCTCCTCCCAGCTACCTGCACACACCCTGCCTGATCGCTGGCGCGCCCTCGACTGTCCCTCGTACTGGATTACTCAAGCAGCTCAACTCTGCTCAACACTGCTTCGAAACAGTAAACCTTTCCCTTATTTCCTTCCCACACCCTTCCGGGGCCGGGCCTTACCTGTTGACGTTTGACCAATACTTCTTGACCTGTAACGTTATCTAAGTCTTAAATGTTAGTAAATGTGAGTTAGGATAGTGAGGTAGTGTGATGGAACAGTTCTGTAACTTTTTTTTTTTAAAGCTTCTAGTGATAGGATTCGTTAGTACTTCGAACTCATTAACAGCGTCGCAGAGGATTGTGGGTAGGATATCCTTTTTTTTTTTTTTTTTACGTAGTTGTGGGTTGTTAAAGGACTGGATTGCTTTGTTAGCAGGGGCGTGGCTAGGTATCTATCAATGGGGGGAGGGGGGGCACCTGGGGGGGGGCACTAGGCAAGAAGGGCCACTCTGATGCCACATAGAAGGGTATATTCTAAGATCAGATCAGTGGTGGGAATTAGAGCATTATACAGAATACGGCAGCCATGGCCAGTGGGTGGGCACAGGATTCTCTCTCCCCAAGTAGCTACGCCACTGCACACACACGCACGCACTAATCACCTTGGCAGTTCCTCGACAACTACTTGGCCTTGCGTTCGACTGCTGGCCGCCACTCCCTGATTGGGAGAATTCATCAGTGACTCATAACTCGCGCGTGGGTAACTAGGTACTTTGCCTATCGTTTACCAAGACCGTGGTGGGACAAACAGGGCGCTGAAACTCAATATCACATAATTACGTACCTTTCTAATCACTAAACAGGGCACTGGGCGGAGCAGAGTTGAATCAGTATGGGTGTGGACAGTCTTTGAAGCTTTACTCCTTGTCACCCTCCTTGGCGCCACCCTAAGCAGGTGCGCCGGGGAGAACGTCCGCCCCCCTCGCACGTCAGCAGGAAACAAACAACGCTTCATAACAAAACGATAGGATTTATTTCTTTTAATTTTTTAACATGCCATCAATGGGACATTTTTACAACACATTTCACAATGCTCTTCTATATAAATAAATCAGTTTGGCTGAGTGACTGAGTCAAGATAAAAAGAAAAACAAGTTTATACCATGATAATAACAGCAATAAAAAATATAAAATGAGAGAAATTAAAAGCATTTGAAGGAGAACATTGTTGGCTACGGCTGGCATCCTCTCCTCTACACTGCAGGACCTAGCGTGGAGGATCCCTCGACGTCAATACTTACAGATATGCAGAGTAAATCACAGGCTGGCCACGACACCTTATCACGCACCGCCGCAGGGAAACAGGAGAGAGAGAGAGAGAGAGAGAGAGAGAGAGAGGAGAGAGAGAGAGAGAGAGAGAGAGAGATAAGAGAGAGAGGAGAGAGAGAGAGAGAAGAGAAGAGAGAGAGTAATTCTTGAGAGAGAGAGAGAGAGGGAGAGAGAGAGGAAGAGAGAGAGAGAGAGAGGAGAGAGAGAGAGAGAGAGAGAGGAGGAGAGAGAGAGAGAGAGAGAGAGAGAGAGAGAGAGAGAGAGAGAGAGAGAGAGAGAGAGAGAGAGAGAGAGAGAGAGAGAGAGAGAGAAGAGAGAGAGAGAGAGAGAGAGAGAGAGAGAGAGAGAGAGAGAGAGGAGAGAGAGAGAGAGAGAGAGAGAGAGAGAATGTCAGCTGCTTCGTTAAGATGTGCTACGAAGTCACAGGTTTGTTTTCTCTTCTTCCGTTGATACAAAAATATGATTCTAACAATGTTCTCGCCCCAGCCTAACCCCGCCAAGGACCCTGGTGAGGGGGTGGGGCCAAGCGTCCAACTTCATTATGAACTTCTCACAATTACCGTACTTGCATGAATATACGAGTATCTTTTATGGCTCCTCATAAACCTGCCAGGTATCACACACACACACACACACACACACCAAGACGCTTGACGCTGCTTGCATTCCACGTGATGTCTCAAAAGCCTGTCAATCACCACGCACTCAAGCCTCTGTTGTGGTCCCTCTCACACCCATCAGACGCCTCGATCACACACTCCACATGGCAGGCGCTACACACCTGTCACAGCCTCCTAACACACCTGTCACAGCTCACCGTCACATCTCAGCCCTTCCAATACATGTGGCTCGCCATCTAAGCGAGGATAAACGACCGCTTTCAAAAACATATATTCACAGAACTATACGAATGTTTTTGTTTGATATACTCACAGAACTATATGAATGTTTTTGTCTGGCTACCATTACAAGACGCAATGGTGTACAGTTGAACTAACTATTGTCTCAAGTTAGAAAGGCTCCAGCAATAACCCTAAGGTGTTCATGAGGGCGTGGTGGTGTGACCTTTCGGGGCAGCGAGGTGAAGTCAGTCAGGCATTCTAAAGCAGTGGTTCTTAACCTGGGGGGCGTGGCCCCTAGGGGAGCGTGAGTAATTACCAGAGGGGGGCGCGAGCTTTGAGAGCGGAAAAACTGTCAAATATCTCTTTAAATGTGATCTCACTAAATCTGTTGGGTATATGCAAGGTGTTAATAGATAACAATTTACACAATAAAGATTCTAAAAACACGCATTTTTCAGGTTTTCTTTTTGATTCAGGAGAATTTTGAAATCTTGGTTGAAAAGTGAAAATGGAGGGGAGGGCATGGAGGCTGGAACAAACTTTTATAGGAGGCGTGGTGGTAAAAAGGTTAAGAACCACTGTTGTAAAGCAAGTTCTCAGTCTACAACCTAACTCGGCGAGGCGTGAAAGACTGCCGCCCGACCACCCGAGCACCAGGGTCCGCGAGGCCTGAGGCGCCGCCAATCCTTGTGACGGATTGACAGAATCGCCGGGGAGATGTGAGGCTTGCGTCCCTCCGCTGTGCCCAGACAGAGTGAGAGATTACACGAAAACGAATGACATTATAAACATCAGATAATAATATTGGTAGCTATGATTAAAATGATAATAATAGTACTGATTATAATGATAATAATAATAGGTAATAGTAATAATAATAACAGCAATAATTATAATAATAATAACAATAACTATAATAATATTGGTAATGATAATGATAAGGTTTTAGTAACTAACAACACGAAAACAAAAGGCTCACAGTACAAAATAGAGAAAAGTATCACCCAAAGGGATCAAAGTTTAACCAGAAATAGTGATGAGCCGCCACGGCCTTGGCGGCTGCCTTGCCTCGCCTCATCAGAGCGTCACGTTCACCCGTCACACTCGCAGCAACGTGGCTATTTCTCACTCGTTATTTTTTTTCTATGGGCAGTTTTACTGCAACGTTAAATACTCATACAAAACAAACATGCAATCCTCGAGGGCGAGGAGAACGAGAGGAAAGGATCACATGGCTCACCACGTAGCAACACCCTGACTGATGGAACACGAGGACACGCGAGACTCTGCAGCGGGAATGTGCACCAAACACCTCGAGGACGAGAGTCGGCGGGAGGAGGAGAAGAATGGCAAGAGTTAATATTAAGGAATAAACAATCAAGGAAGGAAAAATGGGAAAATGCATAACAGTCAAGACACCGGCGAGTACTGCTGTTGTGTGCCGGCCTGGAGGGAGAACTCGGCCTCACGCAGGTTCGGTTCAGGCTTGAGACTTCCCTTTCCTTTCCAAGGCCAAGAACATACCCATGATGTGAACGCCCTCGGGCACAGGGCGGCGATACTGGTAACCTGAAGGATATTTCTATCTCACTTGCCCATCACAACGGGTATACAGACAAACATTAACAATGTGGTATGTTGTGTTTCTATAGCATGAATCATGAAAACAAACCCATCTACGTGTCAACAATATTGGGCTTAAGTGTCCTTCCTACACATCTGTGGCTGTGGCTGGCACGCCTCCTGTGTCCGAGGCCGCGCGTGACCGAGCCACAACGAGGCCGAGTTCTCCATTATATACAGTTGTGAGGGACACAGGGCGAGTATTGAGGTGGAGAGTTGAAGGTGCACGTCCTAGATAGGCAAGCATCCTTGCCTCAAGTAGGAACAGCAGCAGCACAGCCGTCTGGGCGACAGACTGGCTCGTGTGTTGGAACTTGGAACTACTGTCACGAGTGTGGGATACGTGGTGTCTGTTCGCCGAGTGAGTGTCGGGCTGATTGAGTCAAACCTTTTGAATAGAGAAGTACAGTACACATCTCTGTATCTTGTAATACAATATTCAACGTGAAATTGTACATTTCCCATGTACATAACAATATATATATATATATATTTATACTACAATATGTACAGAACATTTAGGCTACCTCTTTTTTATGTCTTGATAAACATTTGTGCTGCTCCAACAACAATTTGCTTCACTTAGGAATATTGACTTTACAAAATAATAAAACAGGCAAGTGCCCCCTTATGGCTGCCACCACACCTGACGGAGGGCAGACGCAGGCCCGCAGGGATCGCCGCGCTCACACCACTGCACGCGGCTTCCCTCTCACGTGTTGCCGCTTCTGGAGGACCAACACTTGTAATCAAAGAGTATTGCATTTCATATACTGGACATATATTTCTGCTGAGTCCGCGTCCTGCAGCGCCACAGGGAGGCGAGGCCCCTTGCCCTGCAGAACCACGAACCGCGTGCCAACCAAGTGATGACTATGAACAGGTGAAAAATCAACCTTAATGAAAATAATTTATTAAGAAATTAAGTGTGGTAACGGTAAGAGGTAAACTGCCAGCAAAATCCACATTAGGGACATTAGTTAACTTCTGTACATGAGCAGACACACTCCGCCGCCAGGGTGGTGAGGCTGTCGCGGCGCCCCAGCTCCCGCCTCACGGGGCCTGGTGCGTGCAGGCACTGTCCTTAGTTGCCTGTCTATGCCTCTCTAATTAAGGTCTAGGCTGCCTGTTATTGGACGTCCTAGCTGTTATTGAACAATTGTTAACATACTAAGATCCCCGAGGGATCTATGACTGTGACAAACTTTGAAAGAGTCATTCCAAACAGCAGCCCGAGCGACGGACGCGCCGGACAGACGCTCAGCACCTTGGCCTGACGAGATGTTACATTTTGCTGTGTATACAGTTTACACTTTTATGTTGACAAGCTTACATAGCCTATCTTTTGATATAAGAAATCATACAATTATACCATCAACTTAATAGTTGCATGATAAATACTAAACAAAAACAACTCTGAAACGCAGAGAAAATACAGAAATCTTGTTTACGGCCGAGAAACAGACAACTGCCGCAAACATGAAAACAACACACAAGACGGCGGGCGGGAGAGCTGCTGGTCCGGGGAGGTGACGGTCATTCTTGGTGTCACAAAGTGTTGTCATGCACTTCCAAGGGAGGGATAAGTGGAACATTTACAAAATTTATAAGGCAATGCGTGCGGAAGATCAGCGCTTCGCACGTTTATGTCTCAGGGGAACAGGGAAAGTCCTATGATTACCACCAATTTGTTCATGTTGTTGTGAGTGTCCAATGTAACGCAGTGGCTGTAAGGTGAGTGTGGCTGGTGTGCCGGTGTTCGTGTGTCATTTTGTCAGTCTGGATATGGGGCGCCGGCCGCTCCCAAGGTCACACTGCTGGACGGCTCAACCAACCATGAGGCACACAACCTTTCTCCTCCATGCACACTGGCTTCAAACACTTACTCGACAGTCTACTCGCTTTACAGATTTACGTACTTCAGAGTTTCAACAATTTAGGAGATGGAGTCATTGACTGAAAGTCAAGTTGGCAGAAAGAGTTGTGTGGTTCCCTGCACGCTGGTGGTGGCGGAAGTGAACAAGTGAAGAGTGACCAACAGAACATAATAATCCACCGCGGATGAGAGCACTGGAGAGCCGCAGGAGGGTGGGCCTCCGAGGCTCGGGGAATGGTACAGTAAGGCAGTGAGCACGCCACCAACACTCCCTCCTCCTTCACTAACACATACCATAGAAACCACCTCAGTAAAATCTAAATGTCCAACAAAACAACAAAGTGTTCTTATGCACATATTTTCTTGATTTTCTTAAAAAAAAATCAAACTTGTAAAATCATCAAAATATCGGTTGATGAACAAATCATGTTGCGAAAATGTTCTGTAAGAGGTTTGTCCCCCACCCTGCAGGCCCGCGTGGAGACCCTGAGGGACGCGGCGGGGCGCGGGACTGGCCAGCGGCCGGTGAGGCTATTTGGTGAGGTACAAAATGGTACAAAGGTTGACAGGGTCCGTGGAAGCCACTGGCTAAAAGGTGCTTCCTTCACCCTCTTTGGGGCAACTGACCTCATCATGCACTTCACAAATGCACAACTTAGTAACAAAATGCTACCTAGGCAACTCTAATAAACTGAAAGCATAGGCAGCCACTTGTATCAGGAAGCTAGCAGGGTGTGGTGTAGTGATGCAAGGGCGGCGAGGAGCAGCAGCAGAGGAGGCGAGCAGCAGCTCATAGTGGCGGAGTCTGGCTTGGGCGGCATGTGCACCTGTACCTCCGCCAGGATCAACACGGAGAGCGCCATGTCCTCCCGCACGTCCTGGGCGTGGGCGTTGATCTTCTGGCTCAGCTCGGTCACTATCGCCTCACACGCTTCCTAGTGAGCCAGGAGACGCTTGTTACTTATCTCACTCTCAAGGCGGCTGTCATACGCTTGATCTCAATAATAATATACGGCAAGATTTTTGTTTACAGGTAAGGCCATCAAAGGGTCCTGCGGCGCGTGTCTCACCACTCACCTTTTCTCTGTCCAGCATGGCAAAGGACATGTTGTCCCTCATCTCGTCGTACTCCTCCAGCGTGGCCTGCAGGATGATGTTCTCCTTGTCGTGCACCAGACGCTCCAGACGGCACGTGGACTGTAGCGGCGACACCAACACACAGTAAGACTTTGACAAACACAGGATCAACATTTTCATTCACTAAAAATATTGATTATGGAAAAAAAACCCTTTGTATTATTACATACTTTGTTATTGGCACCCACAAAATCTTATATATATATATATATATATATATATATATATATATATATATATATATATATATATATATATATATATATATATATATATATATATATATATATATATATATATATATATATATATATATATATATATATATATATTAGAAACAATTTTGAATGATTGCACGAGTATAATTTATGGTTTATAGTGATGTTGCTGACTGAATTATTATCACCAAGAGCCAATGATCAATCAGTGTGACTCCCTCATCCCCTGAGCCAGAACCCCGAGGCGCTGCGGCCCAGAGACTGTCTCTCGGCTCTCTATGAGGGGGGGGGGGGGGCGATCATTCCCTCTAACAAACATCTACATCGCCAAAAGTCTCTACATCAAACACAACCACGTAATGGCCATCAAAATACAAGTTCAAACTACAAACTTCATTTTCCTCAGAAACTATGAATACTTAAAACAAAAACCAGAAGACACAAGAATACATACACAAAAGTGCTTCCCTCCGCGCGCCTTCCCTTGCTCCGCCTCGCCCGCACCCAACCTAACACCCATAACCACTTACTAGCTTACATCAATTTCTTTTTCACGGGATTACTATCAACAGAAACTAAGCAGCATTTCAGTGATTGAGAGTGTGGTGGGGGAAAAATTCTCTGCAATGACGTGGGTAGGGCAGGGCGGGGCGGGGCGGGGGTAAGCGCGGCGGGAAACACGTAAGCACCTTGGTTTGTCTGAAGTCCGGGTCAGTTACTCTCCGATCACGCTGCATGCAAGGTGTAGAAATAGGTTGTTACTGCTGCAGGGAGGATAGGAGGGAAGCTGGGGGGGGAGGGAGGGGGGGAGGGGGGAGGGAGGGAGGGAAGGAAAGGAGGGATGGAGGGAAGGAAAGGAGGGAGGGAAGGAGGGGAGGGAAGGAAAGGAGAGAGGGAAAGAGGAGGGAGGGAGGGAAGGAAGGGAAGGAAAGGAGGGAAAGAAAGGAGGGAGGGAGGGAAGGAAAGGAGGGAGGGAAAGGAGGGAAGGAGGGAGGGAAAGGAGGGAATGAGGTAAAGGATGAACTGATTGAAAAAAAGAACTCACTGAGGAAAGGAAGGACAGAGGAAGAGGTAGTGTTATCAAGGACCAAAAGTAAAAGTGAGGGAAGGTAAGACAAGACAGGAATAGGCACGGAGGGAGGGAAGGAAAAGGAAGAGAAATAATGGATGGAGTAAAGACTGGAGGAAAAGGAGAGGAGGAGGGGGAGGAGGAGGAGGAGGAGGAGGAGGAGGAAGTGGAAGAGGAGGAGGAGGAGGAAGTGGAGGAGGTGGAGGAGGAGGAGGTGGAAGGGGAGGATGTCGTGGTGATGGAGGAGGAGGAGGAGGTGGAAGTGGAAGAGGAGAACGTCGTGGTGATGGTGGAGGAAGAGGATGTCGTGGTGATGGTGGAGGAGGAGGAGGAGGAGGAGGAGGAGGAGGAGGAGGAGGAGGAGGAGGAGGAGGAGGAGGAGGAGGAGGAGGAGGAGGAGGAGGAGGTGGGGTAGCTTCCAAGACCCCATCAGGTACAAGACTTTTCCGGTTACAATGCCATCGATGAAAGAGGAAATTCATGAATAAATAAAAGAGGCTTTGTGTTGACATGATCGCCTTGTAACACCCCCTCAAGGCCACGGCAGCAGCGACCACGGGGAAACAATTGGCTTTGGCATTGTAACCGAGAGAGTCCGAAGGTAATACTGACCTTGAGGAAATCATTTTTTTTTTTTATGTTCAGCCATGCCTTAGGTAGCAAAAAATAAGTGTTATAACTATCATAATACACGATAAATAAGGAGCTACACTAATCTCTATCACAAAGCGTCCTAGTGACATCATCTAACATAGTATTACAAGTACATTTTGCTATATGAGAAGCACCGAAAATAACAAATTAGATGAATACAAGTGTTTAGTTCTGCCATATCAATTTACCTTCGTGTCACTACAGCTATTCAAGCAAGACTATTATCATTATTTTTGCAAATCAACAAACGCATGAGAAGCCTTGAAGAAAACTAACTGGTCAATCAATCTACATGTTAATAAGTACAACCGGCTAGGATCATGATTTAGTGATAAGCGTAACAAACAAGACTCAGGTACTTCATCTATTGGTCAACTAAACTAAACTATGGGAGCCAACGATACATGAGAGAGAGAGAGGAGAGAGAGGAGAGAGAGAGAGAGAGAGAGAGAGAGAGAGAGAGAGAGAGGAGAGAGAGAGAGAGAGGAGAGGAGAGAGAGAGAGAGAGAGAGAGAGAGAGAGAGAGAGAGAGAGAGAGAGGAGAGAGAGAGAGAGAGAGAGAGAGAGGAGAGAGAGGAGAGAGAGAGAGAGAGAGGAGAGAGAAGAGAGAGAGAGAGAGAGAGAGAGAGAAAGTAGGAAGAAAAAGTGGAGGGAAAAGGAGAAGGAGGAGGAATATAAAGAGGAAAAAGGTGGACGATAGAAGGAAAGCAGATACTTGTGCAGCTGAAGGAAAAGGAGGAAGAGGAGGAGGAGGAGGAAGAGGAGGAGGAGGAGGAGGAGGAGGAGGAGGAGGAGGAGGAGGAGGAAAAGGAGGAGGAGGAAGAGGAATAGAAGAGGAAAAGGGTGGACAATAGAAGGAAAGCAGATACTTGTACAGCTGAAGGAAGAGGAAGAGGAGGAGGAGGAGGAAGAGGAGGAGGAGGAGGAGGAGGAAGAAGAAGGAAGACCACTCACCCCGTTGATCAGAGAAGCCGATTCTTGTACGATGTTTCCCAGTTTGTCCATGGCAGCGTCCACAAGGGAGATCTGGGTGTAGGGTCTCAGCAGCTGTTCCTCCGCCTTGCTGTAGCCCAGGAACAAGTACACGCCGAAGTGGAGGTCGTAGCTTCCTGCAACACGATATAAGAACATAAGAAAATAAGGAAGCTACAAGATACCGTGAGACCTACACGTGGTAGTTCCTGTAAGGGAATATTTATTGTAAGGGGATTGTGGAATTGTATTTGTGGAGTGGAATTGTAAGGGATTAAGTAATATTTACATCACTACCAACGAACGGTATGTGTGTTTGGTTAATCTGTCTGTCTGATGAATGTGTGTGTGTGCTTCTGTCTCCTACTATCACCACTACCGTTATCTATGTTACTACTCATGACATCACTACTATTACTTCTACTACGTACTACTACAACTACTACTTACATCACATCCCCCGACACACCTCCATCAGCACCACACACCCCCAACACTCTTCCGTCAGCACCACACCCCCAACACACCTCTGGCAGCACCACACCCCCCCAACACCCTTCCGTCAGCACCACACACCCCCAACACACCTCCGTCAGCACCACACCCCCAACACACCTCTGGCAGCACCACACCCCCCCAACACCCTTCCGTCAGCACCACACCCCCCCAACACACCTCATTAATCACGCCCCCCCAACACCCTTCCATCAGCACCACACCCCCCAACACCCCCCCATTAGCATGCCCCCCCAACACCCCTCCGTCAGCAGCACGCCCCCCAACACCCCTCCGTAAGCACCACACGCCCCCAACACCCCTCCATCAGCACCACAGATCCCCAACACGCCTCCGTCAGCACCACACACCCCAACACGCCTCCGTCAGCACGCCTCTGCCTCACCTTTGGGCGGCCGCACGCAGATGAAAGCCCCGGAGTAGCAGAAGCACTCCCCCCGGGTGGCTTGGTAGGCGGGGGCGGCGTGGGTGTACACGGCGTACTTGGTCTCGCAGGGCTTGGCCTCCACGCACTCCAGGACGCTGCAGGCAAGCTTCTCCTGGGCGTGGCAGAGGCAGAGCTCCGAGCACTCTTCGCCCTTGTAGAACCGCTTGCCCCAGCCCTCTTCGATGAAGTCTATCGTGTCGTCGTTGGTGTGTCGTTTCTCGCAGTACTCTGGAACGACACCTGACCATTACTAACTCTGCTGTGCTGCATTTTACGACTTTAGATCATAAGAAATATATGTTGCAAAAGGCCACTCGACTTACATACACAAACGTTCCTGTAAATCTTGTGTGTTACATTTGTGATTCTCATGCATTAATCTATCCAACGTTATCTACCACCTTTCTATCGTATTGATGCATTACTACATGATACTAACTGCTTTTACCTGTCAAGTCATCTGCTAGAAAATCAAACAAAGAGAAAAAAACAATACATTCGGCCTCGTCCCACGTACCCATCCTCATAAAACATCATAATACTTAGGGCAGAGCGAGACAGGTTACGATGCAGTCTTTAAATAAGTATCAGTGCGGTGTTGTGTTCTGTCAAAGTGCTTATAATCGCTGCTTGATTCATGGTGGGAGGAACTTTCACGTTGCAAGTGACTGAAGGAGTTGAAGGTGTAGATAAGTAACCTCAAAGAAAAAAGGGCTAAAGTTAGAAGCAGTAAATCTCGCAGCGGCTCCTCCCTGCCTCCCTCCTGCCCTGCGTCAAGGCAACTCACTAGGCGGCAGGGTGGTGGTCACGGTGGTGGGGATGGTTGTGGTGGGGGGCGTGGTGTAGATTGGGCGATAGGTGGGTCGCGGCACGTAGATGGGCGTGTGGACGACGAAGGGGCTGGAGAAGGTCGGGTGGATGACGGCTGATTCAGGATGGTGGCCGTTGTCCTTCCAGGCCTCGTCGATGCCGTCCATGGTGACGGTGGTGGGCATGAAGATGCTGCTGCTGGTGGTGACCTCCACGCTGGGACCCAAGGTGGCCAGCATCTCCCGGTGGTAGTCCGTCTGAGACTCCACTGTGGGCGGCAAAAATAGGATCGGTAAGATCTCTCTCTCTCTCTCTCTCTCTCTCTCTCTCTCTCTCTCTCTCTCTCTCTCTCTCTCTCTTCTCTCTCTCTCTCTCTCTCTCTCTCTCCCTGTCTGTCTGTCTGTAAAACTAATGAGTCAACACTACTGACAAGAAAAGCTCTTATAATTTTGAAGAAAAAAAAAAATCTTCAAGTCATATACATCTTCCTGAGGCTTGAAAAGCTTAGGGTTGCGCGGCGATGGCACGTATGGACTCACCGACGCAGGGGTTGTACCACAGGATGCGCTGCCAATCCATGCAGGTGAAGGTTTCCCGTGGGTCGGACGCGGTGCAGGTACACAGGTTGCGCAGCTGCGTGCCCAGGATACCCAGCACTGCGCGGCGACACTCGGCGGTGGAGCCAGCACAGCGCTGCGTGTCGCTGTCCACCGCACAGGCCTGCTCGTAGAACTCCAAGCGAGGCCTGCGGAAAAAGGGCGTTTTGTCTTTACCTGTCGTGTCCAATACCTCTCCAAGACCATCAAGAACACACACACACACAACAGCGTCTCCAGCGTCATCATTCTTTATCACTGGCTTTTAAGGACGTCAGCATAACTCCTAAAATCCTCAGATTACTCTCCCCATCACCGCCTTCATTCCCAGGGGGCGGTAGACTCTCCTGCAGCTGATGAAACGTGATTTTCAAAGGTACTGGTCCAGCAAATGGCATCCAGGAGCACTTAATACCTAACACTATGTCACACCGAGAGTTTATGACACGTTCCAGAGTGATGAACTAAAATCTACAATTACGTAAAAAATTTCGATCTATTCAGCACGCCGCGTTGGGTGGAAGGAGGCAGACGCGCTCATCAGACCAGGGTGTCAGTCCTCTCACAGGCACTGTTTGACCCTGATTTACCAGCTTGTTCCTTGCTTGCATCTTAACCCCTTGAGACCCAGAACGTAATTTCCATTGTAATTTGGGTATACCATTAGACGACTTTTAATGAATATAAGCATTATTTTATAGATATGACATGTTTAGTATCCTTGTCGACTAACTAATTTGGTATATTAAGTTACTTTTCGTAATTTTATGGCTAAAAACAGACGATTTTTTATAGCAAAGGAAAGATCTGGGTGTGAAGGGGTTAAAAGTAACGCAGCTCCGTAGCCTTCGTCCACCATCACTGCCACGATACCTGATAACGGCTGTGTCCTCAGACCACTCACCTGCAAGCGGGATCTTCCTTACAGGCGGCAGCGAGGCGACTGCACAGCATTGGGGTGGATCCAGCGGGCTTGCGTGCACAGGAGGGATGAAGTTTTTCTTGTGCCACCATACACTGGTCCACCACCGAACTGCTCTTCCTGCCATGCCAGAAACACTGAGGTGAGAGATGGAACACACACACGCACATACACACGGACACACATACATACACACACACACACACACACACACACACACACACACGGGGTGCCGTCAGTTCGTACACAATTTGTTTCGTACACCAGTAGATTCGTAGACCAAAAAGTTGTTTCGTAGTCTATATGAAACCATAGTCGTTTCGTACACTCAGCTCGGAGTTGAACTTGATTACTATAGTTATGAAATGACACCATGTATGTACGAAACAACTCAAAATCAGTGTACAAAACAACTAACAAAATCTGGGTACGAAACAACTTGTGTACGAAACTCCCTGTAACCACACACACACACAAACACACACACATACACACCCACACCCACACACACACACACCCACACCCACCCACACACACACACACACACTGACCCTCCCATCCTCACTTACTTGCACAGGCAGAAGGCGACCTCGAGAGCCCACTTGAAGACCACGTTCCTGTAGAAGGTCTGCACGCTGCTCATACACGCCTCTCTGTTGCACTGGTTGGCGTCACACACCGCCAGCACCGGGTTTAGGAGGCGCCTGCACGCACTGTCCTTGTTACAGGCCTGCAGGGCGGTGTGGCAGGTCGAGTGCAGGGCAGGGGCGCGGCTTACAGGTAGCGGCATGTGACCTGCTGGAGATGGGTGGAAGGTCAGGGGAGGAAGAGGAGGAGGAGGAGGAGGAGGAGGAGGAGGAGGAGGAGGAGGAGGCGGAAGACGAGGGGGAAGAGTTATTTGTGGTCGATATAAGAAAGGGTTTGTAACTTAGTAACGTTATCTGGAGAGAGGAGAAGAGAGAGAGAGAGAGAGAGAGAGAGAGAGAGAGAGAGAGAGAGAGAGAGAGAGAGAGAGAGAGAGAGAGAGAGAGAGAGAGAGAGAGAGAGAGAGAGAGAGAGAGAGAGAGAGAGGAGAGAGAAGAGAGAGAGAGAGAAAGAGAGAGAGGAGAGAGAGAGAGAGAGAGAGAGAGAGAGAGAGAGAGAGAGAGAGAGGAGAGAGAGAGAGAGAGAGAGAGGAGAGAGAGAGAGAGAGAGAGAGAGAGAGAGAGAGAGAGAGAGAGAGAGAGAAGAGAGAGAGAGAGAGAGAGAGAGAGAGAGAGAGAGAGAGAGAGAGCGAGAGAGAGAGAGAGGAGAGAGAGAGAGAGAGAGAGAGAAGAGAGAGAGAGAGAGAGAGAGACCGACCACACACAAATACCTAAGTTTATAAAGACAACTCAACTCGCGCGCAATTACAAAAGAAGGATTAAGGAAAGGACGAAATAAGAGACAAAAGGAAATAACAAGAGAGAGAGAGAGAGAGAGAGAGAGAGAGAGAGAGAGAGAGAGAGAGAGAGAGAGAGAGAGAGAAGAGAGGAGAGAGAGAGAGAGAGAGAGAGAGAGAGAGAGAGAGAGAGAGAGAGAGAGAGAGAGAGAGTACATAAATATAACAAGTGTACACAAATTCAGAGGAGATATTAAGATATGAATAAAACAAGACACATTAATCGTTGCCAAGGTGCCGAAATTACGTAAAATCTATAAGTGAGACGAAAAACAGAAATTCGGTAATATTATACCCAATTTCCTCTTCATTAAGCACCACGATGGGCAAAGAATGAATAGGCAGCCTGTAAACTCCTTAAAAAACCAACATACTGCAACGAGAAGATACAAACTAATGTAAATATCAACTACTGAATGGTTTACTTGTGAACTAAAAGCGGCACTGACTCAACTAACGATCTACAGCATAAAAAGATAACACATGAGTCTCCCGTGAAAGAAAATGGAGACAGTCATAGATGATGGGAAAGGGTTACTGACGCTCACCACATTTTTAGCTGAAGAAAAATGGAATGATGTGGGAAAAAAAATCTTGGCTATTACATCCCTGCGAGGAATACCCGAGAGAAAAAAATCTTGGCTATTACATCCCTGCGAGGAACACCCGAGAGAAAAAAATCCTTTGTACATAAATAACATCACTCTTGGTTACATAATTACCTTGGAGACTAATTACTTCACCAAATCGTGCTCACAAAAATTATAAAAAAATATATCATGGCATCTGAGGCTAGCACGGTACCAGAGGGGGAGGCAGGTGACTCAAAGCCGCAAGACTTTACAATTGGCGGCGAGCTTACGGCAGGTACCCAGTAAGCAAGATGAAGCGATCTTGGGTCACCCTAATAAATGGCTAAGGTATGTGT
>JACEEZ010025033.1:340000-342500 GCA_016584305.1 Chionoecetes opilio
TGTGGAGGTGGTGGCATATTTTTTGTTTTGTTTTGTTTTTGTTTTTAGTGGTGTTGGAGTTGATAGTGGTAGTGGTGGTGGTGGTGACTGAGTGTATGTAGATGTAGTGCACAGGCTGGTGACATGTGTGGTGATCTCATATATGACTGTAGTGGTGAAGTGATGGTGTGTGGTGATTATCATTATCTTGCAATAGTAGCAATAGTAGTAGTATAGTGTGTATAGTACGTATAGTGTGGTGATGGTGGTGGTATATAGTGATAATGGTGAAAATTTGTGGTAGTGAGAACGTGGGTATAGTATAATGTAGTGATAGTAGTGGTATAGTGGTAATGGTGAAATGGTGGTGGTGACAAGTGGCATGGATACCCAAGGGGCGAGGGAGGGGGAGGGCATGGGGCATTGGAGGGCATGGGGAGGGGAGGGCATGGGGAGGGGAGGGGAGGGAGGGGTCAGCGTTACGTACTTGCGTGCGGGTCGGTGGTGGGTTGAACGTCGTAAGCATTACCCAGCACGTTGTTTGCCCGGGAGGCGTTGTATCGCCGCCCTCCGCCGTGAGCCGAGGTCTCCATCAGGGGGTTTTGTATTTGGGTGTCGATGACGTGGTGGCTCGAGTTATCGGAGGGAATAACGCTGACTGGAAATGACCGATGAGAGTTACCGGCGGTCCGCGAGGAGGTGGTGGTGGTGGTGGTGGTGGTGTGGCGTTCTACGGTGAATACATTGTGCGTTTGTGCCGAGTATGCAGGTTGGGGCCGAGCGGTGACAGAGGTGACATGCGGGGGGTAGGGGACGGCAGCCCAGGGTGTGTGGGGGCGGGGGAAGTGGTGAGGGCGGGGTGGGATGGGGTAAGGAGGGAGGCGTGGCCGGGGCGGGGGGAGTGGGGGCAGCATGAGCCGCCACACCCCCTGGCCGGGAGAAGGGTGTGCAGAGGAGGCAGGAAACTCATCTGTAAGGAACCAGAGAAAAAAGACAAAATAGGCAAAGAATAATAAGGAAAAAATAACAGAAAATGAAAAGAGTGCATAAGCTATAGACTATAAGAGTGAGCCCTCCGGAGCAGCGGCCGCCCACGCACACCTGCGCCCACACGCCCACACCCACACACCTGTCCTCCCTGCTGGCACACACACACACACACACACACACACACACACACAAACACACACACATACACAAAACACACACACACACACACACAAACACACACACACACACAACACACACAAACACACACACACACACACACACAGAAAACAAAAGATAGAATAAATAAATACATTCACAGTTCCATGTGCAGGGGCGGAGCAAGGTGGCGGGGGGCGGGGGCGGGGTGGGGGCGGCTCTGGCTCCAAAGGGGTGGGCGGAATGGGCGGGCACAGGAAAAAAAGTCTGTAAAACCCCCCCAGCCGCCCTTAGCTACGGGCATGCCGAGTGGTGCAACCTAAGGCGGCGGTGCATTGCGCTGTGAGTGGGGGAGAAGACGTCTGCGGGAGGGAGGCGAGAGTACCGAGAGGGGAGAGAAAGGGAGGGAGGAGTATCAAAGTGACACATAAGGTAAACCATCCTCCCTCCCTCTTGTGACTCCTCCCGTTAGTCTCGCCTCCTCCTCCACCCGCTGTGACCTTGACCCTTGGAGTAGCGACCCGAGAGGCAGAGGAAAGGCCTTTGAGTCACTACCGAGGGAGGAGACACAAAGGCTATCCAAGGCGTAGTGCGTTTTCCTCCTCCCGCAGCTGTACCCGGTGTTGCCTCTGCTGTGCCGTGGTGGTGGTGGTGGTGGTGGTGCAGGTGGGGACAGCGGTGCATCACTACCTGATCGGTGCAGAGCTGTAGCGGTGCACGGGAGGCAACAGAGTGCACGGAGGAACAGTGCAGGAAATGTGGTGGTGTGGTGGTGGTGGTGGTGGTGGTGGTGGTGTGAATAACCTCTATGACTAGTAGGACACGAGTACAGATGGTAGTACAGATGGTTCTAGAGGCGGCAAAGACATGAAGCTGAGCGGCGACCTGAGGTGACAGGCCGCCGCTGAGCACAAGAAGGTGGCGGAGACGAAGGTGGCGGCGGCGGCGGAGGCGGAGGAAGGAAGGCAGTGGCTGAGGCGTACAGACACATCAACAAGAAGACTAATTAATGAGGGCGTAATAAGGGTAACGACCGCCTGCAGCCTCTCTCTCCTCCTCCTCCTCCTCCTCCGCCACACGCACGCACGCACGCACGTAAACACGGTATCCTTCCTGGCAAGTGCAAACACACAGGAAAGACTGGTGCCTCGGTGTATATACAGAAATACACAGGTGTTCATCATAGAAATACATAAATGTCAAGTTACAGGTGTTGCAGTGAGCGTGGGGAGAGAGAGAGAGAGAGAGAGAGAGAGAGAGAGAGAGAGAGAGAGAGAGAGAGAGAGAGAGAGAGAGAGAGAGAGAGAGAGAGAGAGAGAGAGAGAGAGAGAGAGAGAGAGAGAGAGAGAGAGAGAGCAAGGCAAGGTAGCATAAT
>JACEEZ010025033.1:347500-350000 GCA_016584305.1 Chionoecetes opilio
AAGAAGAAGAAGAAGAAGAAGAAGAAGAAGAAGAAGAAACGGCCTCAAGCCCTTAGAAATGCAGCCGCGGAAAACAGCGTGATTCGGGCGGGGATCCTCAAAACATTACCAAAGTTTCCAAAGAACACTTAAGGCGTTTTCTGCGGGGGATTTTGATTGCAATCGAAAAATTTTCGATTGCTCAAATTTCGATTGCTGTTCAACCATCTAGGGAAGATGATTGCCCGAACAGCAACAGGAAAGTGACCGTTTGCAATCGAAAATTTTCCGATTGCAATCAAAAATCCCCCGCAGAAGACGCCTATAATGGCGCGATGCAAAGAAGGTGATTATGGGAAATATTTACGCGTCACAGTCCTTGGGTTTATGCACCAATAAGTAGATGTTTGTGGCACTTCGCGTCTTCACTAATACTAAAGACGACGAGTAAGAGGACGAGAAGGAAGAGATATATAAAAGACGTTACACAATAGCGGAGGAACGGCATGGGAAACTACGATAATAAGGGAATACAAGTGTGTGATGATGAAAAATAGGAAGACAGGAGCTCTCGAAGGAGGTGGTGGGGTAAGAAACAGGAGGAAGAGGAGGAGAAGGAGGAAGAGAAGAGGAGGAGAAGGAGGAAGAGAAGAGGAGGAGAAGGAGGAGGAGGAGGAGAAGGAGGAGGAGGAAGAGGAGAAGAAGGAGGAGGAGGAAGAGAAGATAAAGGAAGAAAACGAGAGGATAAGAGAAATCACCAGATAGAGGAAAGTAAGTAAGGGAAGAAAAAAAGAAGAAAAATATGGAAGAGGCGAATAAAAATGAAATGAAGTAAGGATAAAAGACAAAAATAAAGAAGGAGAAAGGAAGACGATTAGTAAGAAGAAAAAAGCGATGAAACAGAAGCGGGTAGTTAGATTACGAGACAAGTCGGTAACCCACTTTCCTTCTCCTTCCTTCCTTCCTTCTTCCTTCCTTCCTTCCTTCCTTCCTTCCTTCCTTCCTTCCCTCCTTAGTTACGTCACGACCATTACTGTTTACATACAAGGGGACGCAGGTGCTGGGATTCCTGGAGAGCATTTTTACCGCCCTCATTTTTTAAGCGGCAGGCTGAGTATAAACTGGCGTAGGAGCTTAAATGAGAGGCTTCATTGCCGGCGCGGGAGATTAGCGAGGACACAGCTGCCGAGACCCTGGCGAATATCAAAAGGCGCGGACAACGTTGCCTCAGGACCCCCCTTGCGACTATTCAAAGACCACATCATTGCTAACAGGAGGAACCCCGCTGATATCAAAGGCCTCACAACGACTCCCGTGATTACCGTAGACCACACAAAGACTACTGTAGGAGCCAAGCATATAGGACAATTTACAATACCAAAAAAGACTACTGTAGGATCCAAGCATATAGGACAATTTACAATACCAAAAAAGACTACTGTAGGATCCAAGCATAGTATAGAGGACAATTTACGATACCAAATAACCTAATAAAAAACATCGAAAGCTTAGAAACACTATTGCCAAAACCACACGAATGGTAAAGATCTTCGTGAATACCAAAGACTCGACATAGCAATACCAAAAATCTAGTAAAAATAGAATCAAAGACTTAGAAACACTATTGCAGAGATCACACGACTAATAAATATCTTCGTGAATACCAAAGACTCTAAAATACTGCCTTGGACTTGCGTAGATCTTCAAGGGCCAAGAATATGACGACGATTACTGAAGGTCACACTGCGTTGTTGTTGGGATCCGAGGAAAAATCGAAGGCTTACGGTGAAGGCACGGCGAAAAGAAGAAGTAATGGAGGGATGGAGGAGAGAAATGGTGAGTGTGTGCGTGTGTGTGTGAGTTAAGGAAGGTGGATGGCTGACGAGATGGGGACAAAGTGGATGGCAAATTGCATGAGGTGGAAGATTTTTGGAGCAGAAAGTAGATACGTCGAAGAATAAGAATAAGGTGATGAAGTATAGGTGTGAATGATGCAAGAAGGAAGTTACCAAGACCAGGAAATAATGTGAAACTGGAACAAGCGTTGACATGGAGGATGGATGGTTAACCTCTTCACGCCCAGATCTTTCCTTTGCTATATAAAATTGTCTCTTGTTAGCCATACAATCACGAAAAGTAACTGATATACAAAATTTGCGAGTGGACAAGGATACTAAACAGGTCATTATCTATAAAACATTGCTTATATTCATTAAAAATCGTCTTATGTTACCCAAATTACAATGGAAATTACGTTCTGGGTCTCAAGGGGTTAACATGTTTATATACGGGTTTGAGGATTGCGTGGATGAGTTAGCATAGATGGATATGGGAAATGGTGGTGGTGGAGGAGAAGGCAAAGAACATGACAAAGAATGAATGTAATAAACAAGAAATTTTATAAAGACGATGTTAGTGATGTGAAAGTGGAAGTAGAAGAGACAATGGTGATGTGACATGGCAATACTTATGTTCCGTTATTTAGTGGTGGAAAGTTCTTATATATGTATGTTAAAATTTT
>JACEEZ010025033.1:352500-362500 GCA_016584305.1 Chionoecetes opilio
AGATGATGGGAATGGTAGGTGGAAGGAGACAATAGAGGTAAGGAAAGCAAAGAGAGAAGAGGAGAATACGGGAAGTGGAAGAGATAGAGAGACACGTATGAGAGGCAAGACTGTGGGAGAGAGATAAAAGGAGAGATGATGGGAGTGTAAGGTGATAAGAGACAATAGTGGGAAGGAGGGAGGAAGGAGAGAAGGTGAGGAGAGAAGAGGATGAACGGGGGAAGTGGATTTGCATGGGAAGCATAAAGGTTGCGATTTCTTGCTTCTCGCCATACTGCTTACATTTTTCTCACACGATGGCTGTGAAAGGTAAACAAATAACAAAAACACGATACTTCTCTCTCTCTCTCTCTCTCTCTCTCTCTCTCTCTCTCTCTCTCTCTCTCTCTCTCTCTCTCTCTCTCTCTCTCTCTCTCTCTCTCTCTCTCTCTCTCTCTCTCTCTCTCTCTCTCTCTCTCTCTCTCTCTCTCTCTCTCTCTTTCTCTCTCTCTCTCTTTAACTCCTTTCCTTCCTCCCTTCCTAGCCATGACTCTTTCCTCCCTTCCTCCCTCTACACACGCCTTCTTACCTCCCCTTCTCCTTCTCACTCTCCCTTTGCCATTCCTCCCTGCCAACCCACCAGTCTTCCTTCAGTCACTCTCCCTTCTTTCCTAGTCAGTCTATCCCTTTCTTTTTCTCACTCCTTCCTTCCCTTCTCCCTCACTCCCTCCCTCAAGGTCTCACGGGGGCGCTTCCCTCCTGAAGGCTTGAGTAATTTCCTTTTCGTTTCGCTAGTTTCCTCTCTTGACTCCCTCCCTATTTCCCTGCGCCGCCCCTCACCCCCCACTAAACCCATATTTTACTCTTCCTTTATATTTCCTGGACCTGCCAATGTGCAATTTCCTTTTACCCTCAGAGTGTTAAGATTCCATTTTTTTCTGCCCCCGAGACACCACATGCAGACTGAGGCATTACAGATAAGAAGAACAGCGTCTGGTATATGGCAGCAGACTTTCCTAACTGCTGATTAGATAGGGAGGACGCGGCAGGATATATGGTAAGGAGGAGGCAATGGCAACCTTACTATTTATTTTTATTCCTACCAGGTTTACGAGATGTTTTTTTAATGTTTTTTTTCCCTCTAATTGGACCTTACATATATTTTTTATTCCTACCAGGTTTACTAGTCTTTTTTTAATGCTTTTTTCCCTCTATTTGGGTATTTTACATTAATAGTGTCACGTCTTCATCCTCGACCTCCACCTGTCCCCTCACACCTGTCGTACGAACACCTGTTATTGGTTTTTATCCCTCACACACCTGCCTCCTCCTCACACCTGTCGTACGAACACCTGTTATCGGTCTTTATCCCTCACACACCTGCCTACTCCTCACACCTGTCGTACGAACACCTGTTATTGGTTTTTATCCCTCACACACCTGCCTCCTCCTCACACCTGTCGTACGAACACCTGTCATTGGTTTTTATCCTACACACCTGTCTGGTCTGTTAGCCTCGTTTTCGTCCCTCAGTAGGTCTCACGCCTCTTGTAGCTTCCTTATTTTCTTATGTTCTTATATTCTCTGTCTGTTTCTCTCTCTGTCTGTTTCTCTCTCTCTCTCTCTCTCTCTCTCTCTCTCCTCTCTCTCTCTCTCCTCTCTCTCCTCTCTCTCTCTCTCTCTCTCTCTCTTTTCTCTCTCTCTCTCTCTCTCTCTCTCTCTCTCTCTCTCTCTCTCTCTCTCTCTCTCTCTCTCTCTCTCTCTCTCTCTCTCTCTCTCTCTCAGTAGTAGTCTCTCTCTCAGAATAGATCACGCTATGCTCACTCGCACCTTCCCTTCTCCTCCCATGCTTGGTGCTCTAACGCAATCAAGGAAACGCCGCAGAGATAAGAGGCGGAGCGAGAAAAGAAGCACTAGATGAAGACAAAGATGATGTGAGCTTTGATGCGTTCCTCTGTCTATCCTTCCTCGGATTTCCTCGTGCAATGGCGATCTATCTGGATATCGTAGTTTGCGTAATTTCTCATCTTCTTCATCTATTACTCCCCTTCTTCTTACCTCTCTCCTCCTGCACCCTGCGATGCATGTATACAGAGCTGGGCACTAAATACATTGAATGTATTTAAATACTAAATGCTAAATACATGGGAGAAATGTATTTAAATATTAAATACTAAATACATTTTACGAATGTATTTAAATACTAAATATTAAATACATCAATTGTATTTAAATACATTTGTAAATACATTTTAAATGCACACAAATTTTAACATGCCGAAAAAAATGAATTTCCTTAGGATTTCCTTAGATTTTGGGTTTCCTTAGAAATTTCCTTCTCAGGCCTAAATTTCCTTAAAATAAGGAAATTTTCTTTAAAGTGGAAACACTGGTTCACTGTAACATCAGGGTTGCCAGATAGTTGGGCGGGTTTATGGCCAAATTAACTGATAAAAAAGTATTTACATTTTTATATTATGAGTATTTAAATACAATGTATTTAAATACTCATAAAAGTATTTAAATACTGTATTTAAATACATGACAACCAATGTATTTATAAATACATTTCTAAATACACCAATGTATTTAAATACGTATTTGAATACAAATGTATTTAAATACTGCCCATCTCTGCATGTACTAATCATGTCGTGATCTCAATGGCTGCTTATCATTGGCAGGACAAATAGTGAGAAAAAACACAATGTTGTACGTAAAAAATGCCTTGAAGAGAACAGAAAAGGAAAGGAAGAAAAAGAGGAAGAAGGAAGGAAGAGGAGAGGATATACGAAAGAGAGAGAGAGAGAGAGAGAGAGAGAGAGAGAGGAGAGAGCAGAGAGAGAGAGAGAGAGAGAGAGAGAGAGATGAGAGGAGAGAGAGAGGAGAGGAGAGAGAGAGGAGAGAGAGAGAGAGAGAGGAGAGAGAGAGAGAGAGACAGAGAGAGGGAGAGAGAGATGAGAGAGAGAAGAGAGAGAGAGAGAGAGAGAAAAAAAAGTATATAAAACAAAGGGTAAACATTGGAATTCAAAACAGAACCTGTCTAAATATTCCCCCCAAAAATCATACCAGGAAAGGAACTGAAATGAATAGAATAAAAAGAAACATCAAGGGGCTAAAAAATGGGCTAATTTTTTTTCTTATGCAACTCCGCATCACCTCTCATCGCGGGTAAAAAATCGACACTAATTACAATGAAAAAAACACACAAAACAAAACAGACAATGAAGATGAGAAAGAAAGAAAGAAAGAAAACACAGAGAAAGCCAAAAAATATACAAAAACATTTAAAAAACATAAAACGAAACAGAATAAGTTTGAAAAAAAGAGTAAATTTCAAAGGAAGAAGAGAAAGATAAGTAGAAAAGAGTAGTAGTAGTAGTAGTAGTAGTAGTAGTAGTAGTAGTAGTAGTAGTAGTAGTAGTAGTAGTAGTAGTAGTAGTAAGATAATTAGAAAGATAAGTAAAAACACCTACCTCAAAAAAAAAAAAAAAAAAAAAAACATTCACGTGGCGTAAAAAAAATCTTAGTCAGTGAATTAAGAAAACAAATGAAAAATCCTTACTAATTATGGCCTCACGCACAGGTCAGGGAGGAGGAGGAGCAGGAGGAGGAAGAGGAGGAGGAGGAGGAGGAGGAGGAGGAGGTGGAGGAGGAGGAGGAGGAGGAGATGGAGGAAGAAGAGGAAGAGGAGGAGGAGGAGGAGGAAGAAGAAGAGGAGGAGGAAGAAGAGGAGGTGGTGGAGGAGGAGGAGGAGGAAGAGGAGGTGGTGGAGGAGGATTACAAAGGATTACAAAGGATTACAAAGGAAACACAAACAGCAACAGACCGATAGGTCCTTACAAGGCTGTTTGCTTTAAGTACACTACACTAACTAGATGATAAGAGAGAAAGGATAGGAAAGTAGAAGGCTCCTCCCCACCCACCCATCCCTCCAGCCGAAGCTGGCCGGAAATGAAGTGATACCATGCAGTATAGAAAAACTGCATGGAATTTGTGAGGAAAGTTGAAAGCTGTAATCTATGGCTAACTACTACTAGTTTGTGGGGGTAGGTTTAGTGCTTGATAGATTGGTCATGTTATGCGTGTTTTGTAATGGTGTGAACACAGTGTGGAGGTTCAAGGGTGGTGCGGCAGGTGAGGAGGAGGAGGAAAAAGAGGAGGAGGAGGAGGAGGAGGAAAAGAAGAGGCAGAGAAGGAGGAGGGGAAAAAAAAGGGGAGGAAAAGAAGAAGAGGGGGGGTGGGGGAAAGGGGGGGAGGGGGAAGAGGAGGAGGAGGAAGAAGGGGAAGGGGGAAAAGAAAGTGGGACAATCTGAACTAAACTTGGTGGGAATGGGCGGGTGGTGGTGGTGTATAGGGTGCAGGACGGTCCATTACAACGCCCCAATTTTGGGAGGGGGGGGAAACCGAAAATGTATTTTGTGCAGAGCCGGCCCTGGGGGGGAAGGAAGAAAGAGGAAGGTTGGGGGGGAAGGGAAAAAGGGAAAAAAATTAAAAAAAAAAAGGGGGCGGGGAGAGAAAAGAGAGAGAGAGAGAGAAGAGAGGGAGGAGAGAGAGAGAGAGGGAAGGGGAGAAGAGGGGAAAGAGAAAAGAAAAAAAAGAGGAAAAAGGAAAAAAGGCGGGAGGAAGGGGAAACGAAGAGAGGGAAAAGGAGAGAGAGAGAGACAGAGGAGAGGGGAGAGAAAAGGAGAGAGAGAGAAAACTAGAGAGAGGGGAGGGGGAGAGAGGAGAGAGGGGAGAGAGAGAGAGGAATTAAAAAAAAAAAAATTTAAAAAAAAAAAAGGCCCAAAAAGGGAAAAAATTTAAAAAAATGGAAAAAAAAGGGAAAAAAAAAAAAAACTAAAAAAAAAATTTTCCGGGGAAAAAAAAAGGGCGGACCGGGGCCGAAACCCCCCCCCTTTTTGAATTCCTAAAAAAAAAAAAAAAAAAATTTTTTCTGGGGGGCCCGGGGGCCCCTTTCTTCTTTTTTTTTAAAAATTTTCCCCAAAACCTCACCCTTTTCCCCCGTTTCCCTTCTTCCCCCCCTTTTCCCAAAAAAAAAAATTTCCCCCCCCCGGGTTTAAAAAAGAAAAAAAAAGGGAAAAAAAACCGAAAAAAAATTTTTTTTTGTTTTTTTTTAAAAAATTAAAAACCTTAAAAAATTTTTTTCCCCTGCCCCTGATTTTTTTTTTCCAAAAACCTTCTCTCTCTCTCTCTTTTTCGCTCTTCTCTCTTCTCTCCCCTCCCTTCTTCTCCCTCCCCTTTTCCCCCTTTCCCCTCCCCTTCCCTCCCCTCTCCCCCTCTCTCTTCCTTTCCTCTCTCCCCCTCCCCCCCTCTCTCCCCCTTTTTCCCCTCTTTTCCCCCTCTCTCAAACCCAAAACCCTTGTTTTTCCCCCCCCAGTTTTTTTTTTGTTTTTTTATTCCCTTGGCCGAAATTTTCTGTCTTGTTTTTTTTTCTCTCCTCTCTCCTCTCTCTCTCCTCCCCTCCCTCTCTCTCCCCTCCTCTCCTCTTTTTTCCCCTCTCTCTTCCTCTTCTATCTCTCTCTCTCTCTCCCCTCCTCTCTCTCTTTAAGTTTTCACTCTTTAAATTTTACTTTTTCTCATTCTTATTCCTTTTTTTTTCCATTCTTTACAAAGGCGAGGGTTCCCTCCCCCCTTTTCTTTCCCCCCTGCCCCCTCCCCCCCCTTTTTTCCCCTCCCGTTTTCCCCTTTTCCCCATTTTTTCCCCCCCCTGCCCTTTCCCCTCCTTTTTTTCCCTTCCCCCTTTCCGTCTTCCTCTCCCCATTTTTTTCCCCTCCCTGTTTTTCTCTCCCCCCTTTCTTCCCCCCCCCTGTTTCCTTCCCTCCCTTTTTTCCCCTTCTTTCTTCCTCCCCTCCCATTTTTTTCCCCTTCCCCCCCTTCCCTCATTTTCAGTACCCCCCTTCTCCCTCAAATTCCCCCACCAAACTCCCTCCGGGCCCCACGGGGATTTTTACCTCCACCTTCATTTGTCCTCCTCCTCCCCCCATTCCCTTTTCCTCCCCTGTTACTAATCTCCCCCAAACTACTATTTTCTTTTTTAGTAATAAAAAAGGGGAGAAAAAGGTAGAGAAGGGGTTAAAAGGGGGAAAATTTAAGGAATATGGAGGAAGTGGGGGAAGGGAAAGGAGGAAGAGAGGGAGGGGAGAGAGGGGCCCTGACCACTAGAATCTCTCTCTTGTCCCTTAAGCTCTCTTTTCTTCTCAAACCCCTTTTCTCCCTCTCTCCATTGACCAAATATTAAAAGAAGTCGCACTATATTTTTGGCGTCCTGGAGAGGGGAAAAAGGAGAAGGGGAGAAGAGAGAGAGTTAAGAGAGAGAAAAGGAAAAGGGGAGAGAGAAGAGAGAGAGAGAGAGAGAGGGAGAGAGAGAGAGGAGAAAAAGGAAAAGGGGGAGGGGAGGATAGAGAGGGGGAGAGAGTCATTAAAGTTTGAAAATTGAACTTTAAACCACCTCAAAAAATTCAAAAATTTATACTTAACTTTTTTTTTTTCTCTAAAATTTCTTAACTTTCTCCCCTAATTCTAACCCAACCTTTTCCCCTTTATAAAACTCAGATCTTATTTCACACTTTGCTTCACTCTGCTTTTTAAAAGTTACTCCCCACCTCGGGTTTAATCTCAAACCCCTTTTATTTTTTGTCTTTTACCCCAACACCCTCACCTACACCAATTGCACTTCTTTTTTTTTTGGGTATTAAAAATTTAAAGGGTTCCCCAAACCCTTATTCCGTCCCCTTGCTCCTCTAAGGCATTAACCCCTTGGGGCCCCCAAAAACGAAATTTTTCCATTGTAATCTGGGTACCTTTTTAAACCCGTTTTTTAGTAAAATTTTAAGCAATATTTTATAGAAGACCCTTTTTTATATCCTTGTCGACTAAAAAAAAATTTTTTTTTATTTTTTAAAAAGACTTTTTTGGTATTTTAATTTTTTAACAACAGCCCCTTTTTTTTAAATTACCCCGGCCCTTTAATCTTTGGGTTCGTTAAAGGGGTTTAAAGGCTTCCCTGGGAGGACCCCCCTTTTTTTTTTTTTTTTTTTTTTGGCCCTTTGTATTTTTTTTCTTGTCTTTTCAATTCCCCCGCTTCTGCCAAAAACAACAGTTACTCACACCAGCCTTTATTCCCTCGTTCTCTTCTTCCTTTTCTTGACCGTCTATCTCACTAATAAAATGACTCTCACCTTTCTTTCTCTGTCTCCTATTTCACCTCCTCTTCCTTTAAATCCTTTTATCTCCATTTCCTCTATACTTCTTTTTCTGATCCTCTTCTACGACCTTTTCCATCTTCCTTTCTTTCATTTTGGTTTTTATTCTTGCTTCCCTCAAGAATTTATCTACCTCTTCCTTCTCCTCCTCTTCTTTCTCCTCCTCCTCTTTCTCCTCCTTCTCGTTTCCCCCTTTCCTCTTTCTTTCCCCCCTTTTTTCTCCTCCCTCCCTTTTTCCTCCTCCTCCCTTTTTCCCCCCTTCTTCTTTTCCTCCCTTTTCTATCCTCCTTTTTCTTCTCCTCTTTTTCTCCTCCCCCCTTTTTCTCCTCCTCTTTTTTCTCCTCCTCCTTTTTTCTCCCCCCCTTCTTTTCCTCCTTTTTCTTATACCCTCCTTTTTTCTCCTCCTCTTTTTTCTCCTTCCTTAACTCCTCCTTCTTTCCCCCTCCTCCTCCCTTTTTCTTCCCCCTCTTCTCCCCTTCTCTTTTTACCCTCCTTTTTTCTCCCCTTCTCTTTTTTTCCCCTCTCTTTTTCCTCCCCCTTTCCCCTTTTTATTACTTACTAAATAATCTCCACGCCACATGCAAAGACAATAATATAAAATCTGATGATGAACGTTCAATTAAAAACGAAAAACAAAAGAACACAAAAAAAACAAAAAATATATAGGGGCAAATTTTTTTCCCCCCAAACTTTTTTTCCCTTTTGAAACTAAAAACTAGAAAAAAGTGATCGGTTTAAACCCGGGTCCATAACTTTCGTAGAACTACTGCCATCACCACTACTATACTGCCATCACCACTACTATACTGCCGTCACCGCTACAGTACCCTTGCCATTACCACTACTGCTGCCATCGCCACTGCTACACACTTGCTATGACCATTACCATCAGCCATTTTCTTGACTTCCTCCTCCTGTTCCTCTAACTACCATTACTCCTCAGTCAGTAGTATGTAGCTCAACAGATACCCTCGATATAAACCAAAGGTCTCCTGGTATCTGTATTCCTATGTATTCCTATGTAAATGTGTATGACTGCATGTATACACACTTTTAACTCTCACAACACGACCACGTTCCTCCAGCAACCACGACTCCCCGACACTGTTTACTCACGTGTTACGACTCCCCGACACTGTTTACTCACGTGTACGACCCACGACATGTTTTCTCCTGTTTGTCATCCTTTCACTTGGGCGTCTTTTTGATTTTACTTTTTTCTTATTTAAAAGAAACTCTCAACCGAGTTTCCTCCCTCCAGCAAAACATGGTCCACAAACCCTTTTTTCTCACGTGTTGGTCATCCTGCACTGGTCGTCCTTCACCCGGCAGTCGTCCCTGAGGGGTTAAAAAGGCTCCTGCGCCCCGGGGCCTTTTCGCAGGTGGGGGAGGGCGGGACTCGCGGGCGGCAGCGCGTGCCCGGGACGGCGACTCGTCGTTTCGGGAGGAAAGGGGAAAGGGTTTGTGGAGGTTTTTTGGGACGTGTGTGTGTTTTGTGTTTTGTGTTTGTGTGTGTGTGTGTGTGTGTTTTGTGTTTTGTGTGTTGGGTTTTGTGGTATTTGTGGGTGGGCCGAAGGAATTTTGCATTCGCTTCGGGGTTTTTAATATTTGCCCTGTTTTTTTTTTAATATTCGCCCTTCAATTTTGGCCCTTCGCACTCCCCTCGTAGGGCGTTGCGAATATGCGAAAAATTTTTTCCCCCAAAATTTTAATAAACTTAAAAAAAACCCAAAAAAAAAAAAAAAATGAACATTTATTTCACAAGCAAACATAACATAATTTAAAATTTAGCCCGGGGCGTTAGTTTCAAAAATGGGGTTAGGAGGCGTAGTGGTAGCCCAAGGGAAAGGTTCCTTTAACACTAACTCCATTCTCTACCCTTTAAAAGAAAAAATAGCGCCCCTACCCCCAAGGGCCTGTTATGAACCCCAAAACCCTTGGGCCCCGTGGGGCTTATACGCGTAATTCGCATCTTCCTGTCACCCAAAGAAACACAATCAAAAATTTCTTTGAAAAAAAAGTGGTTGGGCAGAAACCTACTCGTTATGACGTCCAGGCACAAACCGGGGTGGTTTTTGGGGTTATTTTTGAGATTTTCTCTATTGGGTTTTTGCACAAAGGGGAAACTTTTCCCAAAAAGGATTATTCAGTAAGATATTTTTCATGTAATTTTTTCTTTTAAAAGTGCCTCGTCCCGGCAACCTTGGGAAAAATAAAATTGGGGTTTGGGAAATTTTGTTTTGAATTCAAATTTTTTTTGTCTGAAAAATCTTACAAACAACAAAATATTTCCGTTTCCTGTTGAAAATAAAAAAATAGTTTTATTTTCTAAAATGTTTTTGTAAAATTTGTAATTCGCATTCGTGAATATTAAAAAACCAAAAATTTGCATTTTCCTTCACATTTTGCGGGAAAACCCAAAAAAAGAAAATTCGGTCCTCACTGTGTGTGTGTTGTGTGGGGTTTTTGTGGTGTGTTGTGGTGTGTGTGTTTTGTGGTTGGGGTTGTTTTGGTTTTTAAAGATAGGGGAAAAATAAAAAATTCATACTATTTATTAAAATTTAAAAGAGACAAATTTAATCCCTGCATTTTACCAATCTCTCTCTCTCTCTTCTCTCCCCTCTCTCTCTCTCTCTCCCCTCTCTTCCTCTCTTCTCTTCTCTTCCCCTCCCTTCCTCTCTCTCTTTTCTCTCTCTCTCTCTCTCCCTTTAGAATTTAATTTGGATCGTTTTTCAAAAAGACCCCCGAATTAAAGGTAACCACGTGGAAAAACTAATTGGGGGGCAAACCAAAATTTTCTGACCCCGGATGACCTG
>JACEEZ010025033.1:367500-375000 GCA_016584305.1 Chionoecetes opilio
ATTTTTATCCTACCTTTTGGAGGAGGAAGTAATTGTGTGGCATAAAGGATGGCTGTGGCGTGATGTCGTGAGGAAGCTCCATTGAAACGCATGCACCGCCACTTGCTTGTGACGGTGTTATGCAAGGTGGGTTGTGTGTGTGTGTGTATGTGTGTGTGTGTACATGACGGACGCTTCGTGCTGCATGCCGCCTGAGGAGTGAAGGAAGCACGGAGGTGGTGGGGGAAGGAGGGAGAGATGGAATAAAAGAAGGGATTTGGGAGAGAGTGAATAGCAAGGCGTCTGGTTAAGGAAGGGAGTACAGAAGTAAGGAAGGGGTGTAGGAAAAGAGGGAAGAAGGCAGAGAAGAAATAAAAGGGATTTGGGAGAGAGTGAATAGCAAGGCGCCTGATAAAGGAAGGGAGTAAGGTATGTAGGAAAAGGAAGAGAGAAATGTAGGAAAGAAGGGATAGGGAGAGGGAATAGAAGGGGGAAAGAGGAGAAGAAATAAAAGGATTTGGGGAGAGAATGAAGGGCTATAAAGGAAGGGGAAAGATGATAGAAGAAAGGAAGAAGGGAGAGAAGGAATAAAAGAAGGGATTTGGGAGAGAGTGAATAGTAAGGCGTCTGGTAAAGGAAGGGAGTAAGGTATGTAGGAAAAGAGAGAGCAATGAAGTGGCTAGGAAAGGAAGGGATGAAGGGAAGAAGGGAAGTAGGAAAGGAGGGAAGGAGAGAGAGAAGGAATAAAAGAAGGGATTTGGGAGAGTGAATACCAAGGCGCCTGGTTAAAGAAGGGAGTAAAGAAGGGAGAAGAAGGGAAGAAAGGAAGAGAAGGAAAGCAGGATAGGGGGAAGGAGGGAGAAAAGGAATAAAAAAAGGGATTTGGGAGAGAGTGAATAGCAAGGCGCCTGGTTAAGGAAGAAAGGAAAGAAGGGAGGAAGGGATGTAGGAAAGGAGGGAATGAAGAAAGAGGAAAAAAGGGATTGGGAGAGAGAATAGAAAGGAGCGAAGAGAAGAGAGTAAAAGGGATTGGAGGGATGTGAATACAAGGGCATAGGTGAAAGTGAGAGGAAAGGAAGGGAGAAGGGATGTAGTAAAGAAGGAGGGATTAAGAAAAATAGCTAGGAAAGGAAGGGAGGAAGAGAAGGGAGATAGGAGGGAGAGAAGGAATAAAAGGGATTTAGGAGAGAGTGAATAGCAAGGCAGTTAAGGTTAAGAATAGGTAAGGAAGAAAGGCAAGAAGGGAGGAAGGTATGTAGGAAAAGAGAATCCAATGAAGTGGCTAGGATAGGAAGGGCAGTAGCGGAGGAAGGGAGGAGGGAAAGGGGAATAGACCTCTTGTTAAGTAAGGAATTGATACAAAGAGAACAAAAAAATGCGTTAAAGTTGATAATACATATTTCTCCATGTTCTTGTCTTCCTTCACTTCCTCGTCCTTCTCCTTCTCCTCCTGCAGTAAATCACATGTCAGGTTCCGGAGTGAGTTATGAAGCAAAGTAATCCAATCAGGTGACATAGATAGCAAATACACCCGAGATACACCTTAAAATACATACCCTTCACTCTCAGAAATGGGGGGTACATTAAAGGTAGAATTGTTACATCGCACCATCACTACCCTTTTTAAACCCTATGTCCAGGCTGGAGGGTAGATGCTGCCGATTATACCCTCTATCTACCCTTTACCTTTTTAGACGAGAGGGTTGGAAAAGGGTATATCTGCGTCGATCCGAAAGGGTATATTTGTAAGGGTAGAAAAAGGGTAGCAGTATTTCATCACTACAAATACCCTTTGTCTACCCTTTTCCTACCCTTTTTTTCTAAGAGTGTTCCATTTCGTCCTTGTACTTAACGACCACCACCAAAAAACACACTTTAAGCACATGATATAATGAACAACAACCCCTACACACACACACACACACACACACACACACACACACACACACACACACACACACACACACACACCACTGAAACAAACACCAGCTTCACACATCAAATGGCAAACATTCCCTTAGCCGGAGGTGTGTGAGGGCCTTAATTTCTGCCGCCACACCTCTCCCCTCACCTGTCCCCTCACCAGTCCCATCACCTCTCCCTTCACCTGTCTCTAGCTCGGGCCTCGACAAATTGAAACAGGTAATGGGTTAGGCCTCGCTCGATGGATGTGGCGGCTCCTTAGTTTGACAAATGAGGGGTTGACGAGAGAGAGAGAGAGAGAGAGAGAGAGAGGAGAGAGACGAGAGAGAGAGAGAGAGAGAGAGAGAGAGAGAGAGAGAGAGAGAGAGAGAGAGAGAGAGAGAGAGAGAGAGAGAGAGAGAGAGAGAGAGACGCAGGCTACTCCACAGACGTCGCCTACTCCTTTAAGAACTATATTCCCGTAGCACAACCCACATTCCCTTCCTTAAGTTCATCACGTCACTATATTGGTCTCATTGCAACAGAGTGAGGGAATCCATTGATGTGTGGAGAGAGAGAGAGAGAGAGAGAGAGAGAGAGAGAGGAGAGAAGAGGAGAGAGAGAGAGAGAGAGAGGAGGAGAGAGAGAGAGAGAGAGAGAGAGGAGAGAGAGAGAGAGAGAGAGAGAGAGAGAGAGAGAGAGAGAGAGAGAAGAGGAGGGTGAGGCAAAAATGACACCAAGATCGAAGAAAGGAAGGAAGGAAGGAAGGAAGGCAAGGAGGGAAGGAGGGATAGGAAGCAAGACGGAAGGAAGGAAAGGAGGAAGGGAGGGAGTGCGGTAATAAAATATGTAAAGTGTACAAGGGTATCTTTTTTTACTGTTTACTGTTTTTCCTACATTTTTTAGCTTCCATTCTGCAGCGACACACTTCCGGTCCGCCTCAAGGTCTCGGTCGTGACACAGTTTTCTATAAATATTGACGTTCTTATTTTTTTCTACTGACGATGAGGTGCGAAGGTGTGGAGAGAGAGAGAGAGAGAGAGAGAGAGAGAGAGAGAGAGAGAGAGAGAGAGAGAGAGAGAGAGAGAGAGAGAGAGAGAGAGAGAGAGAGAGAGAGAGAGAGAGAGAGAGAGAGAGAGAGAGAGAGAGAGAGAGAGAGAGAGAGAGAGAGAGAGAGAGAGAGAGAGAGAGAGAGAGAGAGAGAGAGAGAGAGGTAGAAGAATGTAGTTCAATAAAACGTAATCAGATATAATGAGATTTGCAATTTGGAAACGCATAAAACAAAATTTGCTGTTTCAAATATGAAGCAGCGATAATAACAATAAAAACTACTACTACTACTACTGTCTACTACTACTACTACTACTACTACTACTACTACTACTACTACTATTACTGTCTACTACCACTACTATTACTACTACTATTACTACTACTACTATAACTACTACTATTACTATTACTACTACAAAGACTACTGTATACTGGACTTGCTACTCATTTTGGGCTATTTCCAGTGGAGGCCAGTTTTGCGATTCCGGACATTTTCGAACATCACTCCCATTTCCCTTCCTATTGTTTTATCACAATGATATGATATATATATAAATGATATACCATTATCTTCGTAAATGTTTGTTCTATAATATTATCAAATAAAAAACTGTAAAATACACTGAAGAAATGACATTATGAGAGAGTGAAGAAATATGGATGAAGTTAATATTCACTTAAACTCTTCGCCATTTAATATTTTGCAAGAAAACATTTTACATGAAACATATCAATAGAAGCGAAATTTTATTAGCTTTCCATTGATATATTTCGTGATTCTTCCCCTGCCCAGGTGAGAACGCGTTGCCCCCCCCCTAGGTAACCCAACGCCTCCCCCACCAGGTGAAGGAGACAAACCAGAGCCACTCACACCTTACACCCTGCCCACCTCCCACACACCCTTCAACCCTACACCCTACCGCCCTACCCCTGCCACCCCCACCTCTCGACACCACACCACACCTCTATCTAAATACCTGTCTTCCTTCCCTTCTACCCTACCACCCAACTCCCACACCCTGCAAGTCACATCACCCCTGCCACTCCCACCATATATACACCTTATACCTTGCCACCTGCTACACACCCTTCAACCCTACACCCTACCACCCCTCCCTGCAAGTCACATCACCCCTCCCACCCACACCCTGACACACCTCCACCTTCTTTCCTTCCTACCTATCCTTTTTTTCCTAGTTTTCTTCCTTCCTTCCTTCTTACCTACCTATATACTTTCCTTCCTTCTTTCCTACTTTCCTTCCTTCCTTTCTATATTCCTTCCTTCCTTCCTTCCTACCTACCTACCTATATACTTTCCTTCCTGTTTTCCTACTTTCCTTCCTTCCTGTACTACCTTCCTTCCTTCCCTTCTTCCTTCTTACCTTTCTCCCTTCTCAAGCAGGTTTTCCGATTAGGCTTTTTAATGTGTGTGTTGTGTGTGTGTGTTAATACACACACACACACACACACACACACACACACACACACACACACACACACACACACACACACACACACGTACACACACACACAGTACACGCACGCACACAATTAGTAAAAACACACACATATACACACAGTACACACACACACATACACACACACATACACATACACACACACACACACACACACACACACACACACACACACACACACACACACACACAAACAGTACACACACACACACACACACATAGTACACGCACACACAATTAGTACACACACAATCCAACCAACACTTCAGTTTCCCGCAACGAAGTGATGGTTGCGTAATCAACACAGAGCCACCGCCAAAGTCTGGGTCTCGCACCGCTCTTTCTCCTTCCTTGGATCTACAATACAACCTTTCTGCCGCACCGTAATCTTCGTGACTATATTTACATATACACTGCAATGATCAACAAAATACATGGAAGCAGTACATGTGTCGTCCATTATTAACCAGTAAAGCGAAGGCTCTCAGGTGGCTTGGGTGCGACCCGCTGACCATCATAACAAATCCTCATACCGCCGTGACTGGTGTTAACATGACATTATTTAATCGTTACTTTATTCACCTCATAAGCATTATGTAAGTATGTTATATAAATAAATATCCTCTTAGCTCATTCCTCTCTCTGACTGTCTGAGTGTCTGTCCTCAGGTTGGAGTTAGTAGCCTAGTAGCTACCCTACCCTACCTTCTTTCGGGTGAGGTGTTCAAATATATCTTCTCTACTATTTTTCGTTGGGGCTGCATAGCTCAGTGGTAAAGTGTTGGTGTTTCAATACATCAGCAAAAAGGTGTGGGTTCGATTCCCTCATAGATCCTTTACCAACAAATATCCTCAGGTGCGGGAGAGTTCCTGAGGAGGCGTGAAGTACTGCCGGGGATGTCATGTTCCCGGTGTTCACTGTTCAGGGTTCAGTGCAACAAGATGTCACGGCTGGCTAGGCTTCAGCACGTGGCACTTGGACGAGTCACCCTAGCGCCTTAATGCTCCTATAAATATTAAAAAAAAAAAAAAAAAAAAAAAAAAAAAATCCTCTGCTCTCCTTCTTCTCCTCCTACCACTACTTCTCCCCCTCCCGTCCATCTACCTCCTTCCCTCTGGCTAAAGGAAGGAAACAGGTGGATAAGAGGAACCTCCCCCTTTCCCCTTTCCCCTTCCCCTTCCCCTCCCGTCCATCTACCTCCTTCCCTCTGGCTAAGGGGAGGAAACAGGTAGAAGAAAGAAAGCTTTAACTTTTTTTTATGTTTCTTGTATTATATTCTATATTAATGATTTATGTTAATGAGAGAATAAATGGTGGGAGTAAGACGACAAAGAATAGCTGGCTAGCTGAGTGAAAGATTATAGGAGTAACTAAAACCTTGCTTATTTTATTAATGATTTATCATTATCCTCCCCCCATCCCCCCTCCCCTCCCGTCCATCTTACCTCTATATAACAGTGTACAGGGTTCATTATGCATACATGAGGGTATTTAAGCGATAAGAAGGAATAAATAGTCTAGCATAGCAAGGCTTGGGATTATTAGTTAGTCTTGTTATATAATAATTCTTTTTAGCCTATATTTTTTTGTTTGTACTGCACGTATAAGAGAAACGATGAAGAAAATTAGGACGGTATTAACGTGCATAATTAAAGAAATAAAAAAGAGGAAAAATAGCAATGTTGATGAATGGTCGAGAGAGAGAGATAAGATAAGATACTTTGATCCTATCTAGAAACTTTGCAAGTACCAACTACAAGGTTATTAACTATAAAAAGCGCCACCACGCCAGGACGAACTTGGTGGGCTCGAACCGCTGACCGAATCCAGGGACGCTACACGCGATCCCGCAGCTCTACCAACCGAGCCACCCTGACGAGTAGAGAGAGAGAGAGAGAGAGAGAGAGAGAGAGAGAGAGAGAGAGAGAGATTCCGATTCAGATTCAATACTTTTATTCACAATTGGATTAACATTTGTGAAAAAGACTAGAAGACCAACTATATGACAACACAAGACACATTTCTTTTTTTGGGGTTACCTTTTTTTTTTTTGCCCTTGGCCAGTCCTTTGTGATGTTAAAAAAAAAACTGAAGACCAACCTACTGCTGCCCCTTGTCTTGACCTGACCTGCTTTGATCTGCTCCGTTACTCCTCATTTTATATTCTATTTCAACATCACCTAAAGTCCTAAACCAATTCCGAGTGTTAAACCGAGTGTTAAAAGTGGAAGTGCTGAGGTTATTCTAAAGCTTTATTTGGCTCTAATCAGACCTCACCTAGACTATGCGGTTCAGTTTTGGTCTCCGTATTACAAGATGGATATAGCCTTCGTAGTGCTATGTTTTTCTTTATATTTTCTTATGTATGTTCTTGGTACATCCTTCTCTGCACCTATCAGTGCAGAGAAGGATGACCAAAATGATTCATGGGATGCATAACTTTAGTTATGAGGAGAGATTGAAGCTATTAAAATTACACTCACTCGAGAGGCGTAGAGTAAGGGGCGATCTGATAGAAGTTTTTAAATGGATAAAGGGATACAATAAAGGAGATGTAGGAAAAGTTCTTACGGCTATTAACCAGGGTAGAACAAGAAGTAACGGATTCAAGCTGGAAAAGCGTAGATTTGAAAAAAATAAAGGAAAAACTGGTTCACAAATAGGGTGGTAAATGATTGGAATGGACTCAGTCGTCAGGTGGTTACAGCGGAGTAGGAGGCTAGATAAATTCATGGATGGGGATGAAAGGTGGATATAGGTAGTGTTAAGTAACAGGAACTACCTCGTGTAGGTCTCACGGCCTCTTGTAGCTTCCTTATATTCTTATGTTCTTATGTAATTCCTATTTAAACCACAAGATAGTCGGGGGAAAAATAACAAGAAAAAGAGTAACGGAGAAAATAATAGGTTGGTTTAGGTAAGGTAAGGTTAGGTTCCTATCTAAATTCCCATCTAAACCACAAGATCATCGGGAAGACATTAACGAAAAAAAGAGTAACAGAGAAAATAATAGGTTAGTTTAGTTTAGGTTAGTTTAGGTTAGGTTAGTTAAGGTTAGGTTAGGTTAGTTTAGGTTAGGTTAGTTTAG
>JACEEZ010025033.1:387500-417500 GCA_016584305.1 Chionoecetes opilio
TCTTGTCCAGTAGCCAAGGGGACCATGAGGACCATAAGCCGCTTACGACAAATCTATTTAGAACATGCAAATATATTGGATTGTATGGTGGTCTGACAACCGAGAGTAAGTTACAATTAATTTGTTTTTTTTTTTTTTTTTTTTGTGTGGTGGGTGTGTGTGTGTGTGTGTGTGTGTGTGTGGTGGTGCTGGTGTGTGGTGGGTGCTGTGTTGTGTGTGTTGTGGTGGTGTGTGTGTGTGGTGTATTACATCTAGTTTGTATATTTCACATCTAGTTGTATTTTACAAAACAGGGCCAGAGCAAATGCTCGTGTGGCCGCCCGTCCTCATAATCAACAACATTTTTAATCATTCCTCCTTAGTGCTTTTTGTGGTTGGGCCGAAGCCAACCACCCCCCGGAGAGCAGGGTCACAACCCCGGCTAACCACCCCGGTAAAGCCGCCCATTCACCTGCCTGGGGTGGACAGGGGCTCGGGTTTTAAGGAAACAACCCATCTGTTTATCCCCGCTCCCACCCGGTGATCGACAACACCCGGGAACTTCTTTGCTCTGTGAACCGAGCGTGCTTCCCCTTAACACCAGAGCAACTCGCTCTGGGAAAGTGGGGCTGTGTGTGTGTGTTCGGTGTCATGTGTGGGTGTGTGTGGGGGGCGGGGGGCTCGGGGGGGGGGGGGTAAGGAAGAAGGGTGTGTAGGTGTGGGGGAGGGGCAGGAGAGGAGGAGGAAAAGCATGAGACTAAAACTATCGGTGTGTGGGGAAGGGGATAGGAAGAATACTTGAAGGGTATGGAACTTATGACAAAAGTTTCGTTTAATGCACTCAAAGTCTCTTAGGCCCAGTGTGATGTGGTGGTGGTGGTGTGGTGGTGGTGGTGGTGGTGGTTGTGTGTGTCGTGGTTTGTGGGTGGTGGTGTGGTGGTTGCGGGTTGGGTGTGGGTGGTGGTGGTGGGGTGGTTGGGTGGTGGTGGTGGTGTGGTGGGTTGCGAATGGTGATGGTGGTTGCGGTGGTGGTAGTCCATTTGTCTTTGATCCCCTTTTTTGAAGAACGCGCTTAAGTACATATAACTTAGGTTTCTCTTCTTCTTTTTTCTTTCTCTCGCTTTTCTTCTCTCCCATCAGCTCTTGTATTTTGTTTTTTTGTTGTCGCACTTCTGTTGTCTCTCATATTTCTCCACTCTGTCTGTCTAGTCTGTCTTGTCTTTTCTGTCTCGCTATTTCTTTCATTCAGCCTTTCTCCACCCTCCTCCCCTACTTCACACCGCTATTCCTTCTTTTTTTTTTTCCTCTTTTCCCTTATCTCCCTTTAAACCAAAAACCATAACCTCACCTCTCCACCTGACGATCTTTTTTCCCACTCCCCTCTCCGTCCTTTGCTCCCTCAAACAAATATTAATTAAAAACTCATACGCATTCCCTGACATTTCCCTTCCTGTCCTGCGTCCTGACCCCTGCCACTTGCTGAACGACGACACGAAGATGAAGGCGCTGACGCCTACCAATTCTTGAACCCTCCCGCCATTTGAAACAGACCTTGGATACGCGTCAGCTGATCACACCCCCCTCCGCTCAAATCATCTCTCACAACCATACATTGGATCCCGCGTCCCCGCCCCACCGTTTCTCCTCTCCTCTCCTCCGTCCGTACGCGACCACTCTCTCGCTCGTTCGTCTCTCCTCTCCCCCCTCCCATTCCCCGATTCCTCCACCCCCTCCTCTCGCCCCTCTCACCCCATCTCCCCTCCGCCCCTCTCCCCTCCACATCCCCCTTCCTCCCCTCTCCCTACCTCCCCGTCCTCCTCTCCCTCTCGTTCTCGTTTCCGCTCCGGATCCCCCCCACCACGTCCTCCTCCTTCGACTTCCCATGCTCTCGCCCACCTCCCTCTCACTCCTACATCTCTCGTCCTCCTGCCCTCCTCTCCCTCTCCTCCTCACGCCCCCCGTCTCTCTCGATCGCCATCTTCCCTCTCTCTCCCTCTCCCACCTCACAAACTCCCCCTTCCTGCCTCCTCACTCACTCCCACCCTTCCGGTCCCTCCCTTCCCTCTCTCTCTCCCTTCTCTCTCTCCCCCCTCCCTCCATGTCCAGTACCTGCTCTCGTCTCCCGCCCCTCTCCCTCGTTCTCTCTCCGCCGTCCCTATCTCTCTCTTCCCGTCCTCTCGTCCCTCCAAACTCTACCGGTGTCCCGCAGTGTCCAAAGCACAGGCTCGTGGCGGTCTTGAGAGGGGAACAAAAAATAAAAAAGGAATACAAGGTGCGTCGGAAAAAAGGGAAAAAAAAAGCTCAATAAGGCCAGGTAGGAAATGATAGGGCGAGGAAGAGGAGGTGCGGTCGAGGTAGGGAAGTAGGAGCTCTCAGGGGGGTCGGAGGATGCGGAGGTAGGAGGAGGAGGAGGAGGAAAGAAGGGAGGAGAGGACAAAAAAAAAAAAACAAGCAAAATAAAAAAACAAAAAAAAAACAAAAACAAAAAAAAAAAAAAAACGAAGGGGAGGCAGGCGGCAGGAGGACGGCAGGAGATCGTCGCGGGCACGGTCTAACATATCCCGGAACTCAAGAAGAGATAGAAAAAAGACAGATAAAAAACAACGGCCGCATAAACGGGGAAGAACGAGAGAGAGAGGGAGGGGAATCGAAGAGGGAGAGGAAGCGGGAGCAACGAGAGGCAGGGAGAGACAGGAGAAGAGAGCGACGTTTAGAGCGAGAGGAGAGCGCGAGAGAAGAGAAGAGGTAGCAGAGAGAGAGAGGGGAGAGACGAGAGAGAGAAGAGGCGAGAAAGAGAGGAGATGGAGACGAGAGGAGAGAGAGGAGAGGAGAAGAGACAAGGAGAGAGAAAGGGGAGCAGGAGGGAGGGAGGAAGGAAGAGGGGGGAAGAGGGGGCAAAAAAAAAAAAAAGGGAGAGAGAGAGAGGCGAAGAGAGGAGAGAGAGAGAAGCGAGAGAGAGAAGAGAGAACAGACGAAGCGAGGGAAGGGAGAAGAAGAGAGAGAAGAGAGAGAGAGAGAGGAGACGATGAGGAAGAACGAGGCGACGGGAGGGAGACAGAGAGCAGGAGAGGCGAAGAGAATTAAACAAAAATAAAAAAAACACCAAAACAAGATTTCAAGAGGAAAGCCACATTCAAGTATTCTCTGGTTAAAAATAATTCTTCGCAAAGTAAAAAAAAAAGTTGGTGGAGGTCGCTCGAACCAGAAACTAAAACACTAAAAAACGAAACTTGAATCGAACTATCGAATGAACGCTTTTTGCGGCCTGCTTGCTAGATTGGAACCGCTTTACTCCCTCCCTCTTAGTTAGTTTAGCAGTTTTTAGTTTAGTTTAGAGAAGTCTCACTCACGGACTAAAAACGGAGAGAACCCAAAAATTACACTACATAAGGATATGAGGAATAAGGGAAGTTGTTTGAATAAGTGGATGGGGGAACAGAGGAATACTGGAAGGTAATAGGATCCCTCATCCCTAGTATTTTTTTTTTTATTTTTTTTTTAAATTAAACATAAATAAAAAAACGAGGCAAAATTTTCAATTCTATCTTTTCTATCTTAAGGTTTCATTTGCTAAAAATTAAATATCTATGTTTACCCTGATAATTTATGGTAACTAGATAAAATTATAATATTAGCTGAAATAAATATTCAGAAGGAACCTCTACTGTAGTATTCCCGTTTCTTCCTGGCATCAAATATAATCAGTCAGTTAAGGAGGTCCAGCAAGGGGTTCAGAATTTTTTTGGGTCTTGTTTAAATTAAATGTTATAAAAAAAAAATAGACTATATAAGGTTGTATGTTAGGAAGCTACCCAAACCACTCCACACAACCAGTAAAAAAAAGAGAAGACAAGAGGAAAGGAAACCCCCCCAAACAACTACTTGCAGAGGATAGAGGAATAGGGACCGACAGGTGGACTTTTAGTGGAATAGGGGATTAGGGAATAGTGGAGGGTAGGTTCCCATCCCATCCCACACAAAACCAAAAACCCTAACAACATCTACCGACTTCCACAATAAAAACTCTCAAAATACTACTAAACCGAACTAGAACTCCCACAAAACAAACAAAGCAAAGAAAAGCAGCAAAGATACAGGAAATATTAAAAAGGGTGGGAGGAGGACCGAAGGGGAGAACACAGACAGGCCGGCTGATAAGAACGTGGTTTTTAAACAAGTTGGTAAATAAAGGTAGGCCTTTCGTTCGGGTCTTCCACACGCTGATGTTTAAAAAAACAAATAAAAGGCTTAATATGAGGTGGTATTTTTTTTTAAGTTAAGGTCTGTGTTTTAGAGAGAAAATATTATTCCTTCCCCCATCTTTAAAAAAAAAAAAATCCCATTCATTAATCCTCATTCTCGCTCACCTCCTCGGCTTCTCTCGTCTACTCGAGATCGGGGTATCCCTCCAGTACCAACGGCAGCACTCGCCCCCCTCGCGCGGAGTCGTCGGGCGCTCTCGACTCTCTCTCTCTCTCATTCGCTCTTCTCCTCGCTTCTCCCTCCTGTCGTCGTGGGTGGGGGCTCTCTCGTCTCATTCTCCACCACTTCCCCTCCGCGTCCATCCGTCTCCCTCGATCCTACCCTCTCGCTCTCCTCCCTCCACCGCTCTCACGTCCTCTCTCCATCCTCCCCATCCCGTCCCTCGATCCCACTCCTCGGTCTTCTCATCGTCTCCTCACTCGCATCTCTCATCTCCTCCGTCTCACATCTTACTCTCTCTCGCTCCTCGGGCTCCTCTCTCTATCGGCTCATCCTCTCTCCTCTCCGGTCTACATCCTTCGCTCTCGCTTCGCTTTCTCCAGTGTCGTCTCTCTCTCCCCTCGGCTCTCTCTCTCTCATCCTCCTCCGTCGATCTTCTCCGTCTCATCTCTAGCTCTCGTCTCTCTCCCTTCTCCTCTCTCTCGCGCCCTCGCCCATCATTCCCTCTCTCTTCTCTCTCTACTCTCAGTCTCTTCTCTCTCCCTCTCTCTTCTCCCTCTCTCTCCATTCTCTAACTACTCAAAGAGTCATCCTTCCTCTCTCCTCTCTCCATCTCTCACTCTCCTCTACTCAGTCTCTCTCCGTTTCTCTCCCCCCTCTCTCTCTCCTCGGGCACGTCCCATCTCTATCTCTCTGTCGTCCCTTCCCCCATCACTCCTCTCGGTCCATTCTCCCGTCCTCACTTCACTCGTCGTCCTACCTCCCCCCCTCCGCATCTCCCCATACCCCCCGCCTACTTCCCCTCATCCCTCCTCCTCTCCGGCAGGGTCTCTCCTCCTCTCCCCCTCGTCAGCAGATCTCACTGCCTCTCGTCTCTCGTCACTCTCCTCTCCATCTCTCTCTCGTCTCCTCTCGCAAACAATAAGGGTGCAACGTTCCTATACGCTAAGTAAGTTCTCTTGTTCGGGTCTCCTGACCAAGCCGTCAAAGGAGAAGGAATCCGGCCAAACGGCCGATATTATCTTGGAGAATTAAAAGACAAGGGGGAAGAGGCTGCAGGGGGGGGGGGGTAAGGGCAAGGGGGGAAGAGGGGCCCGCAGGGAGGGGGTTAACGGGCAGGGGTGAAAGAGGCCTGCTGGGAGTGGTAAGGCAGGGGGGAAAGAGGCCTGCAGGGGAGGGGTAAGGCCAGGGGGAAAGGCCTGCATGAGGAGGGGGGGGGGTAAAAAGGCAAGGGGGAGAGGAGGGCCACTGCAGAGGGGAGGGGTTAAGGCAAGGGGGAAGGAGGCCTGCAAGTGGGGGTAAGAAGGCATGGGGGAAAAGGAGGCCTGCACTAGATGCAAAGGGGGTGGGAGGGGTTTTAAAAACAAAGGCAGGGGGAAGGCAGGGCCCTGCAGGAGATGCAGGAGGGGGGGGGGGGGTATAAAAGGGGAGGGAGGGAGGCAAAAGTGAGGGGACAAAAGGAGAGAGGCAATTGAAGTGAGGGACCAAAGGAGAGAGGGGGATGAAGTGAGGGACAAAGGGAGAGTGAAGGGATGAAGGGAGGGGACCAAAGGGGAGAGACGGGGATGCAAGGGCGGGACAAAGAGGCCAGAGAGGATGAAGGGGGGGGGGACCAAAGGCAGAGAGAGGGATATGAAGGGGGGGGGACAAAAGGGGGGAGAGGAGGGAATGAATGAGGCACACAAAGGGAGAGAGGGATGAAGGGAAGGGGGCCAAAAAAGGGGAAGAGGGAGGGATTGCAGGGGGGGGGTGACCCCCCCGACACAAATAAGGGAGAGAGGGATGAATGTTGAGGACAAAGGGAGAGGGGGATAAGGGGGGGTGGACAAAGGGAGGAAAGGACAAGAGGTAAAGGGGGAAGCAAAGGCGGGAAGAGAAATGTCATGTTGTTAGATTAATTTTATGTGATGACACGTTGTGATAGTGGGTGAATTTTTTCTGGTCATATAAAACTCTCTCTCTCCCTCTCTTCTCCTCACCATCCCCCTCCAGCTCCGCCCATCACACCCTCTCAGCCTCTCTACTCTCTCCGTCACCTTGATTGCACTTCATCTCACCTCTCTCTCTCTCTTCTCGTCTCATCTATTCCTCGTCCCCGATCAATCTCCAAACGCCTCCTCTCCTCTCCTATTACACAATAGTCCTTCGACGGTCTCCTCCTGCTATCCGGGCATCCGTCCTCTCTCTCACTCAACCCTCCTCTCCCCTCCTCTCTCCCTCGCGACTCCCCCATCCCACCTGCTCGCCCTCTCTCTCCGTCTCCACATCTCTCGGCTCTCGACCTCAATCCCCATCTCCCTCTCATCTCCCCCTCCGCTTCCGCCTCATTCCTTCCGGACTCCTACCCGCTCGTCTCGTCCCCTCTCTGTCTCGTTCCGCACTCGATCCCCCACTCCCCCTCCTCCCCGTGTCTCACTCCTTCAGGAATCCCCCTCCTCCCTCGGTCCTCACCACCTCCCCCCCCTCACTCGCCCAGCCTCTTCCATCTCTGCTCCTCCCTATCGCATCGTTTCCTGCCTCTCTCTACGGCTCTCTGACGCGTCGTCAAACTATCAGGCTCTCTCCTCATCGCCGTCCCATCCAATCTGTCTCATCTTCTCCCGGACTCACCATCTCCCATCCCTCTCGTCCCTCTCCCCCTCTCTCATCCCCTCTCTACCTCTCTCTCCTCTATCTCTCTCGTCTCCTCCCCTCTCCTCTCCTCTACTCATCCGTCATCCTCTCTAATCTCTCTTCTCGTCTCTATTCCTGCCCGAAGCACAGTGAAAATTCGTCGAAGTCAACACACATTTCTAATCTAATGGCTAGCATATGAAGGTATTTTTTTTCTTCAAACTGCTCATCTGTCGATAATGGTAAACAAGCTCTCCTTCATCCATCTCTCTCCACTTCTCTCTCTCCGTCCTCTTCTCGGTCTCCTCGCCATCTCCTGTCTCCCCCACTAAGCCTTCCTCGTCCCCTTCTCTCATCGTCCTCATCTATTCCACGGGGGGAGGCTTCTCTCTCTCTCAAAGGTCTCACCCATCATTCTCTCTCCGCTCATCAATCCTCTCCTCTCCAAATAGCGTCCTAATCCGTTCGCCGCGTCCGTGAGTCGCCTCCTTCCTCCTTGCCTCCCTCCTCTCCCTGCGGTACGGCTCTCACTCCCATCCTCAACGTATCTCTCATCTCTCTCTCCCATCTCTCTAATCCTCTCTCTCCTCACTCCTCACTCACCGCGATCAACTCATCACTCACTTGAATCAGTCAACAGCAACACAAACACAACACACAGACCCACAAACAACACAACATGAAGAACACACAACAACACCACACACACCAAACGACATACACACTAACAATGACCTATATATACACAATTCAATACACAATCTCCATCCTCTCTTCTCGTCTCTCTCCCCTCTCCGTGCTCCTCTCATCTCCTTCCTGGTCTTCCTCATGTCATCCCGCTTCACTCATCGTCTCCGCTCCGTCGCGTTCTCCTCTCTCTTCCCTTCATGTCGTCGTCGATCTTCGTCCCGCCTCGATCCTCATCAGTCTCCCCCGCTAAGTCCCACCACTCCTTCTCGGCTCCTTCTCTCTCACTTCGATCATCCTCGTCCGTCTCCCTGTCTCTCTCCGCGTTCGATGTAATCCCTGTCACCCTATCCCCCTCCTGTCTCATTGGCGCCCCTTCGTCTCCATCCCTGAGGTCTTCGCTCTTCTTCTCTCTCCTCTCTGCTCCCTCACTCAGTCACTCCCAGTCGCCCTCTCTCCTCGATATCTCCAGGTCTCTCTCTCTCCTCGATCTTTATTATCCTCTCCTCTACCCATATCATATCCCAATCCCCCGGGGCTTTTTCCGTTCCCGTCCCCGCGCCGCCCGGCGATTCCGTTCGTGCCGGCCGTCGCTTGTATTATCATGCATGCAATCGCGATAATATGCACTTCCATTCCCCACAAACATAGCCATAACAATATGAATTTCTCTTCTTCCTCCTCTATATTTCTTACTTCAACAATGACTAACAACCCAAAACCCACACACGTAAATATCTATACTTTATTTTACACTATTACCATCACATAGAATAATTCACATAACCATTTCACCACACAAAAAGGTTTCATCAATCAGTCCTTAATTAATTTATGTATCATATTCCTCTTTGAACAATTTTTTACTAAAAACGGTAGCGACCCTGTCTATCTGTCTATCACTATTCACCTATCTAATCTACTATCTCTAGTGTACATTCCCTGTCCTAGCTGTCTAATCTATCCACCTATCTATCCTATCTATCTAGTACATCTGTCTATCTGGTCTAATCTATCATTTATAACACTCTCACTCTATCTATCCCTCTTATAGGTACGGTCTCTCCAGTCCTATCTCTTTCCCTCTCTATTACACTATCTACTCTCTATCTATCTATCTAGTTACACATCAAAATCCCTGTATAATATTCCTGTTCTATTTCTATATTCAACACCTATCTATCTATCTAATCTAGTACATCTGGTCCTATATCTGGTCTTCCTAATCCCCTATTTTATAACTCTATCTAATAATCTAATATCCCCCCTCTTATAGTTATAGTACGTCCCTGTCCTGTCCCTATTCCCTGTGTCTATTCTATTCACACACTAATATTAATCCTATCTATCTATATACTAGTACATTCCCTGTATATCTGTCTATCTAATTCACCAATCGATCTATCTATCTAGTACATCTGTCTATCTGTCTATCTATATCTATCTATCTATAACTATCTTCTTCCCCTCTTATAAGGTGCGTCCTGTGTCCTGTCTATCTATTCTGTTTGTTTATCTTTCCACCGCTATCTAATCAAGAGTATTAACTAACGCGACGTCCCTGTCTATCTATCTGGAGGCGAGGAGGGACACATGACCCTGTGCAACACCTGTGCAACCCTCTGGAGAAGACCGGACGTGACAGTTTAAGGTTGTGTCAGTTTTTCAATTTGTTCTTGTTTTTACCCCCCACCTTGTTTGTTTTGAGAAGCGGAACACCTCTTCTGTGGGGGTAGGAAAGGAGCTGGTAGGGGGTAAAAAAATGGGGGTATGGGGTGGTAGGGGAAGGGAGGGTAAGGGAAAGGGAAGGGAAAGAAAGGAAGGGAAAATAGGGAAAAAAAAAAAAAAAAAACAAAAAAAAAAGGGTGAAGGGAAGGGAAAAAGGGAAGGGAAGGGAAGAAGAAAGGTGAAGAGGGAAAGGGGAAAGGGAAGGGAAGGGAAGGGAAAGGGAAGGGTAGGGGAGGTAATACATCCTGAAAAGGAAAGGGAGAGAGAGGCCTTGTACACTATAGTTAGAGGGAGGGAGAGAGAGGAGAGGAGGTTGAAAGGAGGGAGAGAGAAAAGAAACCTAATGTGTATTGTGAGAGGACAAGAGATAGAGTGCAAGAAAAAAAGGTCAGCACAGGAAAAATGAAGACAGTATGAACGGACCAGTTGTCTAGGAGAAAGACACAGAAGAGAAGTTTGCTAATACTAGGTAATTAGGGTATAATGATTAATAGGTGAATGTAATAGAAAGGTGTAGGCAGAAAAATGGGAAAGGAGGTGGCGGAAAACTGAGGAGGGGTGCAAGAGAAGGGAACTAAAGGTAGGAATGGAAAGGAAGGAAGGAAAGGAAGAAAGGCAGAGGGGATTCAACCTGAGAAACAGAGCATAGGGTGATATATAGAAGGAGAGAAAGAGAAAGGAGATGTAAATACCAGTGAGAGGTTTGAAAGGGTTAGTGAGAAGAATAAGGAGAAGGGGATTACACTGGAAGGAGGAGAAGGAGGACCAAATAAATGAGAGCAAAACTAATATCTGGGCTAATACCTTTAAAGGACGGGGAATTTGGAAAAAAAAGGGTTTAATTACAATAATAACAGAAGGAACGGTAAGGAAATGGTGAGAGAGAAATGAGAAGGGGCAAAAGTGAAGGAAAGAAAAGGAAGGAGGAGGAAGGAGGGAAGAAGGAAAAGGAAGGGAAGATAACTGATATAACAGATGATAAGGAGAATAATTTATAGACGGAGGGGAGATTAGAAAAAGGAAAAAAAGGAAGTAATTAAAGGAGGAGGAGGTAGAAACAGGGTGACGAATGAAGAAGCGGGACAGAGAGGGGGAAGGAAAGAAAAAGGGAAGAAAGTTTAGAAAATAAGAAAGGATTAAATTGAGAACAGATAGAAAAATAAATATACTAGAAGTGGATAGGAAAAAAGGGAAGTAATAAAATAAAAAAAGGAGGAGGAAGGGTAGAACCACGTGAAGTAAAAGGAGAAGGTATAAAAGGAAGGAAGGAAGGAAAGGAAGTGTGTGTGGTGTGTAGGGTGGAGAGGGGGGGGAGGGGGGAGGAGAGGGGAGGGGGACAAGGGGGTAGGAGAGGGGGGTTTTCCTTTTCCTCTTTTTTAAACAACGTAAACATCCAAAAACGGTTCCACATCCTCTACTCTCCCTATACTCCCTGACCTCCCATCCTTCCCCTTCCCTCCTCCCTCCTTTTCCTTCCCCATCCTTCCCCCCCCCTGTCCCATTCAACCTCCTTCCTTGAAACCTCCCCCTGCCCCCTCCCCCTCAGCCCTTCCCCTCCTCCTTCGCCCTTCCTTCTTCCCTTCCCCTACATTCCTTCCCCCTCCCTCATCCCCTCGCCTCCCTTCCGCCCCCTACTTTTCCCTCCTCCCATATCCGTCCAACCCTCCTTCCCCTCCTCCTCCTTCCAGTCCCCTTCCTCGCCTCCTTCCTCTTCCTTTCCTTCCCCCTTCCCTCTTCCTCCCCCCTCACCCTTTCCTCCTCCGTCCTTTTTCCTTCATTCCCCCTCCCTCCTTCCTTTTTCCCCTTCCCTCCTTTTCCTTCCCCTACTTCTTTTCCCCCTTCCTCCCTCCTTCTCTTTCCTTCCCCCTCCTCCCTCCTTCCTTCCCCCCTACATCTTTTCCGTCCCCCCTCTCCCTCCCTCCCCTCCTCCTTCAACTACACTCCTCCTCCCGTTTTCCTTTTCTTCCCCTTTCTCCTTCCCCCTCTTCCCCCCCCTCGCCTCCCCCTCCCCCCTCTCCCTATCCCTCCCTTCCTTCATCCCCCTTTTCCCCCTCCTAGCTTCTTTTCTCCTAGCTTTAAGCTTCCTTTTCTATTCCCCCCTCCTGCCCCTCCTTCCTTCCCTCCCTCCCCTCCTCTCCTCCTTCTCCCTCCCTTCCCTTCCTTCTTCTTCTTTCTTCCACCCTTCTTTTTTCTCTTACACCCCCCCTCCTCCTTTTCTCCCCTCCCCTCCTCCGCACCGACTTTCCCTCCCCTCCTTCAAAATTCACTACCTTGTTGGCCGGCCGCCCTTCCACACCTTCCTCCTACATGTTTTGCTTCGAGTCCTCTCCTCCTCCACACACCTGTTTTTTTTTTTTTTCACTCTTTTTTTTTTTTTTTGAGATCCGTTGAAATTATTCATTTATTTCCCAGAATCCCCCTCGAGTTTTTCGGTTTTTTCTTTTTTTTCTTCCTTTTCTTTTTCTCTTTCCCTCGCTTTTTTTTTTTTTTTTTTTTTTTTTTTTTTTTTGTTTTTTTTTTTTTTCGACATTTTTTTCCTTTTTACTTAACTTTTCTTTTTACTTCTGTTTACATTTCACCTCTGTTTTCTACCTTTTCTCTCCTCCTTTGACCTCCGTTTTTTTTTTTTTTTTTTTTTTCACATATTCGTATTTTTTTTTTTGCCTTTCCCTTTCCCCCCCCCCTTCCTTTCTCCATCTCTTTTCTTTTCTTTTCCTATCTTTCTTTCTTTCTATTTCTCTCTCTTCTTTTCCTTTTCTTCTCCTCTCATTCTTTCTTTCTCTACATATTTCTATTTCCTTTTCCCTCTCGTCTCCTCCCACTTTCCTCCTCTCAAATATTTAACCCAAACGAGAACAAACAAACACTTCATCATACCTTCCTTTTCTTTCCTTCCTCCTCTTCTCTCGTTAAACCTCTTTCCTCGTCTTCTCCCTTTTTTTCCCGTTCCCTCTCTCGTCCTTCTCGTTCCCTCTCTCTCTTCTCCCTCGCTCCTCTCTCTCTCTCTTTCTTTTCTCTCCTCTCTCACCTCGCGCTCCTCCCCCTCTCTCTCGGTCAATCCTTCGTTCTCCTCCTCTCTACCTCATCTTCCTCTCTCCTCGTCCCACCTCTCTAGCTTCCCCTCTCAGATCTCCTCCGTCTCCCCCCCTTTCCTCCTCCTACTTCCCTCTCACCTCTCCGTCCCTCCTCCTCTTCTCCTCTCCTCTCCTCTCTCATCAAATACAAATATACACACACCTCATCATACCTTCTTCCTTTCTCGCCTCATTTCCTCCTCTCGCTCCTCTCACCTCTCTCTGTCCCCGTCTCGTCTCCGCCCTCATCAGCTCTCTCTCCTCGACCTCCTCCTCTCTCGCATCACTCTTCGGCAAAAAAAAAAAAAAAAATCCATCTCGTCATCTCTCTCTCTCCATCTTCCCTCACCTCCGTTCCTCGTCATCCTCCTCCCTCCCAGTCTCGTCCCCTATCTCCCCCCGTCCCTCGTCTCACTTCTTCCCTCCTCCCTCTCGATCCCCCCCCACCCCCCCCCCCCCCCCCTCCTCTCTCTCCTCGCTTCTCCTCGTCTCTCCATCATCCACCTCCTCTCTCCCTCCCTCTCAAATATACACAAACGACTTCATCATAACATACCTTCCGTTTCCCTCTCTTTCTCCTCCTCCCACCCCTCCTTTTTTTTTTTTTTTTTCTTTTTTTTTTCCTCCACTTTTTCTTTTCCTCTCCCTTCTCTCTCTCCTCTTTCCCCTCTCGTCTCTCTCTCCCTCGTCCTCATCTCCTCCGTCTCCATCTCTCACTCTTCCCTCGTACTCTCTCTCCGTCCCCCATCCTCGTCTATGCTCATCTCCTCACTCCGTCATCTCTCTCTCCATCTCCTCGTCGTCCTCTCCCCTCCCTTCTCCTCCTCTGCGGCGCTCCCTCCATCCTCCCCCTCATTCTCTGGCTCCGCCTCTCTCCTCCCTCTCTCGTCTCCTCCACTCTCTCATCTTCCTCTCTCTCTTCCTCCTTAAATACCACACAAAACAACACTCAGGACTCATAAGCCTCATCATATCATAATCATAAAAAAAACCTTCCTTTTTTTTTTCCCTCTCGCCCCATCTCTCTCTATCCTCTCATCCGCTCTCATACTCTTCCTCTCCTCTCTCCACTCTCTCTCTCCTCCTCAACCCGGATCCTTCACCGCTACCTCGTCTCTCCTCTTCATCACGGTCATCAGTCCTCCTCATCAATCGTCCCCCAATCTCTCGTCTCTATCATCTCTCTCGCTACGTCTCCCTGCCTACTCTTCCGGGCTCCCCTCTCCTCTCGCAGCCTATCCGTCCAGCTCTCTCATTCCTCCTCTCTCATCCCGTCTCTCCCTCTCTCTCTCCGTCGTCCATCTCTTACCGTCCGACTCCTTCTCCTCTCTTTCTCTCTCTCCTCCCCTCCTCCCCCCATCTCCCCGGTCTCTCTCTCTCCATCTCCTCTCGATCACCCTCTTTCGGTCTCTACCCTATCCCCTAATCCACCCCTCTCTCTCTTTTCTCCTTTTTCCCTCTGTGTCCTCTTTCTCCCTCTCATCTCCCTCCCCTCTCATCTCCCTCTTTCTCTTTCGCCTCCCTTTCCTCTTTCTTTTCCTTCCTCCTCTCCTCTCTCCCTCTCCTCAGTCACCATCCATATCGGTCCTTCCCCTCCTCGTCGATGTCCTCGTCTCTCGGCGTCCTCAGACTCTCGCCTCCTCTCCTCTCCTCTCTCTTTCATCTCTCTCATATCCTCTCCTCTCGACCTCTCATCTCTCCGGGCCTCTCTACGACCTCCTCCCTCCCCCCTCTCTCTTCTCTCTCTCGCTCCGGCGTCCCCTCCCCTCTCGCTCTCAACTCTCGTTCGCGGAATCTCCCTCTCGCGTCCTCCTCCTCCCGGCGCTCGTCATCCATCCTCTCTCCCCCCCCGCCCCCGTCTTCTTGTCGCCCGTCCCCCCTCCCCTCTCTCCCCCCCCTCCTCTCTCTCATCCTCTCCCCCTCTCCCACCTCCTCTTTCTTCTCCTCATTCTCTCATGTCGCCTCTCCTCTCTCTCACTCCACTACTCTCTGCTTTCTTTTCCCCTCTTCTCTTCATCTCCTCCTCTCCTCTCCTCACTCCCCTTCTCTCTTCTCACTCATATCTCTCGCCTCTCTCTTTTTCGGGTGCCCCCCCGGCGCGCAAGGATAACCTACACCTGAGAGGGAGGGCGGGCCCTACCCTAAAGGAGAGAGGGAAATCAAAGAGACCCTCCAAACCTGCCGCACCTCAGGACGCGTCGTGTGTGTGGTGGTGTGTGTGTGTGTGTGTGTGTGTGTGTGTGGGTGTGTTTGTGTGGTGTGTTGTGTGTGTGTGTGGTTTTGTGTGTGGTGTGTGTGTGTGTGTGGTTTTGTGTGTGTGTGTGGTGTTGGTGGGTGTGTGTGTTGTGGTGTGGATGTGGCGCTTTGCGACGCCGCGTGGTGCGGGGGCGCCGCGCGTTGTTGTGTGTGTATTGCTAGTTTTTTTTTTTGGTTTTTTTTTTTTTCTTCTTTTTTTTTCTTTTTTTCCTCTTTTTTGTTTTTCTTCCTTTTTTTTTTTTCCTTTTTTTTTTTTTTTTTTTTTTCTTTTTTCCTTTTTTTTTCTGTTCTTTCTTTTCCTTTCTGGTGGAGTAAGGTCTCCCTCCTCGTCTGTCGTGTCCCTCTCCTCCTCTCCGATGGCTCTTCGTATTTTTTTTCCTCCTTGCTATCCTTTTTCCCTAAATTCCTTGAAGGCACCATCGACCACAATTGATTCCTCCTTCCTCTCTCTCCTCTTTTCCTCTTTCCTCTTCCTCCTCTTCCTCCCTCTCCTCCTTCCTCTTCCCTTTCCTTTTCCCTCCTCCTCCCTCCCTCATCTCCTCCTCCTCCTCCTCCTCTCCTTCCTCTTCCTCTTCTCTCTCTTCCTCCTCTTTCCTCCTCCCTCCATCCTCCTCCTCTTTCCTCCTCCTCCTCTTTTTCCTCTTCCCTCTATCCCCTCCCCTCTTTTCCTCCTCCTCCTCCACACTCACCTCCTCCTCCTCCTCTTTCCCCCTTTTCCTCCTCCTCTTCCCTCCTCTTCCCCTCCTCTTGCCACATTCCTACGCTCCTCCTTATCCCTCCTCCTCTCCTCCCTCCTCCTCCTCCTCGGTCTATTTTCCTTCATTCAACTCACACAGCGAACAAACAAATCCAATCAACGGTATTTTGCCTCTTTCCTTCCCGGCTATTTTTTTCTCTTCTTTTTTTTTTTTTTTTTTTCCACTCCTCTCTTGTCTATTAATACAGTTCCCAAAAGCCCCCCCCCGCCCCCCGCCCTCTCTCACCATCTCCCGCTACATCCAATCTCTCTCTCTCCTCTCCTTCTCCGCCCCCTCTCCCCCCCCTCCGACTCTCTCCTCCCATCCTTATCTCTACTCCTCCCCCCTTCGCGCCATCCTCTCCGACTATATCTCATTTCGTCATTCATTTCGACGGTCCTGGTGCCTCCTCTCTTCCCCCTCCTCTCCCACGGGTCCTGTCCTCTCCACCCACGTCGGTCCCCTAATCTCCTTACCTCCCCTCCCCCTTCTCCCATCCACCACCCGTTCTCTCCTGTCCGGCCTCGCTCATCCTCTCCCTCGTTCTCACCCGTCCCCCATCTCAACCAGTCGTCCCCGTCCCGCAATTCCGTCCCGCGCGCCGGTCTCCACCATCCCTCTCTCCTCCCGCACCGCCCCCCTTCTCTGTCCCTCTCCCCCTCTCACCCACTCTCTCTTCCCCCCCTCCCTCTCCAGGTCCTCTACGTCTCTCAGTCTCATACCATCTCATCTCCTCCTCTCTCGTCTCCCCTCCCCCCTCTCTCTCCCTCTCCGCGTCTCTTCTCCCCCCAACTCCGAGTCCGCTCTCTCTCTCTCCCTCTTTCCAACTTCTCTCATCGTTCCGTCGTCATCATCTCTTCTCAATCTCCTAGGAGGACGGGCGCCAACTTTCTCAACATCTTCTCATTCCTCTTTTTTTTTTTCCTCGTTCCATCGCCGGAGTGTGTTTTTTTAAAAGAGATTAATAGGGAGGGTTACGAGGCAGAAAGTGAGAGTTTTGGTTCACAGGAGGATGATTGAGAAAGAGGAAGAGAGGGGAGGAGTAGGAGGAGGAGGAGGGAAGGAGGAGGAGGAGGAAAGGAAGGAGGAGAGAGAGGAGGAGTAGGAGGGAGGAGAATGAGGGGAGGAGAGAGGAGGAGGAGGAGGAGAGGGAGGAGAGGAAGGAGGAGGAATAACATAGGAATACCCACAGAATAAACAGACACCAGGAAACCTATTTGTCCCATAAACGAGGTATCCTGTTGAACTACATAACTACTAACTATCACATAACAATGTAGGAGGACCAGTTGGAAAATGATACCATGTCCTAAAGAAGATAGGAACATGGAAGTTTCCGTTGTGAAGAATGATAGGATAAGGAAAGTATGCTAACTACAATACCTACCCACTATCACAGTCAAATATCGATCCGCGGGGAGAATATATTATGAATTCGCAGGCACTAATCAATACCCATTTACTTTACAGTACGCGTCAAGTCCTGTTTTTAAAGAAGTTTATTGTGCTGGAGGAGGAAGGAGGAAGGAAGGAGGGAAGGAGGAAGGAGGATGGAGGAAGGAGGAGGAGGAGGAGAAGGAGGAAGATGAGGAGGAGGAGAATTAGCGAAAGGTTGAAGTTTCGAAGATTCATGGCTGTTATAATTGGAAGGAGGAGATGGGGGAGAGGGAAGGGTAAAGGAGGAAGGGAGGAGGAAGACAAAAAAAAAAAAGGAAAAGGAAAAAAAATAGAGGGAGGAAGTGTTAGGCTGTTTGGTAAAGATTAAAGTAAGGACATGGAAATCAGCAAGAGGCGGGTTGATAAAAAGTTGATTCTCTTGATTGAAATAATAAAGAAAAAATGTAGAAGTGAACGGGAAATATGTATTGGGAGAGGAAAGGAAGGAATAACAAGAACAGTATTGGTTAAAGTAGTGGTGGTAGTAGTAGTAGTGGTAGTAGTAGTAGTAGTAGTAGTAGTAGTCGTAGTAGTAGTAGTCGTAGTAGTAGTAGTAGTAGTAGTAGTAGTAGTAGTAGTAGTAGTAGTAGTAGTAGTAGTCGTAGTAGTGGTATTAATAGTGGTATTATTATTATTATTATTATTATTATTATTATTATTATTATTATTAGTAGTAGTAGTAGTAGTAATAGTGGTAGTGGTAGTAGTAGTAGTCGTAGTAGTGGTATTAATAGTGTAGTAGTAGTAGTAGTAGTAGTAGTAGTAGTAGTAGTAGTAGTGGTAGTGGTAGTAGTAGTAGTAGTAATAGTGGTAGTGGTAGTAGTAGTAGTAGTCGTAGTAGTGGTATTAATAGTGGTAGTAGTAGTAGTAGTCGTAGTAGTGGTATTAATAGTGGTATTAGTAGTAGTGGTATTATTATTATTATTATTATTATTATTATTATTAGTATAAGTATTAGTAGTAGTAGTAGTAGTAGTAGTAGTAGTAGTAGTAGTAGTAGTAGTGGTAGTAGTAGTAGTTGAAGCCACCACACACACAAAAAAAAAAACACACACACACACACACACACACACACACATAGAAGATACAACAGCACATACACGATTTTGTAGTACCAAAAACCTTTCCAGCTTGGTGAGTTTGCTTCGCCTTTGATAATGCAAGATTATTCGAGGCCTTGACCTTTTATGAACTTTCCTTGACCTTTACTCGGTGTTACGACTCAATAATAAAACACATTCACCCGCGCTTTGTCTCAATAGCGGCACAAGTTGATGGCATTTCTGAGGATCGTGCGGTGAATGAAGTAAAAAAGTAGTAAAGAAGTGTACTGAATGAAGTGTATGAAGTGAAGTGTACTGAATGAAGTGTATGAAGTGAAGTGTACTGAATGAAGTGTATGAAGTGAAGTGTACTGAATGAAGTGTATGAAGTGAAGTGTACTGAATGAAGTGTATGAAGTGAAGTGTACTGAATGAAGTGTATGAAGTGAAGTGTACTGAATGAAGTGTATGAAGTGAAGTGTACTGAATGAAGTGTATGAAGTGAAGTGTACTGAATGAAGTGTATGAAGTGAAGTGTACTGAATGAAGTGTATGAAGTGAAGTGTACTGAATGAAGTGTATGAAGTGAAGTGTACTGAATGAAGTGTATGAAGTGAAGTGTACTGAATGAAGTGTATGAAGTGAAGTGTACTGATGAAGTGTATGAAGTGAAGTGTACTGAATGAAGTGTATGAAGTGAAGTGTACTGAATGAAGTGTATGAAGTGAAGTGTACTGAATGAAGTGTATGAAGTGAAGTGTATTGAATGAAGTGTATGAAGTGAAGTGTACTGAATGAAGTGTATGACGTGAAGTGTATTGAATGAAGTGTATGAAGTGAAGTGTGTATTGAATGACTTAATGAAGAGACGTGATGTTGAGTGAAGCGAGGAAGGGATACAGAGAGGATGAAGAGGAAGAGGCGAGAAAAAGAAGAGTGAAAAGAGTGAGAAAGAGGAGGAAGAGGTGAGACAAGAAGAGTGATAAGAGTGAGAAAGAAGAGGAAGAGGTGAGCCAAGAAGAGTGATAAGAGTGAGAAAGAAGAGGAAGAGGTGAGCCAAGAAGAGGGATAAGAGTGAGAAAGAAGAGGAAGAAGTGAGACAAGAAGAGTGATAAGAGGGAGGATGAAGAGGAAGAGGTGAGTCTAGAAGAGTGATAAGAGTGAGAAAGAGGAGGAAGAGGTGAGCCAAGAAGAGTGATAAGAGGGAGGATGAAGAGGAAGAGGTGAGACAAGAAGAGTGATAAGAGGGAGGAAGAAGAGGAAGAAGTGAGCCTAGAAGAGTGATAAGAGTGAGAAAGAAGAGGAAGAAGTGAGCCTAGAAGAGTGATAAGAGTGAGGATGAAGAGGAAGAAGTGAGACAAGAAGAGTGATAAGAGGGAGAAAGAAGAGGAAGAGGTGAGCCAAGAAGAGTGATAAGAGTGAGAAAGAAGAGGAAGAGGTGAGCCAAGAAGAGTGATAAGAGTGAGAAAGAAGAGGAAGAAAGGGATGATGATAAGAAGGAGAAGAGAATATAGAGGCGAGACAAAGAAGAGTGAGCAGCAGAAGAGAGAAGCAGAAGAAGGGGATGATGATAAGAAGGAGGAGAAGAGAATATAGCTCCTTGTTTTCATCTCTAGACCTTCGCCTAAACTTGTCTCTTGCTTCGCGTTTCTCTCTCTCTCGCGGGACACAGCCAGGCTAGGGACGTTGGCGGGGTTGGGGGGGGGGGTGAATGGGGGGGGAGAAGGACCCAGGAACCCCCTCGAAAAAATAAAGGTAGAAGTAAAGAAAGAGAGAAAAAGAATGGCAAGAAACACTACAAACACCGACATAGCAAAACATCCAAGTTGTTGCCGTGGTTACCCAAGTGTCGAGGCTGCCTTACACATTTCCTTCTCTCTTTCTCCTTCTTCTTTTCTTGTTTCCTTTATTCCCCATGGCTTTTGTCCTTTTTCTTATGTCTTCTGCACTCGAACCTCCTTTTATCAATCCTCTCTTACTTTTTTTTTTTCTTCTGTTATTCCCAATGGCTTTTGTCCTTTTTTCCTTTTCCTCATGTCTTCTGCAGTTTGCCCTCGTTTTTTTTATTCTCTCTTACTTACATCCTTAACCTATCACATCCATCCTTAACCATCTTACATTATTATTCGTAGTATTGTTGTAATCTTTATCCTCCCCTTCCTCCTCCGTGTTTCTCATTGCTGTAACCCCTTCACGCCCAGATCTTTCCTGGGCTATACAAAATCGTCTGTTCTTAGCCATAAAATTACGAAAAGTAACTGAATATACCAAATTAGTTAGTGGGTATGGATACTAAACAGGTCATATCTATAAAGTATTGCTTATATTCACTTAAAATCGTCTAATGGTACCCAAATTACAATGGAAATTACGTTCTGGGCCTCAAGGGATTAATGCGTAACTTTCGCCCTTTTTTCTTTTTCTCATGTCTTCTGCACTCTACCTTCCTTTTGTTTTATTCTCTCTAACTTTATTTCTCTTATATATTATCTCTTAACTTTATTAACTCTTACCTACAGTACATCCGTAATCAGTAATTGGACACTGATTATTACTACTCCAACTACAGGTTAAAAGCGATGATAAATTTCAGCTGTCTTTCATTTGTCTCTGCATGGTTACGATATAGCTAAGAGAATAATACAAGATAAAAATACAGATACATTTTTAATACACTGTAACTTACATCCTGAGTAACTGGACACTGGTTATTTTTTTACTACTCTTACTTTAGGCTAAAAAACGATGATGAATTTCAGTTGCCTCTCATTTATCTCCTCTGGTCATGATATAACTAAGAGAAATATAGAGAATAGACATAAATAGAGATAAAAATAAAGATAGCACAAGGGGAAGAGTTATGTAAGAAGAGGAAGGAGGAAGAGGAAGAGTAGTAGGGATGCACGGCAGCGGTCTATCCCACACGCCCACTGAATGAATGAAAGAATGAAAGCATGAATGAAATGGTATCTGAATCTACCTACATTATATCTCCAAGCTATTCAATCTTACACACCTTAGAGCGAATGTAAGACCCAAAATACACAGACAGAAAACGTTAATGCAAAGAAATAGATAAATGAACCCAGACTTTGAATACTAAAAAAAAAAAAAAAAAAATTATTCAACCATTTCTTACGAGCATGCCAGAAGGAATCGAACGGACCACTAAAACAAGTCTGACGTAGTACGTTTTTTTTTTTTTTTTGGGTGAAGAGGGGAAGGGGGGAGAGGGGGTGTTCGCATCTTAAAGGTCCTTGAAATGTCTCGGGGGCGGCATTTCGATCGATAGTGAGAATTATTCAGGTGTTCCTTGTAAGGTCACATGAAGAACAAGGTCGGTTTCTGCGCATCTTACACGGTTGAGGAGGAGGAATACATAGGAATACATAGGAATAACAGACGGAGGAGGAGGAGGAGGAGGAGGAGGAGGAGGAGGAGGAAGAGGAGGAGGAGGAGGAGGAGGAGGAGGAGGAGGAGGAGAGGAGGGGAGGAGGAAGAGGAGAGAGAAGGAAAGAGGAAGAGGAGGAGGAGGAAGGAGGAGGAGGAGGAGGAGGAGGAGGAAGAGGAGAAGAGGAGGAGGAGGAGGAGGAGGAGGAGGAGGAGGAGGAGGAGGAGAGAGGAGGAAGAGGAGGAGGAGGAGGAGGAGAGGAGGAGGAGGAGGAGGATTAGAGAAACTAGAAGGTAGGAAGAGGCGTAGAGAAAGAGAAGAGAGAACTTGAGTAACATGTGGAGAAGAAAGAGAAGAAAAGAGAGAAAGAAGAAAGGTAAGGATCTTACATTGAGTATACTTCTTGGAGAAGAGAGAGAGAGAGAGAGAGATAGAGAGAGAGAGAGGAGAGATGGTGAGAGGATAGATGGACGAGAGAGATGCAGAGAGACGAGGAGAGAGAGAGAGAGAGGAGAGAGAGAGAGAGAGAGAGAGAGAGAGAGAGAGAGAGAGAGAGAGAGAGAGAGAGAGAAGAGAGAGAGAGAGAGAGAGAGAGAGAGAGAGAGAGAGAGAGAGAGAGAGAGAGCATTGAGTCTATACGAGTCTCTCTAACTTATGACACGCAGGGAATATTAGCTCGAAACTTAAGGGATCATGTCACTCCATTTTCATCCACTCGAACCCAGTCTCTCTCTCTCTCTCCTCTCTCTCTCTCTCTCCTCTCTCTCTTCTCTTCTCTCCTCTCTCTCTCTCTCTCTCTGGCATTTAAGGACAGGGAATGCACGATAGAAAACTAAAGACCACGCAAACCCCCCCCCCCCCCCCCCCCACCACCCCCCACACCCCCACACCCACACCCCCAACACACCCACACCCACACCCACACCCACACACACCCACACACACACCCACACACACACCCACGTACAACTACATACACAATAGGCTCGAAATGTCCGTTCACCTGTACACATAGAATGACGAACGTACACATACATACATAAACATACATACATAAACATACATACATACATACATACATACATACACAGGTAGACAAACAAACACCTGACCAATCATGTGTGTGTGTGTGTGTGTGTGTGTGTGTGTGTGTGTGTGTGTGTGTGTGTGTGTGTGTGTGTGTTTGTGTAGGCAGGTGTTCCGAGGTCGCCGAGGTCACACATTCAACTATTGATTTCATCGTAAAATAATTCATACAAGGTGCTATCTGACCTTCCCCCCTTCCCCCCTTTTTACACCCTCGTACCTCCCCCCTCTCCCCCTCTAAGTCTCCTTCCTCTCCTCTCCCCCCCTCCCCCTTCATGCCCTTGTAACCCCTTGTAACCCCTTGTAACCTCTTCCTTTTTCAGTCACACTCCATCCTACATCCTGCACCACCATTTATGCTATCCTACCTTCAATCTTTTAACTCTTCAAGGTTTGATTTTCCTACCTCAAGTTACACCCTGTCCTGTAAACCTTCTTCAAATCCAGTCTTGCTCAGTCCCCCTTTTAGCCCCCTTACCCAGTCCTCCTTCAATTCCAGTCTTACCCAGTCCTCCCTCTTACCAGACCAGTCCCCCAGCTCGCCCAGTCCCCTTCAAATCCAGTCTAGCCTAGTCCCCCTTCCAGACCCGCCTCGCCCAGTCCTCCCTTCAAATCCAGTCTTGCCCTAGTCCCCCACCTTCCAGCCCCTTCCATCTCTTGCCATCCTTCAGTAGCCTCCCTATCAATCCAGTCTTGCCCAGTCCCCTTCCAGCCCCCTTACCCAGTCCCCCTTCCATCCAGTCTTGCCCAGTCCCTTCAGTCCTTGCTCGCCCCTAGTCAGTCCTCTCAATTCCAGTCTTGCCCAGTCCCCCTTCCAGCCCCCTTACCCAGTCCTCCTTCAATTCCAGTCTTGCCCAGTCCCCCTTCCAGTCCCTTGCCTCGCCCAGTCCTTCTTCAATTCCAGTCTAGCCCAGTCCCCCTTCCAGCCCCCTCGCCCAGTCCTCCTTCAATTCCAGTCTTGCCCAGTCTCTCTTATGGGCCCTCTTATCCAGTCCCCCTTCAATTCCAGTCTTGCCCAGTCCTTCTTCTAGCCCCCTTACCCAGTCCTCTTTCAATTCCAGTCTTACCCAGTCCCCCTTCCAGCCCCCTTACCTCCTTCCCTTCCCCGTCCAGGACCCATAAGTACGTAGCGTGCCGGAAGAGCAATGTTATATGCGGAGAAAATGTCAATACGATAAGGTCATCGGGTGCGCGTCCAGGGTCAGTCAGTATAATCAAGCCATTCTTTCTATATATATATTCCTATCTATTATACTCATTCATTATACCGGGGTGATATATGGCATCTTGCGAGGCTACCATTAATTTATCTTCCGCTCAAAATATATGGCGGCAACTAATTACTATCAGACGCAGGTAAGACAGAGGAGGAAAGACTTGGATTAACCCCTTCGCACCCAGAGCTTTCCTTTGGTATATGAAATCGTCTGTTGTTAGCCATAAAACTACGAAAAAGTAAGTAAATAAACCAAATTTGCTAATAGACAAGGCTATTAAACAGGTCACATCTATATAATATTGCTTATGTTCATTAAAATCGTCGAATGGTGGTTATATTACAAAGAAAATTACGTTCTGGGCCTCAAGGGGTTAAATCTAGGAAAGAGGAGAAATGGAACAAGGGCGAGAGAGAGAGAGAGAGAGAGAGAGAGAGAGAGAGAGAGAGAGAGGAGAAAAGAGAGAGGGAGAGAGAGAGAGAGAGAGAGAGAGAGAGAGAGAGAGAGAGAGAGAGAGAGAGAGAGTAAGTCTTTACTACTAAACCTCATTACCAAGATATTCTGTGTCATAAATTTCTTTCTTATCAGTGTAAACGTAATTATGATAAGGCGAGGGCAGCCGTGTGGAGGAAGGAAGGGACACGATAGAGAGTGGGGGGGGGGCAGAAAGGTTACAATGATAAGGATACTGTGGGAAAAAAGGCAGGTACTAAGTGAAGGAAAAAGGTGGAAGATCTGAGTGGATGTACAGGTGGGTGGAACATGTGGTAAGGACAGGTGGGTGGACAGGTGGGTGGGACAGGTGGGCGAGACAGGTGGGTGGGACAGGTGGGTGGGACAGGTGGGCGAGACAGGTGGATGGGACAAGTGGGCGAGACAGGTGGTTGGGACAGGTGGGCAGGACAGGTGGATTGGACAGGTGGGCGAGACAGGTGGTTGGGACAGGTGGGCAGGACAGGTGGATGGGACAGGTTGTTGGAACAGGTGGATGGGACAGGTGGCTGGGACAGGTGGTAAGGACAGGTGGATGGGACAGGTGGATGGGACAGGTGGTAAGGACAGGTGGGCAGGACAGGTGGGCAGGACAGGTGGATGGGACAGGTGGAGGACAGGTGGTAAGGACAGGTGGGCGGGACAGGTGGGCAGAAAAGGTGGGGATGGGGGGGGAGGTGGGCAGGACAGGTGGGTAAGGGGACAGGTGATAAAAGGGTGGGGGGGGGGGACAGTGTGGACAGGTGGGGCAAGGACAGGTGGATGGGACAGGTGGGTGGGACAGGTGGTAAGGACAGGTGGGCAGGACAGGTGGGTAGGACAGGTGAGGGACAGGGTGGATGGGACAGGTGGTGGGACAGGTGGGTCAGGACAGGTGGGCGAGACAGATGGTTGGGACAGATGGGGACAGGTGGATGGGACAGGTGGGCAGGACAGGTGGGCAGGACAGGTGGGCAGGACAGGTGGATGGGACAGGTGGGCAGAACAGGTGGGTGAAGCGGATGTGCGTGGCAGAAGTGGGACATTTAGGGAACAAATGATGAAGGTGGCAACTGGTGGAGAGAGGTGAAGTGACATGCTGGGCAGTGCTAGAACTGTTACAGGATGATGTGGCTACAGTCTCTCTCTCTCTCTCTCTCTCTCTCTCTCTCTCTCTCTCTCTCTCTCTCTACCCGCCTTGCCTCCTCCTCCTCAAGTTCCATCGTTCTTCTTCACCTCCTCGGCAATGGTGCAAAGTTTAGGCGTCTTGTACAAGCAACTATTACCCTTGCAGTCCACTTTATAACTTGCCTTCCACATGATACGACTCCCGCCTCCTGAACCCTACTCATGTTGCATTCCCTCCCACCGCTCCTGCCCACTAACTCACAATGACGCACTTTTCTCCTATCGTCCTTCAAATGTTCTATTACTTACTCTTTGCCTTGTTTCTTGACTTTTATCTTACTCTTTTTAAACCTTACTCATTTTTAGACTCTTACTCTTTTTATCTTACTCTTTTTACACCTCTTTTTATTCCTCTTTTTCCCGCCCTTTTTTTCCCGCCCTTTTTTTGTTGTTTCCATTTCTCTCAAATTTCTCGTTTTAAACCTTTTTTCTCTTCTCATCTCTTGTTTATTTTGGGTTTCCACTTTTTACTGGTATTCGTTTCAACTTGTCCCTCGTATTTCCTTCACTTCACTTCTCATTTATTCTTTGATTCCTCCTCCTCCTCCTCCTCCAGTTTTTCTTCCTTCGCCTCAGCCTCATCCTTCAATCCTTGGGTGAGCTTCCTGTCCTCCCTCACATGCGAGTCAGGAGGAGGAAAAAAATCCTAACTTGCAGGAAGAAAAATGGAAGGAAAGAGGAAGGAAGTAAAGTGTGCAAGAGAGGGGTCTCTCTCTCTCTCTCTCTCTCTCTCTCTCTCTCTCTCTCTCTCTCTCTCTCTCTCTCTCTCTCTCTCTCTCTCTCTCTCTCTATGTTACAACCAATGGAAAGAAAGACGGGAAGGGAAAGGGAGAACACCGGAAAGAATAGGAGGAAAGAAGTATAAAGGTTGTTTGTAAAAGGGTGTAGGAAGGGAAACAGGGATGAAGAATACTGAAGAAGAATAGTGGGGAACAGGATAGGCTTTTTTGGGTTGAACGAAGAGGAGGAGGAGGAGGAGGATTACAAAGGATTACAAAGGAAACACAAACAGCAACAGACCGATAGGTCCTTACAAGGCTGTTTGCTTTAACTATACTACACTAACTAGATGATAAGAGAGAAAGGATAGGAAGTAGAAGGCTCCTCCTCACCCACCCATCCCTCCAGCCGAAGCTGGCCGGAAATGAAGTGATACCATGCAGTATAGAAAAACTGCATGGAATTTGTGAGGAAAGTTGAAAGCTGTAATCTATGGCTAACTACTACTAGTTTGTGGGGGTAGGTTTAGTGCTTGATAGATTGGTCATGTTATGCGTGTTTTGTAATGGTGTGAACACAGTGTGGAGGTTCAAGGGTGGTGCGGCAGCCTTGCCTGGCGCTTTCTTGGGAGGCAGCAGTCAATCAGGCCCCAGCTCCGTTCAATCCACTGCGGATTGTGTACTTTCCATGTAGGACGCCGTACACTTCAATGCCTCCTGCAGCAGTGACCCCTGGTACCTTAAATCCCGATGGTGGTCACTAACTGACAGGGCCCTTACTGGTCCACAACCCGTCACAGGTCGAGAGTAGTAGTGGTAACCGTTAACTCGGGGCTATCTGTGTGTGTTATGAGGTCTAATGTAGTGTTGGTGTAGGCTCAGTGTGGAAGTTCAAGGGTGGTGCGGCAGCCTTGCCTGGCGCTTTCTTGGGAGGCAGCAGTCAATCAGGCCCCAGCTCCGTACAATCCACTGCGGTAGTGCACTTTCCAAGTAGGACGCCGTGCACTTCAAGGAGGAGGAGGAGGAGGAGGAGGAGGAGGAGGAGGAGGAGGAGGAGGAGGAGGAGTAGGAGGAGGAGGAGGAGGAGGAGGAGGAGGAGGAGGAGGAGAATAACATGAGGAGAGAGAAAAATGCACCCAAGACCAAGAGAAAGGAACAAATAAGTTGATACCGGGAAAATGAGAGAGAGAGAGAGAGAGAGAGAGAGAGAGAGAGAGAGAGAGAGAGAGAGAGAGAGAGAGAGAGAGAGAGAGAGAGAGAGAGAGAGAGAGAGAGAGAGAGAGAGAGAGAGAGAGAGAGAGAGAGAGAGAGAGAGAGAGAGAGAGAGAGAGAAGAGAGAGAGAGAGAGAGGAGAGAGAGAGAGAGAGAGAGAGATAATATAAAAGGGAAGCGTGCGTATAGTGTAAATAAGGTAGAGGCGAGGGAGAGAGCCTGGACACTTACCATTCTCTGGACCACACAGCCGCGGGATGATCTCCAGCACGGAGCGGCAGGAGATGTCGTCCGCACACAGTTGTCGCGCCAGCAGGCAGTTCCTCACCCCTGCTATGCCTTCCCCTGCAACGTGAGAAAGAAAAAATTAGCCATCACACAAATACGAAACCCGACATTGCTATTTCTGACATGTCCCATCCCATTTTTTCCTTTCCCATCCCACCCGTTCCTTTCCTATCCTTTCCTATCCCATCTCTTTCCTACCCATCCCATCCTACCCATCCCATCCCTTCCGTTCCCATCCCTTCTTACCCATTCTATCCCTTCCTTTCCCATCCCATCCCTTCCTTTCCCATCCCATCCCTTCCTTTCCCATCCCATCCCTTCCTTTCCCATCCCATCCCTTCCTTTCCCATCCTATCCCTTCCTTTCCCATCCCTTCCTTTCCCATCCCATCCTTCCTTTCCCTTCCTTTCCTATCCTTTCCCATCCCATCTCTTTCATACCCATCCCATCCCTTACTTTCCCATCCTAACCCTTCCGTTCCCATCATTTCCTTTCTCATCCCTTACTTTCCTATTGCCATCCCATCCCTTTCCATCCCATCCCTTCTTTTCCCATCCCGTCCCTTCCCTTCCGCCGCAAAACTGGTATAGATACACATCACATGACATCAGTGGTGAAAACTGTATGATGCTGAAACTCATGCTAACTTTACATGCTATAAAATCACTCGCAATTGACGAATATCACCAAAACTCAGCAACGATCTGAAACGGAACGGTGAAAATTTGGCCCAAGGGACGCTCATCACTGATTTTAAGAGTGTCTGCCGGTAACTGGCGACCGTGTGACGCAGGAAAACGTGGGTGATTAAATTCGCTGAAGCTTAACTTCAAAACTTAACTCAGCAAAGGACCACTTGGCTCAGCTTTTCTCAATCTTGTTTTGGTCTTTAGCAACAGTTTTTTTCCATTTGCAGCAGAAATGTTATAAAAGATACAAAACTGATATAGAATTAGATACTGTTTAATGGCATCTCGAGAAAGGAAAACAACACGAGACTTGAATAAAGATAAGGCAATTTGAATTCCTGTCCCAAAGAGCAGTTATTTAAATACTTAACGGTTGATATAGTCCCCCTAAAAAAAGAGCAAAACCAATATAGTTCCAAAAGAAGCTAAATCAATGTAGTTATAAAAGAACAAGGTTAACCTGATAAAAAAATAAAAAGTATCTATTTACAGTTTTCAATCCCTACGAGGAGAGAGAAAAAACATCTCACCTGCAGAGTGTAAGTTATCTATATAAACTGAACACACAATTATAAATAAACATTCCTTGTGGCGTGCAATACCCCTTCAATAGCAACACACAGACATACACACAGACATAACCATAACAAAAGCCTCACTGTCTCCTTACGCCCCATTACCTTTGCCCACCAAAATCGGGAAGAAAAAGAATGAAATAAAATAAAACCTGCTACACTCTCAGAAATAAGGGGTATATTAAGGGTAGAATTGTTACATCGCACCATCACTACCCTTTTAAAACCCTATGTCCAGGCTGGAGGGTAGATGCTGCTGATTATACCCTTCATCTACCCTTTATCTACCCTTTTTAGACGAGAGGCTTGAGAAAGGGTATATTTGGGGTTCGAAAAGGGTATATTTAGGATTGCGAAAGGGTATATTTGTAAAGGTAGAAAAAGGGTAGCAGTATTTCATCACTACAAACACCCTTTTTCTACCCTTTTCCTACCCTTCTTTTCTAAGAGTGTACCCATAGGTGTTGCAAAATTATAAAAAAATAGCCTATTCATATATTACACCGGCGTATAGCTACATTCTGGCGGGCATTAGCATACAAATTCGTAAATTAGTATGCAGATTCTCGGTCTAAACACTATCTTCTCTACAATTAATGCCGGGGTGAGGATGGGGCGATGAAGGGGAGGGGAAGAGAGAGAAGGGGCGACGAAAGGGAGTGGGAGAAGGGGGGAGAGGGAAGGGGGGGAGGGAGAAGAGGAAGGGAGGGTGAAGGTGAGCAGTGAACGAAGGTGATGGAAGGTGACGGAAGCGAAGTAACAGCACCTAAACTTGAGGAAGCGAATGTGAGGAAGGAATAACATTATCCTCATTATCATCTATCATCATTGTTGCTATTATCAGTAATATATAGTAAGATCAACAGATAGTTCGGCACGGTGGCATAGCAATACATCATGAAATCATAATACACACAATATAGAAAACAAAACAAGGTCTTCTATATTATAGCGAAATTGCATGTGTTGTGTGAGGGAAATCTATAGTCTATTTTTATCAATGAGGCAAAAAATTAATTCTATCTTAAGGTCTCATGTTTAAAATTATGCCAATGCCTGATAATATGGTTAAATATGATCCAATATAGCTGAAATTGAAAAGAACCGTGCTATTTTATTCCCTTCTCCTGGAAATAAATATCAGTCAGTAAGTAATAAGGGGGCAGGATTTTTCACCTTGTTAAAAAA
>JACEEZ010025033.1:425000-430000 GCA_016584305.1 Chionoecetes opilio
TGTGTATGTGTGTGTGTGTGTGTGTGTGTGGGGTGTGTGTGTGTGTGTGCGGGGTGTGTGTGTGTGTGTGTGTGTATTCATCTAGCTGTATTCATCAGTTGTATTTTACGGGGCCAGAGAAAATGCTCGTGTGGCCCCGTCTCCATATCAACATTTTTAATCATTCATCCGTAGTGCTTTGGTGTTGCCGAAGCCAGCCCAACGCCGGAGAGCAGGTCCCAAACCCCCGGCTAACCCCCGGTACTCATTCACTGCGGGTGGACAGGGGCTCGGGTTTTAAGGAAACAACCCATCTGTTTCCGCTCCGCCCGGGGATCAAACCCGGCACTTCTCGGTTGTGAACCGAGCGTGCTTCCTCTACACCACGGAGTACCCTATGTTTTTGTGTGTGTGTGTGTGTGGTGTGTGGTGTGTGTGTGTGTGTGTGTGTGTGTGTGTGTGTGTGTGTGTGTGTGTTTTGTGTGTTGTGTGTTTGTGGGGTGTGTGTGTGTGTGTGTGATAAGAGAGCACTTCTTTCAAAACGCACAATAAAAATTTAAATTAAATAGAATATCGTTTACATGAGGCATTTCTCTCTCTCTCTCTCTTCTCTCTCGCTCTCTCTCTCTCTCTCTCATCTCTCTTCCCCTCTCTCTCTCTCTCTCTCTTCTCTCTCGCTCTCTCCCCTCCCCTCCTCTCTCTCTCTTTTTTCATAAGGATTCCCACAGCAAAGGACCAAGTTCACCCTCTTAAAATTTGTGTAGTGTGTGTGGGGGTGTGTGTGTGTGTGTGTGTGTGTGTGTTGTGTGTGTATGTGTGTATGTGTGTATGGTGTGTGGTGTGTGTGGTGTGTGTGCGCGTGCGTGCGTGCGTGCGTGCCGTGCGTGCGTGCCGTGCTTTGCGTGCGGGGCGTGCGTGTGTGTGGGGTTTTGTGTGTGTGTGTGTGTAGTGTGTGTGTGTGTGTGTGTGTGTGTGTACTATAGTAAAAAAACCCAGTTGGCAAATCCTTCCTCCTCATCTACGATATATTCCTCCTGCAGTTGTTGATCGTATTATTTTATGTTGGGTCCTTTCTATGTGTTGTTGAGACAGGAGACCACACCCAGTCACAGGGAAAAGGTATTTGCTCTCAACAAGACACAGTACAGCTAAAACACCACAGTTTCCCGCCACGCAGTGCTGGCTACGTAATCAACACAGAGCCACCACCAAAGGCTGGCTGTCGCGCCGCTGTCTCTTGCCTGGGCTCTTCAATACACCCTTTCTGCCGCACCCTAATCTTCGTGACTATATTCACATATACACTGCAATGATCAACAAAATACATGGAAACAGTACATGTGTCGTCCATTATTACCAGTAAAGAGAAAGCTCTCGGGTGGCCTATAGGTGCGATCCGCCGACCACCACCCAAGCCTCACACTCCCGGACTCGTGTTCGCATGACATTATGTATTCGTTTTTTTTATTCCCCTCATAAGCATTATGTGAGCATGTTATGTTTTAAAAATACCCTTTTTAGCTCTTTCCTTTCTCGGGACTGTCTGTCTGCGTGTGTGTCTATCGTCAGGTTGAAGTGAACCAGCACTCTGCCTTGAGGCTTGGCGCTGCCCTGCCCTCCAGGCGGTGGAGGCAGGCAGTTTGGATCACTGATGTCAGTCTGAAGAAGAAGAGGAAGCCAGGAACCCGTCTGTGCTCAGGGTGGAGTTAGTAGCTTAATACTCTCACTACACTGCCATCGCCTCTCACCTATCACCTTTAAAGCTTGGAGTTCGGGTGAGGTGTTTAAATATATCTTCTCGATTATTTAGTTTGGTGCTCCATAGCTCAGTGGTAAAGTGTTGGTGTTTCAATACGTCAACAAAAGGTGTCGGTTCGATTCCCTCACAAGTCCTTTTTAACGGATATCTTTACCGAGCTCGGACCCCGTCCCCCCCCTCAAACCCTCTGGCGGTCTGTCGACCTCCCTCCCTCGGGCCCAAAAGGGAAGGTACTGATAGGCAAGACGTGGGTGAGAGGATCCCCCCCCCCAACCCCCCTCCCCATCCCCCCTCTATCGACCTCCCCCCCTGGCAGGGAAGGTAACTGATAAACACCCCCCATCCCCCCCCCTCCCTCCACCTACCTCCCTCCCTCTGGCCAGGGGAAGGTAACTGGTGGATGAGAGCTCCCCATCCTAATCCCCCCTCCCACCCTCCGACCGCCCATCGACCTCCCTCCCTCTGGCCAAGGGAAGGTAACTGATAGGTGAGACGTGGGTGAGAGATAAAAAAAAAATTAAAAAAATAGAAAAAATAAAATAAAATATATAAAAAATATAAAAAAATAGAAAAATAGATGTGTTTATTCTCTCTCTCTCACCCACGAGACGTGGGTGAGAGAAAAAATAAAAAAAAAAAATACAAAATTAAATATATAAAAATATATAAAAATAGATGGACGAGAAAAAAAGAAAAATAATAGAAAAAAAAAAAAATTATAAATATAAAAAAAATAATAGTAATGGGTCGGGTTGTGTATCTAATGGGTTAGGTTAGGGGTTCACATGATGGCCCGGTTCGAAGGGGCGTATCTGAGTGCACTCAGTGCGTATCTGCCTTCCCGCATCGGACCCCAGACCCTAGTCGAGTACCCTCAGGTACTGATAGTAAGTAAATAATAAAGTAAGTAGTAGTTAATAAAGCGTAAAGGGTATAAAGGGTAAAGGGTGTAAGTAAAGTTTTTATTAAAAATGTAAATTAGATAGAGGACAGATATATAGAGAAACTATATATAACTTATATCTAGACTATATATAAATATAATTATATAATTATATTATATATAGACTATATATATATATAATATATATATAATATATAATATATATATAAATATTATATATATAATATTATATATATATAGATATAATTAATAATATATATTATATAATTATATTATATAATATATTATAATATAAATATTATATATTATATATAATATTATATGTATATATATTATATATATATATATATTATATATTATATATATATTATATATATATATATATTATCTGGTCAAAAAAAAAAAAAAAAAAGTTCTGGCATGGAAATTTAAGAACAGTTTTAGACTAATTTGAGGGTGCTGATTCAAATCTGATCTTATATTTTCTCTATCACATCAAAGTTTTTTTCGCTAAGGTATATTTCCATTTTCATGAATTAAGAAAAATTTATCCTTCTATTGAGTAGTGTAGCAAAAGGCCGAAATTTTATGGTTTATTTTTAATTCAGTCTCCCAATAACTGGAGAATATCTTCGTTTTCTTTGAACATGCATAACATTCCCATTCTTTATGATACGAAGTAAACAAACCATTTCAACTTGCCACAGCAATTCGTCCGCAGGTAGTGTTTTTATTATTGAATTTTTTCATTGGAATTGAGTTATTTATTGTATTTCTCCTGTTGTTTCTTTTTTTGTGAAACAATGCCAAGGTGTTTGGTGGTTGGGTCAAATTCAAGGAACAACTCAGGTAGGCTAAAAACTCTTTTCTTTTATTTGTCCGCATTGGTGTTGGCTGGCCTCTAACAATGGCCTCTACATCTCACAGAGAAAAGTGCTCAAATGATCCAATATATTTTGGTACAAACTGTGGGAAGCTTTACTTTGAAGACTCAGAGGCGCAAAATTACTGACTTTGGGTTAAGAGCGTGTATTTTGCGTACTTCAAATTACCACTTGGAGACCAAGACAAGCATTTGGCTCCTCACAAAGTGTGCAAAACCTGTGTTGAGACTTTTAGATCATGGTCTCAAGGAAAAAAGGCTAAACTTAGTTTGGAGTGCCTATGGGTTTGGAGAGAAACCAAGCAATCATTTAGATACTGCTTTTTTTCTGCCTTGTCAATGTAAAAGGTTTCAAAAAGAAAAAAAAGAAATATTTTTCAATACCCAAATATCCCTTCAGCTATTCGACCAGTTACCCATAGTGAAGAAATACCTGTACCAATATTTACTGGAGCTTCAAAAAAAGATGAAAACAGATCTCTGCTCACCTGCTCCCACTGATGAAAAAGACACTACAGATATTTTTCAGCCATCTGATGAAGATTGTGGGCAAACCAATTCTGTTTACTCAGTCTGCTTTGAATGATTTTGGTTAGAGATCTTATCTACAAAAGAGTCTGCGAACTGTTGTCCTTTTAAGACTGCAAGAGAATCGAATGCTGAAACCCGGCACAGGTGTCTCATTTTATCGTAACAGGGAAGCAGAACTGCGTAAGTACTTCCTTCAGATGGCCAGCTTGTCTATTTTTACTGATGTAGAAAGGGCTACTTCTTTTTTATGGGCTGCTAGCAATGATTCAAAGGGGTTGGAGGGTTTTTTTTGCCAGTTCCAAAAGAGTTTGAAATGTGTTCTGTTACACAATGGAAAAAAGTATGGCTCTGTACCAATAGGTCATTCTGTAAAACTTAAAAAGAAGAATATAACAACAAACAAGATTGTCCCAGAGGGGTTGCAAAATCATGTTCATGGGGTGGTTAATTTGTGTCGATTTGAAAATGGTTAACTTTTCTTTAGGTCAGCAAGGAGGGTACACAAAATACCCCTGTTTTCTGTGTTACTGGGACAGTAGAGCTACAGCAGAGCATTGGGTAAAAAAGAATGGCCTCAGCGACAGAGTTTTGGCATCTGGCGATAAGAATGTCATCAAAGATCCTCTAGTGGATAGGAAGAAGATTGTCTTTCCTCCCTTGCACATAAACTTGGATTGATGAAGCAGTTTCGTCAAAGCTCTTGATCACAGTGGAATGCTTCAGCTATATATGTTCAACTTTTCCTGGTCTTAGTGAAGAAAGAAAAAGGGTGGAATATTTGATGGACCTCAAATAAGAACACTAATGAGAGATCCAAATTTTATCACATCATGAATGAGACAGAAGAAAGAGCTTGGAATGAATTTTGTAATGTGGTGAAGAATTTTCTAGGGAATAAGAAAGCAGACAACTATGAAGAGATTGTGGAAGAGCTAAATAATGAG
>JACEEZ010025033.1:450000-457500 GCA_016584305.1 Chionoecetes opilio
GAGAAGAGAGAGAGAGAGAGAGAGAGAGAGAGAGAGAGAGAGAGAAGAGAGAGAGAGAGAGAGAGAGAGAGAGAGAGAGTTTTATGACACATTTTTTTAGTTTGATTTCTTTATATTGATTTTGCGCTTTCTCTCTCTCTCTCTCTCTCTCTCTCTCTCTCTCTCTCTCTCCTCTCTCTCTCTCTCTCTCTCTCTCCTCTCTCTCTCTCTCTCTCTCTCTCTCTCTTCTCTCTCTCTCTCTCTCTCTCTCCTCTCGCAGCCTATATAGATACATAGACGCACATCTCGTTTCCATGAGATGCCTTATACACACACACACACACAACACACACACACACACACACACACACACACACACACACACACACACACAGTTAATAAACATACACGCTTCTTGCATGCTCCAAAAACAATATGTATGATATATTTGCTGCATATATATAGAAAGGTGACTGTTTCTATAACGAATAACTTAATCATTTATGTAAGACGTTTAGCTTCTGCAGTCATTTGTTTGTTATTCATTGCATTCACTCGAGGAAGTATAAATAACATGACGCTGTATGTAGCTGCATAATTAATTTGTTAACACACGAAGTGATAATGCATGATAAATGAGTGAATAAAATCTATAAGAAAAAGTTAATGTTAGCATTATTGTATTAACGATGAAGCTTTTGTATTTATTTATATATTTATTTAAGTATTTTTTCTAATATATATATATATATATATTTGATTTCTACCTATACATGTTACGTGGGTTTTTTTCCAAGCTAACAGTATTTTTTTCCACTATACCAGCTGTGTGGTTTATAATCTCTTATTGGTAATAATGGTGTAGTTCTATTGTGATTCCTCGTATCAGATCAACATCATAACATAAATACGTATGCATCATTTCTTTAAACCACCTCCAATACATCAACACGATAAAATGCTTGATCTACAACGGCATGGTATAATCATGTTTCTCGGTAGATTACTATAACTTGTGTTTGTTGATCTTTTTTACATGGTCCTATTTCAATACTATGTCGCATGTTAAGTTAGTGTAATATAGTATAGTGTCGTTCAGTCAGTTTCGTGCTCCTGTTTTCCCTCTCAGAGCATGGTGTGCGTCGCGCTTCGCCTACTCTCGTGTTAGGCGTTAGGCCATGGTAGAAAGTAATGACAGAAAGTATTGGTGTATTGAGTAATTCCGTTATTATTGTTGGTAATCATTATCATTATTATCATTATTTCTATTATTACCATTTTCATTTCCATTACTATCATTGTTATTATTATCATTATCATTATTGTTATCATTACAGTATTATAATCATTGTTACTATTACTATCATTATTGCAGTAACATCAGCAACAGTTCATGACATTCATGACATAATACCTCCACTGCATCCACTGATGATCATGCTAATAACAATAATATTGCTGATAATGATAATGCGAATGATAGTAATGATAATTATGAAAACAAGTAATGATGATTATGTCAATGATATATAACATGATGATAATGATAATAATGATAATAAATATTATCAATATTGCTGCTATTATCATAATTGGGTTTATTTAGTTCTACAACTACAACTACTATTACTTACAATGACCTCGACGTTATTATAATAGTCTGAGGATCAATAGTAGTAAGTACATAGTGATAGAAGTAGTAGTAGTAGTAGTAGTAGTAGTAGTAGTAGTAGTAGTAGTAGTGTAATAGTAGTAGAAGTAGTAGTTGTAGTAGTAGTAGTAGTAGTAGTAGTAGTTAGTAGTAGTAGTAGTAGTAGTAGTAGTATTGTTGTAGTAGTAGTAGTTGTAGTAGTAGTAGTAGTAGTAGTAGTAGTAGTGGTAGTAGTAGTAGTAGTAGTTGTAGTAGTAGTAGTAGTAGTAGTAGTAGTAGTAGAAATAGTAGTAGTTATAGTAGTAGTAGTAGTAGTAGTAGTAGAAGTAGTAGAAGAGATAGAAGCAACAGTTGTAGTTACAGTAATCATAATTATCATAGTGATAATAATAAAGATAACTAAAATGATTATGTTAATAATAAAAATAATGATAGTGATGATAATGATATTAACAGATATATTAACAATAATAATAGTATCAATAATAATGAAAATGTTAATAGTAGTAATAAAGATATCAATTATAATGATAATGATGAAAAAAATGTAATAGTAATAATGATGATAATGATGATAATAATAGTAATAATAATAATGTTAATAATAATAAAAATAATTATAACAATGATAAGAATAGGAAGAAGAAGAAAAATTAAATTATGAATAAGAAAAAGATATTGCAGAAGAATTTTTTTTTTTAGGAAGGGGAGGGATAGATGTGAGCGTGTCAAGTCTGGACACACTATTCTATATCTCGTGATATTACTTTATCTGAACACAAATAAGTGCGGGTGTACAGGCAGGGATGGCGGTGATGGGCGTGTGTGAGGAGGGGCGTTGCAGGGCATGGGCGGCAGGGGTGGTGATGGGGGCACGTGAGGTGTGTCATGCAAGGTAGGTAACGGCGCGGCGGGCAAGTGTGTGTCCCCTGAGTGAGTTACCTGGGTGGGCGTGTGTCTGGTGGTGGGCGTCGTGGCGGAGGGCGGGGTCCAGGGCCAGCATCTGGGGCGGGGCATGGCTGAAAGGGTTGAACTGCCCGAAGTAGCTTCGCATGCCCGCGCCCATGCCCGCCCCCGCGCCCATACCCAGGGGCTCGAGGAGCTGCGAGGCCTGCGAGGCGAGGGTGCGGGCGGCGGTGTAGGCGCAGGTGCCCAGGGAGTTGCCCAGCGCTGACGGGGTGATGGCGTGCGGTAGGCCCCCCGCCGTCAGGCTGGGCGGGGAGCGGTGCCCCTCGGAGGAGCCCAGGCCCAGCAGTTCCTGTATGGCGAAGGGCGAGCGTTGGGGCATCGAGGCCGCGGAGCCGCCCATGCCGCCCATGCCACCCATGCCGCCCATGCCGCCCATGGTGCCCAGCATGTTGGCGTACAGGGCGCCGCGGTCAGGGTGCAGCAGGTTCATGGCGGCGGCCGCTGACTCTCCACTGAGCAACACTTCAGTGGTGGCGGCGACGGCGGTGGTGACGGTGTCGGTGCGAGTTAGTGCGCCCGCAGCATGGCGTGGTGCGCGCGGGGGGTGGCGGCGGTCAACTGGCGCGGGGGCGGCGTGCGGGTGGTGGGCGCGAGATGAGCCGTGGCGGGCGGGGGTTCGGGCCCCGAGTGGCTCAGGTGGGCCAGTGATCCGGCCTTATTGCGGGAGCGACGGCCCGGTTCGCAACGGTCCTGCGCCGAGGCGCGGGCCACACGCACCCGCACTTCGGCTAATCGGCCCTCCGCTCAGCCCGCCATTATTAGCCATTTTGGGTGGGCAAGCAGGGGCGGGCCCACCGCCGACGGGCCTGCCCCCTTCTGCCCCCTCCTGCCCAGCATGTGGCCCCTACCTGGCCCCGCCCCGCCGCCCACGGCCCCTCAGGACGCCCTTGGGTCAGCACACCACTATATCTTGTATAATTTACAAACAGTATATAATCTTATAAATACGAGTCTTGAAGAGGGCGACACCGAGCGGCAGGCTCCACCCCTTTCTCCCAGCCGGCCGCCCATTGGTCCCTCCCCCGGCGCGGCCAGCCAATCACCACGGAGCTCTCATTATGATTGACAACCTCTTACGACCTATCCATTCCCGGATCCCTTTACTCTCAACCCGGCTAAAGCGAATCGTTTGCATAGCGTTGGCCCACTCAACAACATTTTAATCAACTATTCCACCAACATTTACAAGCTGAAATCAAGAATCATTCCAGCTCTGAATATCTAATGAGGCATTTGCAAGGATAATTCCTGAAAGGCGTAGCGGCCGGGCCATAACGATGATAGGCGTTTGTGTGTTGATTTTCTCACTTCATGTGGCCGCTTATTTACATATGAATTACAGTCTAAATACTTAATCGATATGCGAGTGTGGGGCGAGGGTGGCGACGCCTCGGCCCCGCCTCGTCAGGACGCGGGTTTCTCATGCAAATGTGAGGAACCTGAGGGAGAGTTTGTCCAGAGTCCACCACAGCAAGCCAGGGCGGGGTCCACCACAGCAAGGGTCCACCACAGCAAGGGTCCACCACAGCAAGGGTCCACCACAGCAAGGGTCCACCACAGCAGGGGTCCACCACAGCAAGGGTCCATCACAGTAAGGGTCCACCACAGCAAGGGACCACCACAGCAAGGGTCCACCACAGCAAGGGTCTACCACAGCAAGGGTCTACCACAGCAAGGGTCCACCACAGCAAGGGTCCACCACAGCAAGGGGAGGGCGGAACGGGGACTTCCACCTACCACAGCATGTGAGGGCGGTGGGAGAGTGTGGGGGGGTGCGGCCACAGGAAGAAGAGCGTGAAGGGGATGCATGTGGTCGTGATAAAGGGGGTTTGGGAGCCGATGGATGCTTGGCCCACTACCTTTTGCCTTCCCCTCATTTTCCCCCTCTCCCCAACCCCTTTTACTTTGTTTCTCCTCTTCCCATCTTCCCTCTTTCCCTTCCTCGCTCTCTTCCTCCTCTAATCCCCATTCATATCGGCCTGTTTTTCCAAATATAACTCCAACTCTTTCCTGGAGGGAGAGGAAGGAAGGGGGTGCAATCACTACACAGACATGAGAAAAAAAATTATGTCAACAGCTTCAGCTCGTCACGCCTGTACATAATTCCCTTCCCCCCATTCCCTCCCCTTCCCTCCCCTGCTGCTTAGTGAGCCCATTAGGTGGCGAGGCTGCGGCTGGCGAGTGTTTGTGTGCTGGCTGAGGCGCTTCTCCCGGTAATGAAGGGTCCGGAAGTGGGCGGCGAGGGGCGGCTAATAGCTTGTCCACACAGGGCGCCGCATCCCCCCGCCGCCCGCCGATGCTCAAGGCCGCACCTCCCCTTCTCTCCCCTCGTGCACACCTCTCCCCTTCCCATCCCTCCCATCCCCATCTCTCACCTCCCCATCCCTTCACTCCCCATCTGTCCCCTCCCCTTCCCTTCCCGCCCCTTCCTCATACTAATTCCCTTCTTATTACCCCTTTGCCTTCCCTTCATTCCCTCCCACTTTCTAACTCCTTCTTCCTTGTTTCTCCTCTTCCCATCTTCCCTCTTTCCCTTCCTCCCTCTCTCCCTCCCCTTTTCTCCATATATCGGCCTGTTCCTCCCCTCACAACCAAACTTTGTGCCAACTTTTTCCTCCCCAACGTTGCGTTCCCCAACAAGTCACAACACACGCCCCCCCCCCCACCTGTACCCTCACCCACAACATCCTGGACACAGATATCGCATGATAACAATACATGGACATGAAGCAATACATTGAATAATGAAAATAGTGAAAGCAAAATATATACGTGTATCTATATAGTCTTGTTTCTGTGAATTCGTGTGACTTCGAGTCCACGTGTGTGTGTTGTGTGTCATTCAGCCATGGTCTTGTCCATGCGAGTCAAACTCGCGATCGCCAGTTTAACCCTCCCGGAGTGAGCTTTGAGCTCATTATTAATGATCTTTGGGTATAATACTGGGACCTCACACACCACACCCCCCCCATCTCCTTGCTCAAGTGGGACAGTGACCGCCCGAATTCGTCAGTGAAAAATCCCCGGGAACAGCGAGGATTCGAACCGGCTAACCACATAATGGCAAGCCAAAGCTTTATTCACTTGACCATAGTGCACGACGAACACATAGTGTGTGTGTTTGTGTGTGTGTGTGTGTGTGTGTGTGTGTGTGTGTGTGTGTGTGTGTGTGTGTGTGTGTTGATTTATTGGATACATTATTTTCCTAATTACCTACTTTATTCATCTACAATTAATTAAGTAAGATTACCATCCATCAAAAGATATTTTCTTCATCACTTCCTTCCTTCCTTCCTTCCTTTATCTCTTCCCTATTCATTACCATCTTTTACAATTGAACATTTTTCAATATATTCCATATTATCATTCTCAGGTCTTCTCTCCTTTACGTTTTCTCTTCCCTTCCGCGGAATTCGGAGTGGGATGGGAGAGGTAGGAAGGAGTGGACAGGGAGGGAGGGAAGGGGAGAGACGGGAGGGATGAGAGAGATTTGGAGGAGTAAACTGGGGTGGAGGGAGGTAGGGAGAGAGAAGGGGGGGGGAGGGACGGACAGAGAGAGGCAGGGAGGGCAGGAGGGAAGGTTGGGGGGGGCAGAGACTGTGATAATAGGTTTCAAGTCTCTGAGGTGAAGCAAAGACGACTGAGAGGATGAAGATAAGGGGATTAAATGCTAGGTTGGGGCTGGAGATGTTGTGTGTGTGTGTGTGTGTGTGTGTGTGACTGTGTGTGTGTGTGTGTGTGTGTGGTGTGTGTGTGCCGTGTGCCGTGTGTGTGTGTGTGTGTGTGTATGTATTCATCTAGTTGTATTCATCTAGTTGTATTTTACAGGGCCAGAGCAACGCTCGTATGGCCCCGTCTCCATATCAACATTTATTTTTCTCATTCATCTTTAGTGTTGGCCGAAGCCACCACCCCGGGAGGGGGGTCAAAAACCCCCGGCCTAAAAACCTGGTACCCATTCACTGCTGGGTGGACAGGGGCTCGGGTTTTAAGAAGACCGCCCGTCTGTCTTCGCTCCGCCCGGGGATCGAACCCGGGACTTCTCGGTTGTGAGCCGAGCGTGCTAACCCTTACACTACGGAGTTCCCCTGTGTGTGTGTGTGTGTGTGTGTGTGTGTGTGTGTGTGTGTGTGTGTGTGTGTGTGTGTGTGTGTGTGTTTACGTATGTCTTCTTACTAACCTCATTCATGCATATTTCGCTGTATAAATCAGATATACACTTGTTACTATAGGGATAAGCTGTATATCATAAGGTTTACTATAAATGCAAGATTACTTCCTTTTCACTTAGACCTTTGTTTACTAATGGTGTGACTACCGTTTGTCTAAGATCGTGCTTGCCTAATGTTCCCAACAACAGTTACTTAGGCAGGACACTCACAGGTTGATCTCTCTAGGGGAGTGAAGCGCACACAGACCTCCACATTACCAGGAAGGAGAAATAGAATAGGAAAATGAAATAGAGCAAATGTGTTTTGTGTGTTACTTGGTTTTGGTCTTTGGGGGAAACGACTGTATTTTTAAGCCTTGACAAAAGTGTGTGTGTGTGTGTGTGTGTGTGTGTGTGTTGTGTGTGTGTGTGTGTGGTGTGTGTGTGTGTGTGTGTGTTATTAACCCATGGTCTTGCCCACGCGAGTTGGACTCGCGATCGCCAGCTTCACTCTCCCGGAGCGAGCTTGGAGCTCATTATTTCCGATCTTTGGGTAATGCTGGGACGTCACACACCACACACACCCATCCCCTTGCTCAAGAAGGAGAGTAATCGCCCGAATTTGTCAGTGAAATATCCCCGGGAGCAGTGAGGATTCGAACCGGCTACCACAAATGGCAGGCCCACGCTCTATCCACTTGACCATCGTGGCGGTGTGTGTGTGTGTGTGTGTGTGTGTGTGTGTGTGTGT
>JACEEZ010025033.1:462500-468925 GCA_016584305.1 Chionoecetes opilio
TTATCTTACTCTCTTTATAAGGACTGGCAACTAAGCATGCTTTATTGTTACCTCTTTTTTTTTGCCTTTGGCCAGTACTTTGCGATAATTTTTTTTGTTTTTGACTAAAAAAAATTAAAAACGTCAATTGAATGCAATAAAACTTCGTCGCCATCTATTTCACTGTTTTCCCGACATACCCTGCTTCGGTTTGGCGCCGCCTACCAGCTTCTCCGAAACACATAGCCGTGAAGAGTTAAAGAGTTGAATCAATATAAAAAGATAGGTAGACATAAATATAAATAGAAGAGAGAGAGAGAGAGAGAGAGAGAGAGAGAGAGAGAGAGAGAGAGAGAGAGAGAGAGAGAGAGAGAGAGAGAGAGAGAGGAGAGAGAGAGAGAGAGAGAGAGAGAGAGAGAGAGAGAGAGAGAGAGAGAGAGAGAGAGAGAAGAGAGAGAGAGAGAGAGAGAGAGAGAGAGAGAGAGAGAGAGAGAAGAGAGAGAGAAGAGAGAGAGAGAGAGAGAGAGAGAGAGAGAGAGAGAAGAGAGAGAGAGAGAGAGAGAAGAGAGAGAGAGAGAGAGAGAGAGAGAGAGAGAGAGAGAAGAGAGAGAGGGGAAGAGAGAATTTTTTTTTTTTTTAAATCAATTCATTACGCTTAAAGAGCGACAGACCAAGTACATACAGAGATGCTGTACATTAAATTATGGGTGCACTAGTGTCTCGCAGGGCACGCTGTTGTATGGCAAGGTAGAGATTAGCACCCACCAATGTGTGGGTGACGTACTAATACGACATCCAAATTACTGTCCGTCAGGAGAAAGTCGCACACAGCGAGTAAGGTCTGTCCCTGAAGCCGCATGTCCGTGACTGAGGGACACTCGAGGCAGTAGTGCTGAAGACTGTTGGCGCTGGGGCGATCACACAGCTTGCAGGAGGAGAAGTGAGGAATGTCCCCCGCCTCAGAGACCTGACACACAGGTCGGTATCTCAGCCGAAGTTAGGCAGACCCAATGTTGTGTCTGCGAGCCATGAGTCCGCGTTGGCGATACTTGGGAGGGGTTAGACGGAAGTGGTCGTAATGCTGTATAGACACACTCTGAGCCCGCTCAGCGGGCTCAGCGTTCGTGCGGTGGAGTGTAGGGAGAAAAGCGGCTGAGTGTATCAACTGTTTGAAGCAGAGGGGGGAGGGTGTAGCAGTGTAGCACCATCAGGCAGAGGCAAGCCGCAGGCAGTTTTGGCGAGGAGATCCACCTTGTCGTTGGCTGCTATTCCAACATGGGAAGAAATCCACAAAAACCGTATAGTGAGAGAATTGTCACGAGTTGCGACTAACTGAAGCAAGATTTGATGAACCAGGCAACGGTGTGTGGGTTGTGGAGATGAGATGGCCTGAAGGGCAGACTGAGAGTCACACATGACTACACCATTCAGACGCCTTTGACAGAGGAGACTGACAGCCAGCAAGAGTCCCTGTAACTCGCAATAGGTAGAGCTGGACAAGTTGGGTAGTCTGCGGCCAACCCAGCCTCCCTCCGGTGGCGCCACGTCAAGTGAGTAGACAGCGCACCCTGCGCTCCCATCTGGCTGCAGGGAACCGTCGACGTAGAGATGGGGAGCGGCAGGGACGGAGGAGGACACTGCGGCAATGTGCTCCAGAGCCAGTTGCTTCTGGAGGAGTGGTGGGTCTGCCTTGGAAGTGGGAGTGAAGGAGACTTGAGGCCGAGGAATCCTCCATGGAGGTGGACCATGATCCACTTAAGCCAAAGGAACATTAAGATCAAGTCGCAGATGGGTGGAGCAGACTGTGTTGACGAGGGTGCAGACGCCGGGATGAAGTAGAGGTCGGGGTGTGCAGGGTCAAGCGAAGTTCTTAGGACACGTGGATAATGTGGAGCAAGATGGGGAGAGTGAAGGCACTTGACGCTGAAGGAAGAGACATTGGCGTGATTATCTCAACAATAGGGGGGAGATCGTGCTCAGCCAACATGTTGACTATTCTGGCGGAGGCAGGACACCCAAGAAGTACCTCATCACTCTGTTCTGAAATTTTTCTAAAGGGTTAAAGAGGTCTTGGAGAGCTGACAGAGGGCAGGGGAGAGGTAGTCTATAACTGACCGTATGAAGGCAATGTAGAGGGTTCTAGCCACAGGAATAGAGACTCCGGCAGCATTATTTGTGAGCCATTGAAAGGATGAAGCTCTGCTGTAGCCGGTGTAGGAGATCTCCGACAATGGGGTGAACACGCTGCCCAGCAGGTATGGCTGGGGTGATCCGCACAGGCGCTCCCAGGTACAAGTACTGAGTGCACAGCGGGATAACAATATTTCCAGCAGTGAAGACCGGAAGTGTTCTGGGGTTCCGGGGAGAAAATATTCTAGTTTTCTCTGGGGAGACAATGAGGCCACAAGCAGAAGACGACTCGTAGAATGACTGAAGGAAGAGGTGAAGATCTGCAGGAGACTTGGAATGAACACATATATCATCAGCGTAGCAGGTAACAGTCGTCCCAGGAATGTCGGGAAGAAGAGTGAGTAAGCGGTGCACGAGGAGATTAAAAAGGAACGGACTTAAAACACCACCTTGCGGAGTACCAAGCTCGAATTCCTTGGAGGAGCTACACGCCCCCTTGAAAAGCACACGCGAGGTTCTGTTACGGAGGTAACGACGGATTCACCTCAGGAGATTCCCTTTGACACCAAATTCCTGCAGCTGATCGAGGATAACCTCTCTGTTGGCAACATCAAAAGCACTCATGAAGTCAAGAAATGCTATCACACTGATGGGGGAGAGGCGGGTATACATATCCATCAGACAATGGTGCGTACTTTTCTGTGACAGGAAACCATACAGTCTGGGAGATAACTTGTCCTCCAGCCGAAACATGAGACGGGTGAGGAAGATACGCTCGAGCCCTCGAGCCCTCGAGCCCTCGAGCTCGAGAATACTTTAAGCCCCAGTCCCACAGTGGCGAATAATTTGGGGAATCAATACGAATAACTAAGAATGACATTGCTTGCGAATGATGGCGATCTTTTGATAGAAAAATAGGGGTCCGTATTGATTCTACCTCAAGACAGAATTGCAACGATGCGGTACGATAAAATGTGCGAATCAATGAAAACTAAACACGAACAGATAGAATTTCAACTCGATGCAATACGATGCACTGAGAGGGGCAATACGATGCAATACGACACAGTACGGTGGAGATGGGGAATCAATACGGATGCGTGGAGATGTGATACGGAAGCGATGATAACTAATAGGAACTAATAGGAGCCAATAGTAACCATTACGAACCATTGCGATCCGATACGCACCAGTACGATGTGCTGGGATGGTATAAATATCGCCGCCATTCGCAGTGATCCTCAGTATTTATTGTTTGACAAATATATCAAGCATTCACAAATTATAATATTTGTAATGGGATGATACAACTGATGTTTTAGTTTTCACAACTTTGGCTTTTTAGACTGTTCACACTGTTTAGGCAATCATTCTCTCTTGCCATTCCACACTACCTGTGGCAGAGTTGTAGTAATGCTTCAGGTAGTCACGCTGTGCCTTGGCAGCCTTGCTCGCTCGGCTCCCACCGACTGGAGTGTACACATCCTCCATCTGCCGACCATTTCTCCAAAACCCAGGAACCACTTGGTTGTTCTCTTCCTCATGGTCGGCATCGGCGGGTATCGTAGCTGGGGCCCACATGCGCATCAGATTGTGTAAGCCCCACACATGCCTCCACAACTTGGCCACTGTCTCCGGCGTCTGCTGCATAGTTGTCAGAAGGCAGCGAAATCGACGAACCAAAATGCCGAACCATTCTCAACTATTCTCCTAGCCCTGGATAGTCAATAATTGAAGATACGATGTCGTGTTAAAGGTTTCGGGTGCTGTAGGGCTTCATCATCCACGTTCTGAGCGCAAATGCGTCGTCTCCTATCAGAAAGAATGGTACATCCTTGTCGTCGCCTGGAAGGGGTGCAGCCTCAGGGAAACCTATGACGCCAGAATCGATTGCGTCTTTCAGCTCAGAGTGGTTGAAAATTTGGGGCATCTGAGTGGGAGCCAGCCGTGCCAACGTAGATCCATATGAATTTGTATTCAGCATCGACGTGATAAATCGACATCATAATGATCGAATGAAAACCCTTGTAATTGTAATACAGCGATCCGCCCTTTGCCGGACATCGGATGGGCACGTGTTTGCCGTCAAGGGCGCCCAGGGCGTGGAAGAACTGCCATTTCGCTGCAAACCCATCTGCAATCGCCTGCCACTCCTGAGCTGTCGTTGGGCAGGAGATGACCTCCACTGCAAACTCTGCCACAATGGCACTGCTCACATCACGCACAATCTTCGAAATGGTGTTATGAGCCACAAGCTGTACATGAGGGAGTGGTTGCTATCCCCTGTAGTATAATAGAGGAGTGTGATAGACAGCTTCAGAGCCGGTTCCAGAGCTTTCCTGTACCACGTGTCCTGCTTTGTGATGCGATCGCCGATTCTCTGCAACAGCTCATAGAATCGAGCTGGTTCCATCCGAATGAAGTTGCGGAACCCTGCTAAGTCTTGTGTTCCAATTCACCCATCAATTTTTCGTACATGCCGTACAGTGGTCCCCCTGATTAGCCACTGTCGGACCCAATATCTCCTCCGCTGTTTCTGGCGTGCTTGACGTCGCCCAATGAGCAACTGAGCGACAGCTTGAGTGTTAGAAGCATGCTGTTGTTGGATCATCAAGAGACCATCCATCAGGTGTAATCTCTGAGCTGGAGTTAGTAGCGCCATAGCAGCCCAGGAGTACAGATGCTCACTCCGCAAAACTTCATGAGGTACTGAACAAGCAGGATTTCATCTTCAATATATACCAATTGCACCCCAAATTCGTAATACTTCTGATTGCATCGTATTGCATCGTACTAATTCGTCATGCATTCTACCTAGTTCTTACACCATCGTTATACATCGTGTCAATTCTTGTTAGGTTGTATCTCATCGTTGTGCAGTCCTATCAGTTTGTTTCAATTCGCACTGGTTCGTGTTAATTCGCCTCACACATTCCCACTGCATCGTTGTGCATCGTGTCTACCCCGAGTTGATTCTTGTTGGTTCGTATGTCATCTTATTGTATCGTATTAAATCGCAACAGACAAGCAACACGAATCCGATACGAACTGATAGGAATGCAATGCGATGAGATACAAACCAACAAGAAGTGATTCGAATTGAAACGGTATTCCAGGGATGCAGTACGAATGGGCTTCAATTCGCAGACCTCTGCGATTGTTTTTGAACATTCCAAAACAGTCGTATTGGCCTGCGGATGTGGCCGATCTAATACGAAAGTAACGGCGAACTAATGAGGAGTAAGTAGAATCAATACGATGGTGTGAGATGCACAACGAATGCTGGTTCGTATTGATTCGCAGCCAAAAATCGCCACAGTGGGACTGGGGCTTAAAATACAGGAGCAGGAAGTGAGTTAAATTGGTCTGAACTTATCAGTGCCAGGTTTGGGGATCGGCACAATCATGCTGGAGGTCCAGGCATGAGGCACGTATCCCAAGCGGAAGCAAAAATTGTAAAGCTGCAGCAAGGGATTGTCAGGGACCTTCAGGAGTAAGCGAGGATGGCATGATGAGACTCAACACGAGTAGCAAGGGTGCGCACGGTCGTGGCGTTTGAGTGCTATGCTGTCGACGCGTGCCTCAAGCGCATCAAAACGTGCTGCGAACGCAGTGCACCGAGACGTCAGAGAGGCAACGGCCTCACGAAGGGCAAGGACTTGTGCAGAATCAGGAGGGGGAGAAGCTGGAGATGATGTGGTGGCGCCCGGTCGCGGCCGGGTGGTGGTGGAGCGTGAGGCGACGGTAGGCAGGGAGGGAGGGGGCGGGGCGCGCGCGTTTGGCACAGCCATGCCATGCGTTGACTCCGGATTCATGACAACGGGGGCATGTCCACTTCGAGGTGTCTGGTGCGGGTAATGGAAGAGGGTCCGAGGTAGAAGTGGTAGCAGTGGAGATGAACACACTAATAGTCCGGTAGTCAAGCCCCATATTTAGGCCAAACCTTTGAATTTGGGGGTGCATAATTGTTCTTTGCGGGTTTTGATAGTCTGAACCTCTAGTTTTGGAATCTGTCGGGTGCAACTTTTGCATCCTTGAGCATTTTGCAAAAATGAACGACTGAAGATAGGAATGGGAATCACTGTTTGGGACTGAAAATTTGAGTAGGGATAATAATAAACGGGCATAGATCACACATGTACAGACTTTTGAGAATGCTTTTACTACCAAAATGTTCGTATTGATTAGTTTTATACTCAAACTAATGATATATAAATTTCCTCAACAATAAGTCAAGAAAAACAAAAAATTTTAAAAAAAGGAATGGGGAAAATCCCCCCTTAATAACGCAAGGTTAATAAGTTGAGAAGGTTCCC
>JACEEZ010025033.1:469869-483187 GCA_016584305.1 Chionoecetes opilio
AACCCGCTAACACCCGTCCACCTTCACTGCTGGGTGGACAGGGGCTCGGGTTTTAAGGAAACAGCCCATATGTTTCCGCTCCGCCCGGGGATCGAACCCGGGACTTCTCGGTTGTGAACTGAGCGTGCTTCCCCTACAGTACGCCTATGTATACACTTGATACACCGAGACTCCTGAGGTATGTCAGGAGTCTCGCTGAGGATGTCGAGGGTCATTTGAACGCTAATGACCTCCGACCCGCCTACCGAGCCCTGAATAAGCTCCGTTCCAAGTCTCCATCTCGGGCGAGTGCTATTCGAACAGCAGATGGGCACCTCGTGTCGGACATGGATGGGCAGATGGCTCGTTGGGCTGAGTACTTTGGGCAGTTGTTCACGGTGGACCCTCCAACTGAGCAGCTTCACACCACTGGGTTACAGGCAGTGGATGCCGATCCTCCCATTGACGAAACCGCACCCTCTCTTGACGAAGTCAGAGAGGCTGTAGCAAAGTTGAGGGGTGGAAAGGCAGCTGGTGTTTGTAATATCAGTGCGTAGCTCCTCAAAGCTGGGGGTGAGGCCATGATCCGCGGGTTGCATGCTGTCCTGACTGCTGTGTGGCAATCAGGTACCATTCCTCCTGACTGGAAAAGGGGGCTGGTCGTCCCTATCTGGAAAGGGAAAGGGGACTGTCAGGACTGCAACAATTACCGCGGTATTACACTGCTCAGCGTACCAGGCAAGGTGCTTGCCCATCTATTGCTGACACGGATTCGCAGTCATCTGGTGAAGCATCAGAGACCTCAGCAGTCTGAGTTCACGCCTGGTAAGTCAACAACGGACCGTATCCTAGCGCTTCGTGTCCTGGTGGAACGCCGACGTGAGTTTCGACAGGGGATGCTTGCAGCCTATGTTGATCTCAAGAAGGCGTTTGACTCAGTGCATCGTGAGTCACTCTGGGATCTTCTGCGACTTCGCGGGATTCTTGCAAGGACTATTGGTTTGATAACTGGTCTGTATTCTGGGACTGAGAGTGCTGTGAAGTGTGGGGCAGGTGTATCCAGCTTCTTTCCTGTGAATACAGGAGTGAGGCAAGGGTGCTTCCTTGCCCCATCACTTTTCAACGCTTGTATGGACTGGGTATTGGACAAGGTTGTAGATCAAAGTGATTGTGGAGCATCCGTCGGCAACACCAAGATCACTGATCTTGTTTTTGCCGATGATGCAGTAATCTTTGCTGAGTCGCTGGAGGTCCTGGGGATGGCTCTCGAGGCGCTGCACGAGGAGGCAAAGCCTTTGGGACTTGAGGTCTCCTGGCTTAAGACCAAGGTCCAGGTGTTTAGAGACTTACTAGATGAAGCAGTACAGTCTGTTCATGCGTGTGGCGAGGACATTGAGATATTGGAAAGTTTTACATACCTTGGTAGCGCAGTCCATAATGATGGCGGGTCACGTCAAGAAGTCTTACGGCGGATTGGCATAGCCCACGGTGTTATGGACTCGCTCAGCGGGAGTATTTGGCGTTGTCGGTACCTGTGCAGGAGGACAAAGATCCGGATCTTCAAGTCGCTTGTGATCCCTGTCTTACTCTATGGTTGTGAGACATGGACACTAAATAGTGACTTGAAGAGACGAATCAATGCCTTTGGTAATAAGTGTCTTCGCAGAATTATGGGGTATCGCTGGATGATTACGTGTCAAATCAGCGATTGCACCGTTAGACTGAATCGAGACGCTATTACCCTGTCTTAGTCCGTCAAGCGCCAACTTCACTATATGTGGCATGTGGACGCTACCCTGAAACCGATCCTTCCCATCGGTTTGTATCTGTAGAGACATCCGGCGTGGAGGATGGCCAAGGGGGCGCCCACAAGGCTCGTTGCTGGGGCAAGTTTATGTTTCTTGTCGAGAGTTGCTTGGATATGGGAAAGGAGCCTGCATGGGGACTCGCGCGTGGTGACCCCCCGAGTGGCGTCGTAGTGTGGGCGGAGCGAACGCGCCCCAGGCGTATGCCCCTAATGATTGATTATTGATATACACCTGGGTAATTTTTCCTTAACATAATAATTTCAATTCATTCAAACTGCAAACTGAAAGGCTTAAATATTCCTACTCTTTTTAAGTTTTGTTCTTTTCCTAACATCTTTTCGCAATTCCGGCAAAGTCCTATGTTAAGTAAGTACTATATAAATAAAAGTAACAACAATAGAAGCAACAACCACAACCCCTAGTAACCTCCACACTCAAACAACATTGCTTTAACAACCTCCACTACTTGTTAATCGCCAAAAGAATACCTACAGACTTACGTGGAAAATGTACTCGTATATTTTTTTTTTCTCTGGGTTTCTTCCAGCTTGCATCGTGGCGTCTGGTCGTATTGCAATTGCCGAATGCGCAGGACCTGCACACGTGCGAGCCCGCAGCTCTACTCAACCATGCCACCCCAGACCGGTGTAGGTAGGTAAAGGAGAGTGTATTGATTGTTGATTGACTTGAACCGGCACGACAAAAGTAAGCCTTAGCGCGAGAAAAATCATAAATTTGGCGCTTCATTATAGAGAAAGAATGAGAAAGAGAAAGAAGAGGAAGAAAGAGAAAGGAGCAAGGTTTAGAGGAAGGTAAAAGGTTGGGTAGAAAAGTATGATGAAGCAATACATGTATGAATTTAAGCAAATCGTACCTCAAAGAGACTGAATTCCTCTGTTTATATATCTATATATATATTATATATATATAGAGAGAGAGAGAGAGAGGAGAGAAGGGAAGAGATGAGAGAGAGAGAGAGAAGAGAGAGGAGAGAGAGAGAGGAGAGAGAGAGGAGAGAGAGAGAGAGATAGGAGAGACGAAGGGAGAGAGAGAGAGAGATAGTTGGTCAGTCCAGAGCTCAGTAACCCCATCCAAACGATTTATCGTACTGCACAATCAGACTAATTTTTGTCCTTGTCAAGCTTTCATGCCACGTCACGTAGCCTCGCAAGATCGTGCAGAACACTTAAGGTGTAGTCAGGGCGAATAGGTGAAGGTGACATCAGGTTGTTTTCTTTCAATGTCACGGGTGAAATTATGTATACCATACCATTTCCAATAGAGTGATAGTTTCCACCAAAATTTTTTTCAATCAATGTGTATTCCATGTAGTGATATAATTAGTAAAAAAAAGGAAATCTTACAAACAAACATGACATTGAACCATAAAGCTTAACATACATTCAGTTAGGTGGCGAAATGAGGAGATTGAACCTGGGTAACCAAAAACTTGGTTAAAAGTAATCGTCCAGACCATTTCATCATTCCTGAAATGGCAATCAAATTATAGCTATTAGCGAGTATTCAACAATTGTTGTCACTGTGTTTTTGCCATCCAGTCAGCTGTTTTTTTAAATAATCCGTAATTAAAAATTCTGCAAATTCCACGAGCTTCAAAACGAACCCTCAGACTGCCGACGATGCGCACGCTCGAGTGACGTCACTTTAGGTGGTCTCCTCTCCCCGCGCTAATCCAGAAGGCACGTACACAAGAGATGAATATAGTCCTTGAAGATTGTTTTGGGTTTCTGGAGGGGGAGGATAGACTTTTTTTTGCGATATGCCATATGCATGAAATCATTTATGGGTGCAGCAAGACAACTGTGCCTTTCCAGAGAAGTTTGCACAACTTTTCAGACCGATACGAGCACGTTCATAATGTGTTGAGAATATGAGTGGGCGGCGGGAGTGTAGGAGGGGGAAGAAAGAAGAGGATGGGGAGGAAGACTCAGCACAATAATTGAACCTCGGGATGTTAGTAGACGGATTTAGCAAAGAGGAGAGAGGGAAGGAAGGAGAGAAGAATGAGGGAGGGAAAGGAGATAATTAAGGGGTTCACTCTAAATTAGGTCACTGTCGGAGAGAGAAGAGGCCGCCTCTCCATTTCCTTATTTCTAGTCGATTATTTTTCTCTCTCTCTCTCTCTCTCTCTCCTCTTCGTCTCCTTCTCTCTCTACTCTCTCTCCTCGTCTCTTCTCTCTCTCTCTAGCGTTCTCTCTCTCTCTCTCTCAGTCTTACCTCCTCTCTCTCTCTCGTCTCTCTCTCTTCTCTCCTTCTCTCTTATTCCTTTCGTCCGACAATCAGAGATGTGTGTGTTGTGTTGTGTGTGTGTTGTGTGTGTGTGTGTTTCGAAACTAAACATAGGATTTTTCTCGAAAGTACCTTCATTGTTATTCCACGTAAACATTATGGTTTCCGATACTTACTAATCCATGGTTCTGGGAAAAGTGCCAGGTCGTCCTGCTGATCCTAAGGTTCCTCTAACACATGCCTCGTCCGCCCCGGTATTCTTGTTCAAACAGATAGGGTTGGGGGGGCTCCCATCAAATCTGGGTTCGTTTTCACCTCATATACGCCGAGCAGCCGTCCATTTATTTCTGTCCTCAGATTGAGCATCGTCCTCTAGATCTGTAACCACCGACAGATTCACTGTCGGACACCGAAGTTTAAAAAAAAAATAAACCAAAATTTCCGCTCATCTCACATTTTGCCGTACAGTTGTCACAGGCTAGACGACTGTTGTTTAACATTTGAGAACCTATTTGTGACGTCATCAATATATTTGTAGCCCTGTTGGAGGAAGAAAAAAAAGTTCGCTCGCTTTTTTACAAAAGTCGTGTGTGTAGCGGAAATAAGGCCTGGAAATCAATTATTTTGGTTGGATTAGTTGTGTTTGAATGAACATTCAACATAATTAACAAATAAAAATTGGTCTTGCCGATTACTTTTAAGATTAATTTTTCATCCATCTCTCATCTTGCATATATTATGATTTTTTTTTTTCAAGCACTGACAAAATCATGTAAATTGTAGAGCAACATAATTACAAATGATTCCTCACAACTACTAGTACTTATCCCACTCCTCGCCTGACGTCCGCCGATTCCGTCCACCTCAGGGCCACCCTTCCCTCCCTCCCTCTGGACAATGCAGACATTGTACCGGCCCCTCTCTACCGTTCCCCGCTCACATCCCTCCGACAAAACTGACACTGTGGGGCGCTCCCGCCCTAAACCCGACTGCTTCATCGTACGTACATTGGAATCAGAAGGCGACGGCCCCTACATCGCGCCCCTGTCTCCAACAGGGAGGCGGTGGCCGAGCGGTTTAGCGTCTGGAGTGCTGAGCTCAATGTCCTGAGTTCGAATCCTGGCCGGTGCAACTTCTCTCAAGAGCCTGGTAGGGGAGCGAAGGTGCCTGTTTCACGTCCCACCAAGGAGCAACTTTCCCAAATCCATAGTCGAGTGACTGAAAGAAACCCGCATGCTGTTATAACCTGTTCTCCGTCTGCTGTGGCAACGAAGGAAACTCCAGGGACAGCGTGAGCCTAAATTGAAGATAACGTCAGAGAAAACGGGATTTTCACCTAGACCACAGGTTTTCACTATCAAAATGCCAGCCTGGCGCCACCAAACAGGCGGAGCTCATACCAACATAAATCACACTCTATAAGCCTACCGGCGCTATAGGCTCCAACATAAAAATCGGAAACGACCATCGCCCCCCGCCCCGCACAAACGGCCCTGTTTCTGCTCCGCCGCCCTTTCTGCTCCTGTTTCTGCTCCGAACCACGGGCTGCGCAAAATAAGCGAAAGTGAACATGTATCGTTGACTTCTATACCTAGAACGTAATTTTATTGTATTCTGGTACCATTAGACCGATTTTTAGTGAATATAAGCAGTGGCGGCTTCGTGTAAACAAATGGAGGGAAGTGCAAAGCTTTACACAACAGTAGGATACACACAGTTTTACCTATCTTAGGTATGAGTTTACTTGATATTCACGATTTCAGGGCATGGTAGTAGTGGTGGTGTTATAAGTGATGGTGGGGGTGGCAGTAGAGGGGATTGGTGGGGGTGGTAGTGTTGGTATGAGCTGGGAATGGCTGAGGTGGTGATGGTAGTAGTGGTGGTGGGTAGAAGGGATGGTCGGGGTGGTAGTGTTGGTAAGAGAGGGATGCTGAGGTGGTGATTGTAGTAGTGGTGTGTAGAAGGATGGTGGGGTGGTGTGGTGGTAGTAGAGGGGATAGGCTTGAGGTGGTGATGGTAAGTAGTGGTGGTGGTAGTAGTGGTGGGTGGTAGAAGGGATGGTGGGGGTGGTAGAGAGGGGATGGCTGAGGTGGTGATGGTTGAGTAGTGGTGGTGGTAAAGGATGTGGGGGTGGTAGTGTTGGTAGGAGAGGGGATGGAAACTGAGGTGGTGATGGTAGTAGTGTGGTGGTAGAAGGGATTGGTGGGCGTGGTAGTTGTTGGTAGCAGAGGGGATGGCTGAGGTAGTTATGGTAGTAGTGGTGGTGGTAGAAGGGATGGTGGGGGTGGTAGTGTTGGTAGGGAGGGATGGCTGAGGTGATGATGGTAGAATTACAGTATTACTTGAAAATAAAGTCGTACCGGGCGGCTTGATTTCGTCTTTTCCTTTACTGTCAAGCTGGATAAGTTGATGTTTTTTGCAAATACTTCACCTGGATTTCCCATCGTCAATAGGTAATTAAGAAAGCACGATTTAACCACGACCGTTCTAACACGCACTGTAACACGAGAGGGACGAGATTTAGCTGCCTCGACTGCAGCTCAATTGTGTTTCACATGTGTCGCGGCGGCGGAGCAGACCTAAATCGTACAGCAAAAATGAAAGTTACTTACATTTTGGTCGTGGTTTTTAATGAAAATTCACTTAGTAACGCATTGCAAATAATTAAATAATAACATGAATGACTTTTTTATTATATATATTTTGGTAGTAGTGGTTCAATTATGCTGTGTCTCTAAATGCGGCATCAGACACCTGGCAGTGAGTGTCGGAGGGGGGGGGGGGTGCTGCAGCCCTGCAGCCCTAATGCCTACGAGCCCGCCACTGAATACATGCAATATTTATTAGATATGACTGTTTAGAATCCTTATTACTAACTAATTTGGTTTATTCAGAGTTATTCTTTCGTAATTTTATGGCGACCAACAAATAATTGTTTATATCAATGAAGATCTGGGGGTGAATTAAGGGCTTAACATGAAAATTCATTGAAAAAAGGGCTAGCCTGCTGAATTTAAGGTTTATGGTTTGCATAAGGAAAGGACTATTCATGCCACTTTTTTGGATCTAATTAGGAATTTAACATATCACTTTTGGGAATCTACATCTCAAAATTATCCTTACTACTTATGTTACTAGGAATTGAGCGCAATATTCAGATGTTTTTATGAATTTACAGACAAGAAACGTTATACCTAAGCATGCTGGGATGAAACATTGACCACCTCGTTACACACAATATGGTAAAATATAATGTTAATGTTTCACCCTTGGTGCCTCTTGCAAACTCTTCCTCCCGTAATATTTTTTTAGTACAAGAGAAAAATGGCAACTTGTGTGCCGTGTTTATTACTATCCTCTGCTGTGCTGCAAAGGCGTTGCCGAGTAACACAATTAGAGGCAGCAGGGGGGGCACGTTCTCCCCATGAGAATCCTGTGGGCCCCCCCAGGTGGCCTCAACTGGCCATGGCTGCTATATACTGCTCATAATACCACAACTTATCTGATCTTAGAATATGCCCTTCATTAGCTACCCTCTATGTGGCAATCGTGTGGCCCTGATCTCCACTTGCCTAGTGGCCCCTTCAGGTGCCTCCCTATGATAGACACACAGCCACGCCACTGCTGAACACTGCCCTAGTGGCCCCTCAGTGCCTCCCTATAGATAGACACACAGCCACGCCACTGCTACACTTGGCCTAGTGGCCCCCAGGTGTCTCCCTATAGATAGACACAGCCACGCACACTGTAACAAACTTGCCTATTGGCCCCTCAGGTGCTCCATACGATAGACACACACGCCACGTCCACTGCTAAACACTTGCCTAGTGGCCCCTCAGGTGCCTCCCTATAGATAGAACACAACAGCCACACCACTGCTAACACTTGCCTAGTGGCCCCTCAGGTGCCTCCCTATAGATCAGGGGTGGCCAACCAGTCGATCGCGATCGACTGGTCGATCACAAGCCTGTTTTATGTCGATCACACTACTGTACCTGTTAATAATTCGTCCTTCAGAAGTTGCCATGTAAATAGCTGCAATAGCATATCCAAGTACTCATGATACTGGATTATTATAGTTCTCTTTTTTTCTGGGAATAAGTTATATTTATATTCATAATGATGGACATGTCTGACCACCATACATTGCATACAATATTATAAAGACAGACTACTCCTGTGTTATCATGCACTGGCAGCCTTTAAGCCTGGGGGGGATTGGCGGAAACTGACCAGTGGACAGGAACCGTACGCGTTCGTACCAGGGGACAGGAACCGTACGCGTTCGTAACAGGAAGGTGATAGGTGATTGCTGTTAAACCTGATTATAAATTGTCATTACTTGTAGGGCCAGTGTGTGCTTTTGTTAGTTACAAATACTGATGACTGTTAAATAAAAAGTTTACTCAGAGTTAGGGTGTCTGTCTACACCCGTGAATATATTGATAAGTGTCAACGCAAATATTAATGGCATCTCTGTTCCCCCGCAAGCCTCCACAATTTTCAGCAAACGTTGGAGTGTAGGGGTGTTGGGATCAGTGTCTCGTAAAGAAATGTTCTGACGGCTTGAAATAGTCACGTAATAATTAAATATTCCACATAGTCAATATTAAGGACGGAAAAAGCGCATTTATTTTAGTTTACTTCATTACATCAGTTGTAAAGTGCTGTTTACATTCCGTATTTCCTGCGAACAGCAGCGTCAACCAGTACACATCAGTGACTAGTGCTGAAGCAAATCTCGCCCGTGTAATACGTTTTCGTTTTCGAACAGGTTATTAACAGGTTATTAGACATCAACTGAACCAAAATGAGTAGTGCTGGAGCTGGATCGAGTGCTAAAAAAAGTAAAAACTTACCATTTTCACAGTGAGTGGGAGGAAGATTATTTTTTACCATGAACAATCGAAGTGTGTGTGTCCGATATGTCATGTATCCCCAGCACTGGCGAAGAAAGGAAATCTTGAAAGGCATTTCAAAAGTCTTCACAAGAAGTATGACAGTGATTTTCCTCCCAAAAGTGAGCTACTAAAAAGGAAAATTCGAGAACTAAAGGCACAGCTTTCAGCACAACAAGCCCTTTTTACAGGAGCGACTTCAAAATCAAAGGCAGCAACCATTGCATCGTTCAAGGTGAGCCGAGTACTCGCCAAAGCACAAAAAAACCGTTTCAGGATGGAGAAACATTCAAGGAGGCTTTTCTAGAAGCAGCAGAATCATTGTTTGAAAATTTCAAAAACAAGTCTGAAATTATGTCTGCTATTAAAGAAGTTCAGTTATCAAGAAACACTGTTATGAGGCGCTGTGAATTTATGGCTGAGGATTTGGGTGAACAACTGAACAAGGACATACGTGAGTGTGTCTTCTTTTCATTGCAGTTTGATGAAACTACTGACATGATCGATACATCACAACTGTGCATTTTCATTAGAACGGTGTTCAAAGATCTGAGCACAAAAGGAGGAATTACTAAAGGTTCTACCATTAAAAGGAAAAAACCCGAGGTGAGGACATTTTTCACACTTTCAGTGATTTTGTCAACAAGACACAGTTGCAGTAAACAAGCTCGTATCAATGACAACTGATGGAGCACCAGCGATGATTGGTCGAACCAATGGGTCATTGCCCTTGGCAGGGGTGATGATAGATTTCCTGACTTCTTTAATACACTGGGTAACAGCCAAAAAATCGTCAGGGGTTTCTCAGTTGATTTAGACTAATTTAGGTGTTCTGAGTCCGAATATCACATTGATTTGCTCTATCAGGTCAACTTTTGAGATACAGCCATAGGCCTACCTGACGAGCTATACATATGCTAATATCAGGGGTTTGAGTTCAATCATATTTTTCTTGAAGAATATATCGAATACAATGCACAGACACGAATAAAGGGAATTCCACAATTAGCAATCAAATCAATACCTGTCTCACCATACTCCATTCTAAATTTCTAAATTCTAAAATTCTAAATTTCATTGTCTGACACTCAGCTGCATCTTTCTTTTTTCTTTCAGTTTATTGTGATGGCTTCGGCGCGACGGTCATGCAGGAATAATCCTGACGTTTTCTGCTACATCTGCGGACAATACACGCTGTCAGGGGACAGGAAGAACATCACAGGATTTGTGAAGCGCGCCTACGGGGCTTATTTTAAAGTCAAGCTGGGTGACCAAGATAAGCCCTGGGCACCCACACGGTGTGAAAAGCGTGCGTGGAATACCCCCGGCGGTGGACGAAGGGCCCCCGAAAACTTCACTGAAGTTTGGGTTTCCCGAGGGTTTGGAGGGACCCGTTGACCATGATGGTTTGTTACTTCGCGCCTAAATAAAAGGGCATAACCGGAAAAATGGCACAGCTCCAGTACCCGACCTTCCATCTCCCCGCCGCCCCACGGCTCATGCGAAGAAATTCCTGTACCAGCGTTCACAGAGTTCCCGACAGCGACGACGGGGCCCACCAGTACAGACGAGCGAGGTAAAGAAGAAGGTATGAAGCAAAAGATAGTCCGCACCCCTTTTCAAAAATTGAGCTTAATGTTTGGTTCGGGATCTCAGTTTGCGAAGATTCCCCAGCTGTTGGCCTCCAGACTCAAGGGGGAAAAATCTATTTTGGCAAGGACGGGTATCACTTCTTTTGAAGCATAGGCCTACTGGCACTTTGCCAGGGGAAAAGACCGGGGTTACTGCCGAGATGTCGCCGGTCTTCTTGTTAAACCGGGCTCCTCAATACGATCCGAAGATTGGCGACTTTTCTTTGACAGCTGTAAGCGTTTTTGAAGGTGTGTCTCCAAAGGGGAACCTTTTTTCCCTCAATCCCTCTTGCGAAACCCCCACAACCCCAAAGAGAAATATGAAGCAGTGAAGTACGTGCCGACAAAACCAATATGAGCAGCCCCCCAATGGATCATCTGCGTCGATTTGAAGATGGGAACTTTCTATTTGGTCAGCAGCCGGGTTCACGAAGTCCCCAGCTTTTTAGCATGTGGGACAGTCGAGACAGAGCCAGCACTAGTAAAAAAAGAGTGGCCGGCGCGAGAGCAGTTAGTACCTGGGGGGAGAAAAATCAAAAAAAACCTTGTTTACCGGGAGAAGATATTGATCCCCCCGTACACTTGAAGCTTGGGTTAATGAAAACAGTTTTACGCGCGCTCTGGACAAGGAGGGAGGTGCTTAATACCTGTGCCCAGCCTTTCCTGGATGCCATTTGGAAGCTGAAGGCCGGATTTTCGATGGCCACAGAACGGCAGCTCATAAAAGGGCACAGAGTTCCAAAAATCCATGAACACGCTAGAGTGCGCCCCGGGGGGGAAATCGTTTGTGCGGGTGGGAACAACTTTCCCGGGGAACACGAAGGCAGCAAACCCCGCCAGACTCGTCAGCAGCATGATAGAGGCCTTCCAAAAAAATCGGGGGTTGATGAGTATTAAGAGACTTCCGTTTCAACATGGGGAAGTTTCGAAAAAAACCCTTTGGGGGGATGAGCGACAGAGGGAGAAAGGTTCCATCAGGACATGCGCAAAGGAGGGAGGTACCAGGGGAGGTGGGACGCAGTCATGATGGGGATACTGCTGGTCGCTGGAAGAGAGAAACCCCAGCAGTGTCACACACGGGAATCAAAGGGAAACGCGATTTATCCCGTGAACTCTAAATTTTTGTGTCCGTAACGCTCATTTTTATAAAATATTTGAAATTATGTTTATAAAATTGATGGAAAATAAAAACTGAATAAATTTTGGATACGGATTTTTTTTTTGGGGGGAAAAACGGAAAAAAATATCAGGGGTTTCTCGTGATGACCGCAGAATTTTTTTTTACGAAAAATCGATTTTTTTTAAATTTCTGTGAAAAAAAAACCTGCCCTGATGAGCAAAACCAAGGTCTTTTTCGGACCAGAGCATAAAAATTAGTCTAATTCATGGGAAAACCCTGGACGTTTTTCAAAACATATGTTTTGTCCCCAGTGTTTTCATTGTGTCATTCATCAACAAGCATTTTTTGTGGTAAATGTTGAATATGACAGAAGTCGGGGACATTTTTTTTCAAAATTTAAATTAAATTGGGGCCCAGAAGTTTTAGAGCGACGTTCGAAGCAGTTACAAAAAAGGGAGAAGAGAACACTGATCTGTTTTTGATACAGTGCCAGGTGGTTAAGCAGGGTAAATTTCTCCAAAGTTTAGAGATTGCTACCTGAAATAAAAGTGTTTTGGCCCTCAAAAGATCGGCCTTTCCTCACCCCCACTTTGAAATGAAGAAGGCTGGGATTGCATTTTTATAGACATAACTGGATTTTGAATGAACTGAACTTAGATTTGCGGGGAAAAAGATAAAAATATTGAAAGATTAGGTGGACAGATTCAAGAGAAAAAAAAACTGTGTCTTCACAGCTACAGCAACATGCATGGAAATTTTTTGAAATATGATGTCAGAACTGGGGAAAACAAGGTAACAAAGTGTCAGTTTAACAGTGGGCGCTTACGAAAAAGGTACAAAAAACCCGCCTCAGATTTTGACAGGCGTTTCAAGATATAGCAGCGTGGAACGTGTTCAACAACATGTGTTTTTCCCCCTTTTTTAAAAGGGACAGATGTTGAAGTTTGATCTAGAATGGCCCCTTTTTTTAACATGGATACATTGAAGTTGAAAAGAGATTTTTGAAACTGCAAAATGATATTTAGATCAAAAACCTGGGAAAGGAGGCAGTTTTGGAACCTTTCAGTGAAAAAAAGATCCTAATGTCAGAAAAGTTCCAGTACCTAAACAGCTTTTTTTGGTTCAACCCACCTCTGGAATAACATTTCAACCTGAAATAAACAAAAACAAAATACGATCAACATGTCAGATGAACACCTGGTGGGTTAAAGCTAGCAATCACCAACTAAGCCAACTACACCCAAGTAGCAGACAGATGCATGCCAAACTCATTAATAAGTAAGTGTGTGCTCTTAATTGTTTTTAACAAATTTTATATCATAAATTTAGAGTGTTACAGTTACGCAAAAAAAAAATTTTCTCTCTCTCTCTCTCTATACCCCGGTGGGGGAAGTGTTACAGTTAAAGTTACATTATGGAAATGTTTTAAAACTTTGGCTGGTAGATCGATCAGGGTAAGTAGAAAAAGTAGATCATATCTCAAAAAGGTTGGCCACCCCCGCTAAGATAGACACACAGCCAACCCCTGCTACAAAAAATTCAGCTTTTACAACCCCCAAATACAAAATAAAAAAAAAAAAAATAACCTAACCCCAAAACCTTTTTGGGCGGTTTAACGAGTTTGAAGCACTA
>JACEEZ010025035.1:0-26347 GCA_016584305.1 Chionoecetes opilio
ATATGGTCTTTTAGGTTAGGTTAGTTTCTTTAAAAGGTTTAGCTAAGTGCAAATATTTGTTTTTGGCATCACTGTCTTCGAAGCAACTTAGTTTTTCAATAGTTTTGACGTGTTTTTAATTTATCAGAAATTTATTTGTGTGACGTTATCTGCCGCACGGCGTAGTCGTGGCTGGGTAGCTATCCGGGTGGGATAGCTAGTCAGCGCGGTATACCTGTGCGGTTTACCGAAATATTTACCGATGGTTCATGAGAGAATCGGACCTCTAACGATAACCTTCAACTCACGATCAATATCATATCTAATGTGCAAATATAATCGATCTACAGGCTTGCTAGCCCCCTGTAGAATTGTGTATACGGTAGAAGAAAATATACTTGCCAGCTCATCAGCCCGGGACTGAGGCAACATCAGTATTGTGATTTTTTTATACAAATTCAATTCACTCATGGTTACTAACCTCCTAGAATCCTTGGGAAATAAATGAAGTCTTGTTCCGTGAAGTGCAGCCCTCTTCTGCCACAAACACAACACTTATTGCAGGAAATTGTAAGCGGCATTGCTGCGGTGTGGTCTGGCCAATGAGTGTTTGTTTACATGTACCGCCACAGGTGCGCTCCGTTGTAGACGACGCTCACCGCCGACGCTACTGCCATCTAGATGGAAAACAGGGCAGGAAACCTGGCCTCACTCCCCGATTGCACAAACACTTCCTTGTCTCTCTAGCTTCCTTGCTCTCGACTGTCGCTCGTATATACCAGATTACTCAAGGAACTCAACACTGCTTCGAAACACTAAGCTTTTCTCTTATTTCCTTCCCATGCCTTACCAAATAACCTTAGACCAATAATTCTTGACTTGTAACGTTATCTAAATCTTAGATGTTAGTAAATGTGAGTTTGTAATAGTGTTGCTATAGTTTTGTAATACTTCTTCTAAAGCTTATATTGAATATTGAGTTTAATAGTGCTTCGAATTCAGAAACAGTGTCGTAGACTTGCAGTGATTCCCAACCGGGGTTCCGCCGACCATCACCAGGGGTTCCGCGAGAAACCGTAAAATAATTATGCGCTATTACAAAATGACGGTGATCTTATTCATAATTCATAATTCCTACTCAACAACACGTCACAAACACTTTCCAGACACCAACATACTCGTACGTGTCAGTCGGTACAATGTATATAGTAATGAGAACAAATAATATGCATAAAATTAAGAAAAAATATAGTGTTATTGCCGGTGCGGGATACGCCCTTCATTCCTACTCCGCAAGTTTGGCGACACAGGGGTTGGGTAGGAGGGTGACGCAACCCCGTACGAGTATCATACGTGTCACGATCCCCAGCCCAGCCGTTCACACATCTTCCTTCAGTCAGTTTTGAGCAGCGCAACCGAGTGAAACGTTGTGTTAATTAATCTCACCAGTTATATTAGTTGATACGGGATTTGAAAGATCAAGCATGTTCACATATTTGAAAAGACAAACATGTAGTGGACGAGGAGGACAGTGACGAAAAATCACAAATACACAGCCAAGTAACGAGTAAGGAAAAGTGAGTGATGTCAAAAAAAATGCCCTTACAATGACAGTGATCTGGCCATTGGATTTACATGGACTGGGAGAAGGAAAAACTGTCCACTTCCTTTGGCCTTGTTTGTGGCAAAACAAGCTCCCCCCCCGCTAACACAGCTATGACCCCAGCCAAATTTTAAAGCGACACTTAACTACTAATCACAGCCACTTGTTCAAATAAAAAACCGTGATTATTTCGAAAAATTCTGGATTCACAGCAGAAACAAAGAAAATTTTTGAAGAGAAGGTAACCATCCCCCCCTCCTCCCTCTCCTCCAGTGCTAAGGCCCAAGAAGCAAGCTATTTAGTGGCTGAGCTAGTTGCCAAGAAAATGAAAAGTTCACACTATTGCAGAAAGCCTAATAATGCTGCTTTTCAAAATAATGTGAGAACAATGTAGGTGAGAAGCGGAAAGTGAATTAAACAAGGTCCTGTTTCTGATTTACAATAGAGGCGTGTGGATGACCCTGGTCCAACAATATATTCTTGATTGTCATGAAATACTGCAAAATAACGACTTGCTCTCACATGTTTAGATTGACGACAACTGGGCTGCGTCATAGGCCTTCTGTACGATATATATTGACGGTATTGTATGCTTTTGTAGCCGTACAGAAAATTTCTGTGTGCTCTACCGCGCACCGACTCGAGGAGTTGGTTTGCAACAACGACCAAACAACAGCGCGCGGGAACATTGTTGTAAACACGGCAAGATGCAGCGTCGGGAAAATATTATATGGAAGTTCGAAGTGGCCTAAAAACTATAGGAGTGCGTCGTTGGCAGGACGTAGAACTGCACTACGGGCATGCTAGTAAGTAAACTGCTGTGTAGATAAGGAGAGAATGCAGTGATATTACTATCGTAGTATATTATAGTGATAAACAAACGTACCCAGTGTTCGGACAATTTCTTTGCTAAGATATATCTTTCCTTGTACAAGACTGCTGGTCCTGACACGGTTCCAGATGTGGTCCGGACCACGCGCTCAGCTGCTGCTTTAGAAGCCGAAGTGCCTCACACTGCTGCAGAAATGTCGACACGAACTGGGCCACAACAAGAAGTAAGGCCATAAAAATAAACCCAAATTGGGGGGGGGGGCTTTGGGGAAGAAAACTAGGATAAATTTATAGTTTCACCCAACCAACGATTTTCTGATGCGCCACTTCATGTTTTTCTGGTTGTGTATTTATGTGTTTTGAATGAATTGCATAACCGCTATGTCGCAATATTTTTTTTTTTTCCTTACTTTTTTTTTTTTTTTTTTTTTTTTTTTTATAGTTTAGTAGGTAAAGGTTAGTTAGTAACAGGTAGTAGGTATGGGTTAAGTTAGGTATAGGCAAAGGTTAGGTTAGGTTTAGGTTATTGTTTTTTTTTTTTTCGTCATTTCTTTTTTGTCCAAAAAATTTTTTTTTTAATAATTTGCGACAGAAAACGGTTGGCAGATTATATCAAAACACAGAAAAACATAAGGCGCATCAAGAAAATCGTTGGTTGGGTGAAAAAACTATAAATTGACCAAAACTAGGTAAAGAACCTATTGTGTTTGTACTGGACGAAAACTTCGCGCGTCATTTTCCCAGAGCACCGACTACTTTTTACTGGCCAAAAATAGGTGCTTTTTCTAATGGAGGATTAGTTTTAGTTTCCGGAAAGCCCATTTAAAAATATAAAAATATATAAAAATTCATCACAATTAAATTTTATGCAGGTAAGGTTAAGGTCGGTATACTTAGTGGTTAAGGTAGGTTATGTCTATTATAACTCCATAGAGATACAGAGGTACAGTGTTGTTAATGGAAACGCCAAACCATAAAATTAGGTGATGAAATATATACATATTTTTTTTTTAATATGGCGTTTCCGGGAAAATGAATCAATTTCCAATTAAGAAAAAGCACCTATATTAGTCCAGGAAAAATTATCGGTGTCTCTTGAAAACGACCCGCGAAGTCATTGTCCATTATTATGGAAATTCCGCGGTGAGGAAAAGCGGCCGCCAAAACCAGGCTGGGTGTGGGTTTATGAAACTGTCGCCGATGATGAAAGAAGATTAAAGTGGACTTCACTGTTGGACATCACATTCTGAAGACAACATTTTCTTTTCCTTTTACCTTGATTTGTTTTGATTTATTTTAGATATGTTTATGGCGGAAATGAATAATCTTATTCCCAAAAGCTATTATTTTAATGGCAGAAAGGATAAATTAGGCTAGTAAAGGAATTTGATAGGTGTAAAAAAGTCAAAATACTGATGCCGCCTTGGACTCGTTGTGTTGGTACGCCTGCTCGCGCCAACCGTTGTGTTGGTACGACTGTAAATTCCAACGGTTGGGGCATTTTCTTGAAGATTCCCACCGGTGGAGACAACTTGGAGAATCTCACCTGCCGGGATCTGTGAGCATTCTCTTTCGCATATAGTGCCGTAAATAGTAACTTGAATGAGGCGAATCGATGTCTTTGGTAATAAGTTGTCTCGGCAGAATCATGGGGTATCGCCTGTGATGCTACGTGTCAATTCAGCGATTGCACGTGAGACTTAATCGAGGCCATTACCTGCATAGTCCGTCAGCCGCCGACTTCAGAGCTATATGGGCATGTGGCACGATACCCTGAAACTGACCCTCCCACAGCAGGTTGAATCTTAAGAGACAACCGGCGTTGGATTCAATCCGTAACATCAATGTGATCACCCGGTACTCATTAAAAACTAGAGCGGTAATGATTTCTCATCTCAATTTACATTTTATTGTTAGTTTGTGGCATTTATTGTGGTAGTTGGTAGGTAAGGTGACATTGGCAAAGTATATAACCATGAGTTTTTTTTTCTCACGTTTACATACATGTAGGAAACATTTACATGTACTACATAGTTTTGTCAAGTTTCTTAGGAAATAAGGCTGCCTTATATAATTGCTCATGCATTGCATATTTTCGATTTTACTTTACAGAACAACATGTGTGGGAGTTATGAGGCAGGCTGCTGCTAGTGGCCCAAATTTCAGAGACAAGCAGAGGGGGCTCTCAATAAAAGCAGCAAGAAAAAAAAATATGCGGTCTGGCGAAGATATCGCAAACAATATGAACAATGCAGGTTACACGGTCAAGGGGACATGTGTGACGCGAAGATGCGTGGTTTTGAAAGACAAAGGTGTGTTAGTGCATGACAAATACAGTCTTACAACAGTGGTTGCAAAAATTTATCCTATACTATTTTTTTTATTTGTAGTCACAAGTGGATATCACGGTAATGGTGTCAGGCATTTAGTCATAAGTTCTGAAACAAGGAGAAGTAAAATAATTTCATATTTCCTCACAAGTTCTACCTTTCTAATTTAAGTAGTTAATTTACTGTCAATACTTACTTTTCTCAGGTACAAGGTCATAAAAGGACAATTCGAAACTAATAGTGGACGAGGGAGTGATGGCCAGTGGCAATACTACGACAAAAATGGAGAGCTCAATGGCAGGTGACCCTATCATCACTCACGGTTTGCTGGTGGAGTCCTATCTGCCAGGTTACATTTATATGTATTATAAAATAGTCATGCATATCTTTGTTCTTCCCCTGTTGCATTTGTCATGATATTCGAGAGAGATAATGGAAAGAAATACGCTTATAAACATCATCGGAAACGGTAGAGATGTTAAGTTACAGAGTGTGTAACACTTATTAATTGTAGAGACAGTGTGTTAGGGTAGGCAACTTTAAAAAGAGGAGCAAGGTGAGAAAACTTAGAGTAGGCAAGTAGGAAAGGCCGGTGGAGACCTTGGAGTCATTGTACTTCTTGGAAACTTTAAATGAATAGCGCTCAAAAGATATCATAAATCAATGCAATTGTTTCTGTAATGTAACCTGTCATGTCATAGTTTGGATTTGATACCACTTCTATTTTTACTTCTCCTTTCATGGCTTGACAAGGCTGTACTGAAGTTTATATGACGGCAAAACATGGTTTATTTTGATTAAAAAATGCCTTCATTTTAGGGCTTGCTTCATTCTTTTTTCAAAACCAGTCATTGAAGCTTCAAAATTAATTGCACTGTAACAATTTATTAATCTGTGGCTTCACTAAACTGTTATATCTTTAATTTTTCAGTTCCCATCATCCTCGAGACTTAGTGATCACCACCAATCCCTCACAACTCATCAGCCAGCAGATTGCAAAGCATCGCCACCACTTTCCCCCTGCATCACCACCCTCCTCTCAACCGCCGGGGGAAAAAAGCGCGTAGGAGGAAGGGAGGAGGGGCGAAAAGTGTATCTGAAACACATTGCAACTGCTGAGGGAGAGTGCAAGTGAAAGAAAAACAAGCTTCACCACAAGTAGTCACTGAAACACTACGAACAACACTCAACAGACAACAAGAACAATTAATTCACAAAACGAAGATACATAAGACCACAAGGAACAAATTACTAGAACAACAGGAAAGACACCAAAGGACAACAGGAAACAGACCACAAAGACAACGACATGAAAGAACACAAACATTATTAAAAACAATACTGAAAGAACTTAAAAGACAGAAAAAACTAAACTTTTTTTTTGCCTTTTTTTTCTTTCACTTGCAGTCTCCTTTTTTTTCTTTTTTCTCCGGTGCAAAGACCGAATCTTCAAGTCGCTTGTGATCCTGTCGTAAGGCCGTGTCACACGGACATTTTGTCCGGCCCTTTTGGTATTTTGCTACAAACGATGCATGTAGTGGTGGCGAACAAATGGCGGGGTTCGTCACATGGCGTTTCGTACGAGCATCTTTCTTGCACGATTCTTAAGTCTTCAATAGACCCTTAGTGAGCTCGATCTGTAGTCGGGAACTACACGCGGAGCCTCAGAATGCGGGTCTCGGGGTGTCGGGCCCGATCTTATTTTCTATAATTCCCTACCAAACAGCTACAATTAAGTGTTGTCATGGTCAAACTAGGCTTATGCAAAATGGAAATATACCGCGTTTTTTTTTTTTTTTTTTTTTTTCTTTGTTTCTACATTATATCATGCGGTATAATGAGGATTGTTGGCTAAATAGAAGCATTCTATCACAGGTGTCCTACAACATTCTACTAAATATGCAAAAGGAATGCTTCAAAGCCAGGTGCATGGGTAAAATATTACATCCCATGGAGGCAAAGAGGAAGGTAATATAACCCCAGCATCTGCCTTGAAGATTCCTTTTGCAGTATTTTACAGTAGAATGTTGTAGGACACCTGTCATAGAAGCTTCTATTTAGCCAACAATCCTCATGTATAAACGCCAGAATAATGTAAAACGCGTTATTCCATTTTGCCATAAGCCTATTGTTGACCATGACAACACTAATTGTAGATGTTTGGTAGGGAATAATAGAAAATAAGTCGGGCGCCACCCCGAGACCAGACATTCTAGCTCCACGTTATTCCCAAGACGACAGATCGAGCCACTAAGGTAGTCTAGTGAAGGAGTTAAGAATCGTGCAAGAAGATGCTCGTAGCCGAAACGCCGTATGACGAACCCGCAACTTTTTTTGCACCACACCAGGCATCTTTTGGTAGCAAAATAACAAAAGATTGCGGAAAAAGTGTCCGTGTGAACGGCCCTTACTCTAAATTGAATGTGTGAGACAGGACAAAAAATAGCGACTTGAAGAGGCGAATTGTAATAAGTGTAAAAAAAGGTCCGGATGAGAGAGATAGAGATATCATGATGGATGATGGAATCGTATGATGGTTGTGATGATGTGATACGATGATGATGTGATTCGATCTGATGGTGTGATGATGTGATGATGATGATGTGATCGGTTGATGGTGGATGATGTGATGATGATGATTTTGATCGTCTGATGGTTTTTGTGATGTTCGTGATGATGATGATGTGAGATGTGATGATGATGATGTATCGTATGATGGTGTGATGATGTGATGATGATGATGTGATCGTTCTGATGGTGTGATGAGGATGATGATGATGTGATGATGTGATGATGATGATGTGATTGATGATTGTGATGATGATGATGTGATCGTTATGAGATGTGATGAGGATGATGTGATCGTATGATGGTGTTGATGAGTGATGATGATGATGTGATCGTTGCTGGGGTGATGATGTGATGATGATGATGTGATCGTCTGAGGAGCATGGGGTGTGTTGATGTGATGATGTGATGATGATGATGTGATCGTATGGGATGGTGTGATGATGTGATGATGATGATGTGATCGTTGATGGTTGATGATGTGGATGATGATGATGTGATCGTCTGATGGTGTGATGATGTGATGATGATGATGTGATGATGATGATGTGATGATGTGATGATGATGATGTGATGATGTGATGATGATGATGGATCGTATGATGGTGTGGGATGATTTGAGAGATGGTGAGGATGATGTAAAATTATATAAGCTATTTACAAAGAAGTAATGCGGTAATAGGCCTCGATCAGTTCACGTGTAAATCTCTGATTTGGCACGTAATCATCCCAGTGAACCCCATGATTCTGCGAAGACACTTAGGCCCGTATGAGTCATGATGAAGGTGAGTGACGACCTCGTCGACTGAGGAAGAGTAAAATAAAAGAAGATGTTTTTCAGTGACCTTCGTCGCTGCTCTTCGTACGAAAGACTTTACTTTTATGCGTACCCTTCCTCAGTCGACGCCAACCTTATCATGGACTCGGTACCCGTGCCTACCGTATCTTCGCCAGAATCATCGGGGTATCACGGGATGATTACGTTGCCAAAATCAGAGGATTACAACCGTGAAACGAATCGAGGCCTTATTACCTGCATATAGTCCGTCAGCGCCAACTAAAAGCTATATGGCTATATCACAAGAGGGTTGTAAAATCATTGGAAATGGACTCAGTAAACAGGTAGTTCAGTGGAGTCATTAGGGGAGCTTTAAAAGGAGGCTGGGAAATTTCCAGGGATGGGATTGGAAAGGTGGATAATTTCAGGGCTGGGGATGAAAGGTGGATATTTCAGGGATGGGGATGAAAAGGTGGATAATTTCAGGGATGGGGTATGGAAAGTGGATATAGGTAGTGTCAGTAACAGAACTACCACGTGTAGGTCTCGCGAACTCTTGTAACTTCCTATTTTGTTATGTGTTTGTCGGTTGACAACATTGGAGACAAACAGCGGCGTGGAGGAGGCCAAAAGGGGCACCCACAAGGAGTCGTGGCTGGGGCCCAAGTTGATGCTTTTTCCTGTCAAGAGTTGCTTGTATGGGAAGAAAGGAGCTGCATGGGGACTGCACGTGGTGACCCCGGGGCGTGAGTGGCGTCGTAGGGTGGGCAATAAGACATGGTCTTTCCATAGGAATAAAGGAAAATAAAGAGGATATTTTATTATTATAAAAATATTTTAATACCTGAAAAATTACACACTATACACTATCTTTGGAAGGTTTAAGGAACTTGTGGTAGGATTTATCACCGGGACTTTAGAACAAACTCAAATAATAATGGAAGGTAGAAAAACAAAAAACTTCCACGCTCAGTAAATGAATTACCACTATCCTCCCGGACAAATAGCCCTCCTCTGGAGGAGACGTAGTAGATAATACATTAATCATGCAGGAGGGTAAGCTCCATCTTCTTTGGGAAAAGGAAAGAGGAAGATTATTTGAAGCATGTTTGAGATCAGTATTGCCTGTATGGCTCATGACAAAAACATCGGAGGAGTGATACGATAATGTGAGGTATACTGGCTGGGGTCACATGGAGAGATAAAGGTGTCAGTGAAGAAGTGGCAAGATGTGGATTAAAAGGAGCTGAGAGTAAGGAGATTGAGGTGGTTGGAACGTGAAGGTGGTTGGAGTTGGAAAGTGTTCGGGTCTCCGTCCACCGGACATGCCAAGGAAGACATAGAGACAGTGAAGAGAAGCAACATTAGGCCATGAAGAGGTTAAGCAATGGATAGTTGGAGCGTATCATCGGGACCCGTTACCTTATAAAACATTAAGGGAAAATCCGGACGTATCAGAAAGATAATGATGTGACAAATAAAAAAAAATATGTAAGTCTTATTTGATGAACAATAGGACCACCAATACAGAAAGGGATAACTTGTAAACAAAGCAAGTGTGACTATTTGATCTTAAATTTACAGAAATCTAGCCAGTTCATGACCAATTACATCCCTTTTTCAAACTGCTGCACGACGAGGCGGTCGTGCCTCAATGTCTCGACTTATCTTGCGCTCAGGATAAGTTCGTGTCGCTTCTAGATCTAGGTCAGGTTTTCTTCATGAGAATTACATTAGTAGTACACAAGCACCAGAGATAACTAGGGTAATAATTTCTAATTTATGCATGTCTAATTTATGTAAGCGCCTGAATTTACACTTCAAAAGGCCAAATGCCCTCTCAATTAGCCACTCTTGAAGAGAAGCCATAATTGAAATGTCTCTGCCAAGGAAGAAAGTGTCCATTATCCGTGTAAGGAACCAACATGTACATATCTAGAGAATAAGCAGCAATTCCCCAAGGTAAGTGATATTCATGAGGAAGATACCATTGTCCATTAAGGTGTGTCGTGGCTCTTCCTAAACACCCGCATCATGAAAGAACCAGCCAACTGTGCAAATATCCATAAATCGAAGGTGCCGTCCAGACATCTTGTAGCTGAATACGTTGGGATACCTTCCTATTTATGTATGAAGCTCTGTGGTCTGAAGAGCGAAGGCTGGAAGAATAGATATATGAGTCCCATCAACTGCTCCTATAACACCAGGCATATTTGTTCTCCTACGGAACTCAGCAGCTAGTGTTGGGAAACTGATCTTCGCTTGCCATACAATGACTGCTGTTCCTTATGGGATATTCAATGCACACTACTTCCAGTTAAAAACTTTATGAGTGATGATTTACTGAGGTCAAACCGATCACCAACAACACGGAACGATTCTTGATTCCCAGAACCACAGTGTAGCTAACACTTGTCTTGGAACTGCCAGGATCCTGGTGGCAGGTGTGGGGCAAGAAGACGGCACAGCTCCTGTTGAGTTGAATTATATTAATGATAGAACTAGGACTAACTAAAAAGGGCAATAATGAAATTATTCGATTTTCTAATATTCATATATATATATTAAATAATTTATATATATATATTTTATATATATATATATATAATTTATATATTATCTATATATATATATATATATATATTATATAGATATATATATATATATATATATATATATATAATATTATATATATATATATATATAGATATATATACCCTCTGTTTCCAAAATCTACTTATTACCAGAAACAGTTAGGTTAAAATCAGGGGTAAATTGGTACTTGCAACCAGTAATTGGGTAAGAGGTATAAATAATTTTCACATGTATTTTGTATGATGTTGTTAAGAGAATGGCCACATTAGTAATGTCAGAAATTACTCATTTTGCGGTTATCCCCCCCTGATAACAACACCTGGGACCCGTCGGGAGCGGCGGGCTTTTGGGCAGGAAAGTGGAAATAAATTTTTTGCCGATAGATACATCATTAAGTGATGACTGAAAATATTTCCTAAAAAAACACTATGGGATAACATAAGGCCAAAATACATAAATATAATTACTGAAACGTCAATGGGGAATTATTCCTGGAAAAATCTTGTACTTACAACGGTAAAATACAAGTAAATACAATAGGACCCCGCTAGTTCGCCTAACCTGACTGACGCGTTGCTGAGTAGCCTAAACCTAAAGCGGGATAAAGATGAATAACTGGAAATGTAAGCATTTCCACAATTTGATGTGGAAACTCATTCTAACACATCAAAAATGCATAGGAAGAGTAATTTTAACCTCTTAATCAATTACTGGGGTGAAAGTACCAAAATACAATCAGTTAGGTTAAACGTGGAGTTTGATTTAGTAACAGATACATTTTTTTTTTTTTTTTTTATCATTGCTACGACGGGGCGTGCGCGGAGATTTACGGAAAAAACGACGGTCCAGGAGGAGCGGGTCGGGCAGCACGAACAAACATAGATTTCCGCCCAAAAACCGAGTGCCAGATTAATTTTCACATGTCAAAAACCTGCTGGAAAACTTGTTCGTCATCGACATCAGGGAACACCCAATAACCAAAATTAACCTTATTTCATACACAAATTGGTTTTACTGCAGTTTCAAGCATAACAAGCACGTATTATAACCATCCTCAACTTTAGAGGGCCCATTGGGGCATTTCTAATCCATACATCACCGGCGGAAATGTAAGCATAACACAAGGGGTCTGGAGTGGGCGAATCCTGTAAAATGGAACGAGGACTGCGAGGTCGTTACTGAGACCACTGATTAGTTTGTCCTTGCCCAAAATTAGTTGTTTTTCCAGATGGGTTTTTTTTTTTTATTTTGCGGAAAACCAATAAAAGAGATTAGGAACCTGACCGAACCTTAATCTAACCTCCTAAAGGTGGGGGGCCCCTTCGGACACTGGGAGTGTGGTCTGTATTAGACAACATTGGTCCTTCTTAATATGTATATAAGTTTTGAAGGTTATGCCGAAATGGATTAATAATGTACAGATACTGAGCAGCAAAAACTAATATGGAAAATGCAAGTGGTAAACGGCGTAGTGACCGCCGCAGTTCTCGTCCATTATAATCCGACGTCCACCCACCCCCATCGAGGATAGGTTACGTAACGTAAGGTTTACGTAACCTATCAGACCTATTAACCTCAGACCTAGGAGCGCAGCACACCATGTTATGGCAGAAAACTATGTGGTCATAGGAAAGTATGCACTATAAGTGCAGTTTTACCCACATTATATCAAGAAAAAGTTCAAGTGCAGGGCGGGACGCACCTCGCTAGTTATACTTTGCAGCTTCATTCATATAAATAAAAGGGTCACATTAATGCTAGTGTTTTGCTGTACGTACTTCAACAGTTTCCCTCTGCATACGAAAGTTGCTTTTTTCAAATCTTCTTGGAGTACAGGGGCAATATCGGTCTACACATTATTCCCGAACTCTCACTGGATTTGGCGGGCCTCTCTTCTTCCTCTCCGCTACTGCCTCCTCTACGGTTAGGATCTTGCTCTATAATTTTCCTGCAGCAAATACAGGGTCATCAGCTAGATGTTCTGCCAAGATGAGAGCAGCCTGGGCGATACCATGGGGACCCGCCATTTTGGCAGGTATACAATTTTTCGTAGACTCGTCGTTCACTAGGGGAGTGAGCAAACAGAATCGTACAGAATTCCTTAGTGAACGCAGCCCTGATATAACTGGTAAAGCTCAGCTGCTGGCATTTGTACGATTTGAAAATGAAGGTGAATAATGGAAATTATTTTGCTGTAAAGAACTGCCAGAAACTACTAAAGGCCACGACATTTTCAACATCTTGTCTTCTTACCAGGAATCTTGTGGTTTGTCAAGGTACCGATGCGTTGGAATCTGCACTGATGGTGCTCTCTCAATGATTGGCTCAGTACAAGGCTTTGTTTGTATCACGCGTGAAAGAAAAAAAACCTGAAGTCATAACAACTCACTGATTTCTCCACGAGATTTCTGTGTTTCAAAAACTATTGGGGATGATTTAAAACAAGTCCTTGATATAACTGTGAACATGGTTAACTTTATAAAGCAGCGCCCTCTGAAGTCTCGCATATTTGCAAGGTTGTGTGAAAACATGCAAAAAGATAACGTGACGCTTCTCCAGCACACAGAGGCTCGATGGCTTTCGAGAGGTAAAGTTTTGACAAGGGTATTCGAGCTGCGACAGGAACTGCTGTTTTTCTTCAAAGAGAATAATAAATCCAGTTTCTGTGAATGTCTTGAATCTACAAACTGGCAAATGAAACTAGTATATTGAGCAGATATTTATCAGCATTTAAATAACTTGAACACCAGCATGCAGGGTGCGAAGGAAAACATTCTGACTTCCACAGACAAACTTTTTGCATTTAAGAATAAACTAGCTGTTTGGAAAAAGCACCTTTCAAGAGGAAACGTCGAAATGTTTTCACTCCTACTTCAAGTTCAAGCTCAGACTGAATATGAAAATGTCATTCCATTAATTACAAGTAATTTGGGATTACTGTCAGAAAAACTTCATAAGTACTTCCCCTCCTTGTTATCAGATAGGTATGACTGGGTGAGAAACCCCTTCACTGAGTTCTCACCAAGTACAGAAAACCTACTTAGTCTGCAAGAAGAGGAAGAACTGAGTGAACTACAGTGCGATCGAACCTTGAAAATGAAACTTAATGAAGTATCACTTGACAAGTTTTGGATTTCAGCAAAGCAAGAGTACCCAGTCATCTCAGTAAAAGCATTGGATGTTTTACTCCAGTTTTCAACTTCTTACCTGTGAGAACAAGCTTTCTCATGTCTGACCGTCTTTAAACGCAAATCAAGAAATCGTCTTCTGTCTGTCGAGGAGAACTGCGTGTGTGTCTTTTCAAAAATTCGGCCAAGAATTTCACAGATACGCAAAGAGAAACAACCCCAAGTGTAACACTAAAGATAAGTCATAACATTATTGACTTATTAGTGTGAACTCTCATGACATGTGATGTAATTGTAGATTTCAAATGAACTATATTGTTCAAGAACTTTTCTTTAAAAAAAATAATATATATATATATATTTATATATTATTATTATACTATATATAGGGGTTCCTTGGAATATGAAAAATTATTACAGGGGGTTCCTCCAAGGTGTAAAGGTTGGGAATCACTGTTCGGACGTAGAGATTGTGGGTAGGATATCACTTTTATTTTTTTTGCTACGTAGTTTGTGGGTTGTTAAAGGACTGCATTGCTTTGTTAGCAGTGGCGTAGCTGGGTATCTATCATGAGGGGCATCTGAGGGGGCACTAGGCAAGCGCAGTGCAGGGCAGCTCTGATGCCACATAAGAAAAGGGATATTCTAAGATCGATCAGTGGTGGGTATTAGAGCTTATACAAAATACGGAAGCCATAGTCAGTGGGGGGGGGGGGCACGTGATATTATATATATATAATAATATAAAATATATATATATATATATATATAGTATATATAATATATATATATATATTATATAAATAATATATTATTTAAAGTATTTATTATTATTTTATTAATAAACAATAATTGTTTAAAATTTATTTATTAAATTTATAAAGGTAACAGGTAATGTGAATGCGGACTTTGGGGGAGTTCTTCCTGCGTGGTTCTTATTAACTTGGTGACTTGAAGACTGGTTAGTTGGGCTGTTAGGGAATTGGGGCTTAAGTGAGCTTCGGCTCTAAAGAAACCTCTTTATAAAGGGTCCGATACTCGAGACCTGACGACCTAATGATCTGACGCCTAAACACCTGAGAACATCTGGCGAGGCTGAGGTCGAGTTTAAAGGATTAGTGTTTTAGCCTAGGGAGTGGATGAGCCAGGTGTTTTCCCGGACCCAACATCAACCATACAGAACACAGAACACCAATAATAATATAATACTAATACTACATATGCTCGGTGACGCTACCCGAGATGTCCTCATCTCGTCATAAGGAATAATTTATGAAACTGAACAAAGGAGACGGGACACAATAGAAATGGACACAAACATGCCTATCTTATATATATTAGAATAGAAATAGGAGGACACAGGAAAAGGATTACGTACTCGTAAAAATAATGTGGAAAACATAAATCGGGAAGGTACCGGCATGGTACAAAGACCATATGAGTACGAAAAAAAAAATATTGAGACCAATACAATCCTATGTACAAAATTACATCATAAAGTACATGGAAAAGAGAGAAACAGAAGAGTTACTTCTCACTACTACGGAGGAATAACGGTGGCTAGAGGATTGGGAGTGGTAAGGGGTATAGAATAGCGGTTAAGGCTGTGATGAGGGGGGTGAGATTCAGCAGGAACGGGTTTGTGTCTCATAGANCTCAAACCCTTGAAAAAATTTTTACGGAGATCTGTGAGCAACTTGACCGTTTAGTTTTAAAACCGTTTTTTCTTGTTGCACTTGAGGAAAAAAAAGCTCGAATAGGTTCTCTTGATTGAGAATCTAATCCTTTTAGGATTTTAAAAGGGTTTTCTATAGTCCCCACGGTTTTCTCGATCCTTTAAGGAAAACATAAAGGAGAAGGAGGAGGAGGGGAGGAAGAGGGGGAAGGGAGAAGGAAAAGGAGGAGGAGGAAGAGGAGAGGAGGAGGAGGAGGAGCAGGGGAGGAGGAGGATTAATAGGATTACATGGGAGTAACAGACACCGGGAGACTTTTGGGTCCATAGCGAGGGTTTGGAATACATACTACAACTATCAACTACTTGTAAGAAAACAGTTGGAAAATGATACCATGCCCCTAAAGGGATGGGAAAACAGGAAGTTCCAATAGTGCAGAAAAAAGGGATATGAAAAAATATAACTCAACTACAATTACAAACAAACTACGATAGGGGGACTAGATACGAATTCGCACTATCAATACCTTTTTACTTTACAGTGCGCTAAAATCTGTTTTTGAATTAGTTATTGTTTTGGGGGCTCCGACAACATTTGCTGGTAATTGTTCCATCGACAACAAAAAATCATCATTGAAAAAATTTTTTACGGAGATCGGTGAGAAAACGTTGACCGTTTAGTTTTAAACTTTTTCTTGTTGTCATTTGGTTTGAAAGCTCGAATGGGTTTTTCTCTTGTTTAAAGGCCACCCAAAACCTTTTAGGATCTTAAAGGTTTTATCAAGTCCCCCGGATTTACGATCCTTTAAGGAAAAAAACAAAATTAATTTCCGCAGTCTCTTTCATAAGATGAATTTCCAGAGATGGAATTTTTTTGGTTTTGCCTTCTTTGCACTGTTTTTCAATTTGGGGCTTGACTTTTAGAAACAGGGCGCCCAAAATTGAACGGCATATTCCAAGTGCGGCCTAACCAAGGAGTGTATAATTGTGTCATTTTTTTCGGGATTTTTTTATTTTCAAAGTTACTTTTTAAAAAAAAGCCCAAATCATATTTCCTTTTTTACTGGCGCTAGGCAATGCGACTGGTTTTCAGTCATACTGATGATGACACCCAAATTTTCCTGCTGTACTTCAGTAACGATTTTTTTTTGCATTTTAAGTTTTATTTAGGTTTTCGTTTCCTATAGCATTACTTTACATTTATCGGAATTTTAATTTTAAAAGCCATTTATCACTCAACTGTAGTTTTTCGAGACCCCTTTGTATGAGTCGAGTTTTCTCTATATATGCTTTACCCCCTAATTTGGGTCATCTGCAAAATTTTGATATTTTAGAACAAGTCCGCAGTCCAGATCTTGAATATATCAGAAAAAGAGTAGGACCCAAGACCGACCCTGAGGAACCCCACAGTGACCTAACCAATCAGATGCCTCACCATTTATTATCCCCGTTTTTTACGTTTTGAAAGCCAATCGCCAACCATAAAACAAAAATTGCTCCCCTATCCATGTGCCCTTAGCTTGGTCAACAGTCGCTTATGGGAAGTATCAAAGGTTTTCGAAAACAAGGTTTATTCATCCGGGGGAAATTTTTAGCGTCCCAGTTTGAATAAATGCCCTTTTAAAAAAATCAGTGGGTTTTGTTAACAGGATCTCTTATTTCGAAATCCATGCTGGGAGTTTAGTATGAGTTTTTTTCATCGAGGAAAGACACTATTTACCCCGCATATTTTAAAATAGTTTAACAATCACGGACTTTTAGAAATGGGCGAAATTTCTTGCGGGGGAGGAGGGGGAAAAGGGGGGGGAGGAGGAGGAGGAAAAGGAGGAGGAAAGAAGAGCAAAGACAAGGCAAAACATGAATACCCCTGTCTGCTCTCTTTTTTTTTTTTTTTCCCCATCCCTTAACTTTCTCTTTCTCTTTCTCTCTTTCCCCTCTCTCCTCTCTCTCTCCCTCTCTCCCCCTTTCTCCCCTCTCTCTCTCTCTCTCCTTTTCTCTCTCTCTCCCCTCCCCTCCTCTCCTTCTTTATATCACTCTCTTAATACAGAAAAAACATCAAAATAGTACAAGTTAGTAAAAAAACAAAAGACAATTAAAAATTATTAAAAAGGCAGAATGAAAGAGGAGAAGAAAAGGAGGGAAAATAAGAGGGAAGAAGAAAAAATAGGGAGGGGAAATAGAAGAGTAAAAAAGAAAGCAATGGTAAATAGAGAGAGAAGATGTCAAGGAAAAAAAGGAGTGAGGCAGGGAAGAGAGGAGGAAGAAAAAAAAGGAAAGAAAAAAAGGAGATGAAAGGGGGAGAGAGAGAGAGAGAGGAGAGAGAGAGAGAAGGAGAGAGAGGGGGAGAGGAGAGAGAGAGGGGAGAGAGAGAGAGGAAAAGAGATGAGAGAGGGAGATGGGGAGATGAGAGAGAGAGAGAGAGAGGAGGGAGAGAGGGGAGGGGAGGGGAAAAGAGAGAGGAGAAGGGAGAGAGAGGAGAGAGAGAGGGGGAGAAAGAGGGAAAGGAAGGAGGAGAGGAGGAAAATGAAGGGGGAAGGGGGAGGAGGAGGAGTTTGTTTTAGTAGTTTTAGGGGGTTTAGGTTTTGGGAAAAAAAGTGATAAATATTAGGGTTTTTGACCCCGAATGATTTTGGAGTATGTATTTGGGAAAAGGGGTTTTAAAGGGGGAAAAGAAAGGGGGAAGAAGAGGGGAGGAGGAGACCAAGGATGGAAAGGGGGATGGGATGAAGAAGGAAAACTTAACAACATTTTTGGGGTTGAGTGCTTGAGGTGACTTGACACAAAAGTAAAAAATTTTCACAGAATCGTGTTTTCCCCCCCAAAGAAGATTTTTACCCCCCCGGGAAAAAAAAGTCAAACCCGGGAGACCAGCCGGGTTTTGGGTTTTAAATGCAGGAAAGCAGCAGAAAAATAAAGAAGGCCTGGCGCGATATAAGCCCACCCCACAAGAAGACATAAACACCAGCACAAAAGGGGCCGGGAAAAATATAAAAAAGAGCCCAGAAAGAGGCGATCAACAAGGGGGATCACCTCAAGCGAAACAACGGCCCAGTCAGTGGGCAAAAAGGTTTGGTGGAGCGCATCAAAAACCCAACAGGTTTTCTTCTGACGACAGACCCCACCGTTGGACAGCCCCTCAGGCTGTTGCCCACAAGTCACCGGGTTAAAGCTAGGTTTTGGGGCCCCCCCATTTCTCCCCCCAAAGATGACATTTCCGACCCAGAAGTAACCTCCTACAGTTGGTTTCTAAAAAGGGCCCGCCTGGGGAAAACATCACATTACCACGAAGGGGGGTGTTGCAACAACTTAAACAAGTTGATCAAAAGAAAGCGCTGGACAGATGTATCAGCCCCCCCTGCTTAAAAGATGTGCCTAAAAAATTGCTGTGCCTCTTGCTCCCATTTTCGGGAGTGCCTTCATCCAGCAGGGGCCCCCATTGAGGGAAAGTGGCGAGATCTGGCATCCCAAAAAAAAAGAGCAGAGGCGATCCCAGAATTACCCCCCCATTTCCCCCCTTTTCCCGTCGTTGGGAAAGTTCGAGTCCATCATTGCCTCAAAATCACAAAATTTTTGACGCTCCCCCGTTTGCAAAATTCACGACAATTGGCTTCCGACGGGGGGGAGATCCGCAGCAGCCCCTTCTCCTGCACTCAGCACCCCGGAACCCACTCCTAGATCGGGGGGGAAGACACCTTCGTCGTCCCCCTGACATCGCTGGTGCCTTTGATAGGGTGTGGCATCGGGGCATCACTACCAAGCTGAGAAGCCTGGGGATCCGGGACCGTTACCTCCTGAAGATTACCCCATGAAAGAACTCTGCGCGTAGGGGGTTGAAGGGTCACACCTCTTTGAAAATCCCTATCAAGCCAGGTCCCCAAAGAAGTGTCTGGGGCCCATTACTAGGGAAAACGTTTCTTCAAGAACCCTACAGCGACCCGAGGCAAGAGGAGCAGACGACTGTACTTCACATTACCTGGAGAGGAGTGGCCCCCCACAACACAGTCATTGCATCAACCAGGACTGTAGAGCATGCCTCCGGGGAAAGAGATGGCAAGTCCCCCTTTGCACCAGACAAGACCCAAGCCGTCCTAAATCTCCCGCAGGAAAGATGCAGTCAATGGAAAAACCCGCCATTCCGGGAAAGGCAGAAAAATACACCCAGGGTCAGTAAATTCTGGGGTGGAGTTCGACTCTGGCCTCACATAAAAAGCCACGTGGAAAGGTCCCCAAGGTGCTGCCTGGAAACCAAAAAAGGCTGCATCCGACGCGTCGCGCACCCCCTGGCCCCTCAGGGAGTCGGCAACTCTCAAGTCACAAGTCCGCTCTTGATGGAATAGTGCCCTTGCATGGTCCTCCCCATGGTCTCCCCGTCATACCCCAGCCTCCTGACCCGGGTCAAGCCAAGGCCCCCCGGGCTGGCCCCGGGTGGAAGCCCCTGAGGCTGCTGCACGATCATTCAAAACCCCTCCGCAGGGCGGACGTGGAGGATGTGCGTTTTGTACAAGGGGTCACAGGATGGCTCCCACAAATAGCAGAGCTGCGCCTCAAAACCCCGGGCCAGGCCCCCCCATTTTACCCCTTGCGGCCACAAAATCGAACCCCGGGACTGTGCCCCTTCGCGAGGAGGAGCATTACCCCGTCCCCTACCCCGCCCCATGGGCGACTATGGAAAAACCTTTGGGGCGCCAGACCCACCCGCCACCTCACCAAAATTTCCCGCACGCCTTTAAATCGGGGAAAAAGCCTGGCTAAGCGGAACAAAGCAATAGAAACAGTAATAAAAATAATGACTAAACATTTGTTTTATCGATTAATGTTTTAAATTTGTATAATTTTTTAATATTGTATATCAAGTATTAGTAACTTTTTTTATATTATGTGTATTAGCGTATAGTTGTTAGTAAATTTTTTTAATCCTTTGTTATTGTATTTGTTTATATGAGATTTGCTAAATTTTTCAATATTATTTGTATAATTATTGTCATAAAAAAACTAAAACTGCTAGAGATAGTCCTTGGCGTCCCACGGGTCTTTTGCACATCAACTCCCCTTTTTTTTTTCAAAGTTTAGTTTAAAAAGAAAGAAAAAAAAAAGAGAGAGAAAGAGGAGGGGAGAGAGAAGAGAGAGAGAGAGAGAGAGGAGAGAAGGGGAGAAGAGAGAGAGAGAGAGAGAAGAGAGAGAGGAGAGGGAGAGGAGAGGGAGGAAGGGGGAGAGCGAGAGCGAGAGCGAAGACGGAGGGGCGGGGAGCGAGGCGAGAGCGAGAGGAGAGGGAGAGGGAAGGGAGAGGGGGGGAGAGAGATAAGGGAACCCCCAAACTAGTTATTGGCTTTAGGAGGGGGAGGAGGAGACGGAGGAGGAGGGAGGAGGAGAGGAGGGGGGAGAAATATGTTAATTTAAATGCTACAATAATGATACAAAACAGATGAAGTTTGAAGAAAATTTTGAAAGGAAGGGGAAAGAAAGGAGGAGGAAGATGGGGAAAGGAAGAAAAAATGGGTAAGGAAAGGGAAAGGGAAAAAAAGGGAGAAAGATCGGGGTGGGTAAGAGGGGAGGAGGAGGGAGAGAAAAAAGGGGGGAGGAGGTGAAAAGGAGGAGAAGGGGAGAGGAAAGGAAGGAGGAAATAACAGAGAGGGAAAGGCCCAAAAGAATGAAGAATACAGTGAGGGGAAAAGGAGAGTGTGCAGAGGGGATAGAGGGGTTTTAGGTGAAAGGTTAAAAAGATGCAGGAGGGGGGGAATTGTGGACGAGATGTGAGGGGAAGCGAGGGGAGTTGGCAGGTGAGGCAAAGGGGTATTGAGTGAGGGGGAAAGGGAAAAGGGTTAGACAGGTAAAGTGGGAGTGTGGGCTTGGAGGGGAATGTAAGGGGGGGAAGGGGAGGGGAGAAGAGGTGTTAGGGGGGGAAAAAAGTAAGAGAGAGAGAGAGGGGAAAAAACTAGGGGGGAAAAGAGAGAGAAAGAAAAGAGGAAAATAAGGGAAAGAAAAAATTTTTAAGGGAAGAGAAAAGAAATGAAGAAAAAGAAAAAAAAAAGGAAAAAAAAGGGGGAAAAGAAGAAAAGAAAAGGGAAAAAAGAAAAACAAGGGAAAGGGGGAAAAAAGGAAGGGTAAGGGGAAAAAAAAAAACAAAAAAAGGGAAAAAAAAAAAGGGGGGGTTAAAAAAAAAGGGGCAAAAGGGGGAAAAACAGAAAAGGGGGCCCAAAAAAACAAAAAAAAAAAAAAAAAAAAAAAAAAAAAAAAAAAAAAAAAATGGGACGGGGGGAAAATTTTTAAATTTTTAAAAAAGGGGAAAAAAAGGAAAAAAATGCCGTTTAAAAAAAAGAAAAAAAAGGAAAAAAAAAAAAAAAAAAGGGTTAAAAAGAAAGGGTTAAAAACTGAAAAAAAAAAAAAATTTATGTCCTAAAGAAAAGAGGAAAAAATGGTTTGGTTAAAAAAAAAGGGAAAAATTTGGGGTCCCCCGTTCCAAAAAAAGGGGGAAAAAACGGCCAAAAAAAAAAAATCCGTTTCCAAAAAAAAAAAAAAAAAAAAAAATGGCCGGGGGCCCAAAAAAAAAAGGGAAAAAAATGCTTTCCAAAAAAAGGGGAAAAAAAAAGGGCGTGCCCAAAAAAAAAAAAAAAAATGCTTTCCCCCCAAAAAAAGGAAAAAGGGCTTTGTCCAAAAAAAGGAAAAAGGGTTTGTCCAAAAAAAGGAAAAAATGCGGTCCAAAAAAAGGAAAAAATCCCCTTTTGCCCAAAAAAAAAAGAAAAAAAATGCGGAAAAAAAAAAGGGAAAAAAAATGCGTGTCCAAAAAAAGGGAAAAAATCCCGGGGCCAAAAAAAGGGAAAAAAAAATTTCCCTTGTCCAAAAAAAAAAAAAAAAAGGCCCTTGCCCCAAAAAAAAAGGAAAAAAATGCTTTTCCAAAGAAAAGAAAAAAAAAATTGCGTGCCCAAAAAAAAGGGAAAAAATGCTTGGAAAAAAAAAAAGGAAAAATGCTGGGTCCAAAAAAAAGGGGAAAAAAAATCCCGTGTCCAAAAAAAGAAAAAATTTTGCGTGTCCAAAAAAGGAAAAAAATGCGTGTCCAAAAAAAAAAAATGCGGTCCAAAAAAAGAGGAAAAAAGCGTGCCCAAAAAAAAGAAAAAAATGGTGTCCAAAAAAAAGGAAAAAAATTGCCGGTGTTCCAAAGAAAAAGGGGAAAAAAAAAATGGGGTTGCCCCAAAAAAAGGAAAAATGCTTTCCAAAGGGAAAAAGGGGAAAAAAATGGGGCCCCAAAAAAAGGGAAAAATGGTGTCCAAAAAAAGGAGGAAAAAAAAAAGACTTTGCCCAAAAAAAAAAGGAAAAAATGCGTGCCCAAAAAAAAAAAAAAAATTTGCGTGTCCAAAGAAAAGAGGAAAATAGCGTGCCCAAAAAAAAGGGAAAAATGGTGCCCAAAAGAAAAGGGGGAAAAAAAATCCCGGCCAAAAAAAAAAGGAAAAAAATGCGTGCCCCAAAAAGGGAAAAAAAATGCTTTATCAGAAAAAAAGGAAGAAAAAAGGGTACCCCCCAAAAAAGGGGAAAAAATTTTACGTGTAAAAAAAAAGGGAAAAAATTACGGGGGGGTTCCAAGAAAAAAAAGGGGGCCCCCTTGGGGGCCCCCCCCCCCCCCCCCCCCCCCCCCCCCCAAAAAAAACCCCCCCCCCCCCCCCCCCCCCCCCCCCCACCCCCCCCCCCCCAAAAAAAAGAGGAAAAAATTCGTGTCGAAAAAAAAAGGTAAAAAGGGTGTAAAAAATTTAAAGGAGAAAATGCGTGACAGAAAACAAAAAAGAAATGTAAATAATAGTAAAAAAAAAAAGAGTAAAAATTTAAACCCACTTAATTTTTTTTTTAAAATAAATTTAACAGAACTTCTAATCCTTAATTTTTTTACTCAACAAAAACTACTTTTTAATTTTGGGAGTAATTAAAAAATTCAAACCTCAAACCCCCTTCTCATCCCATTAAAGGGTTTTCACAAACACGTTTTCAAAAAAATAATGATGAAAATAAATGAGAAAAAAGGGAAAAAGGAAAATTTCCCCAAACCCCATGAGAAAAAAAATTTTAAAAAAATAAAAAGGTTTTTTCATACAAAAAAAAGGTCATAAGTTTTTCAAGTGTGATAAACTTACACCCCCCATAAAACAAACACAGAGAGAGAGAGAAAAGAGAGAGAGAGAGAGGAAGAGAGAGAATGGGGGAGAGGGGGAGAGAAGAGAGAGGGGAGAGAGATGGGGGGGGGGGGGAAAAGAGCGGGGAGAGAGAGAGAGAGGGAGAGAGAGAGAAGGGGGAGAGAGAGAGAGAGGGGGTACCTAGTATATGTGGTGTGTTGTGTGGTGTGGTGCCGGCGTGCATGCGGCGGGGGGGTGTGATTTTTTGTGGGGTGGTTTTGTGTGTGTGGTGTGGTTTTGTGTGTGTGTGGGGGTGTGTGTTGTGTGTGGTGGGGATGTGGGGGGTGTGTTGGGGGTGTGTTGTGTGTGTGTGTGTGTGGGGTGTGTGTGTGTGTGTTGTGTGTGTTTTTTTTTTTTTCGGGGGGGTGGGGTGGGTGGGTTTTGCGCGAAAAGGGGTGTGTATTAAAACAGGGTGAATTTAAATTTTTAGAACATTTTAAAAATCACACACACAACACAAAAACACACACAAAAACAAAACACACCCCCACACACAAAAACCCACACACACAAACACAACACACACACAACACACACACACCCACAACACAAAACCCCAACACAACACAAAAAACCCACACCCCAACACACACAAGGATATAAAAGCATCTTACCTTTACGTAGAGAAGTTAATAGAAAAAAGTGAACCCCCTTTTTTTAGTCTTCAGCCCTTCAAGGTTCCTCAGTCGCGGGTTTAGGACCACCCAGGCCACCCCCTTGGGCAGAGAGAGAAATATAATAATATAAAAAATTTTTTAAAAATGATAATAATAACAATAAGGAAAAAAAAAAATTTTTTGATTTTTTATTGAATTGCAGCTTCAATTATTTGGTTTAGAGCTTACTCACAGAAAAGATGTTGGGAGGGAGGAGAGAGAGAGAGAGAGGAGAGAGAGAGAGAGAGAGAGAGGAGAGAGAGAGGGGAGGGAGAGAGAGAGAGAGGAGAGAGAGAGAGGAGAGAAAAGAGAGAGGAGAGAGGAGAGGAGAGAGAGAGGGGGGTCCCATAATAAGGTAATAGTAATAACAACAGCAAAAAAAAACACAAAAAAAGATGCGAGATGAAAAAAAATCTTTTATATTTAAATGATACAAGAAAAAGTAAGGAAAACAAAATAAGTACAGATCTCTATGGTACAGAAAATATAATAAGTAACTAATGAAAACATAAAAAAGTAATGAAAACAAAATATTGATAAAAACCAACAAGTAAAGAAAACAAGGAAGTAAAGAAAACCAAAAAAGTTCTAGAAAACCACCAACAAAAACAAAAATACTTATGACACTAATGGAAATAATAATGATAACATAAATATAAGCAATAGCTCCTCCTCTTCTTTACAAGCTCCCTTTTTTATAACAACAGAAATAAATACAAGAATTACTCGTCTTCTTTACAAGCTCACCTTTTTGCTTCCTATTTCCCCTCCCAGGATGAACAACACCCCGGCTGGACACACACACACCATGAAGGGCGCCGCGCGGAGGCTCCCTTGGGAAAAGAAATAAAAGGGGAGAAAAGAGTTACCCAAACGAGTCGAAATGGAGATGTGTAAAAGTATCAGGGGGGAAGGGGAAGGGGAAGGGGAGGGAGGAGGAGGAGGAGGAGGAGGGTAAATTACAGGTGCTATAAGTGTACCTAACCAATGCCTTATGGTAGAACTCTCTCTCTCACTCTCTCTCTCTCTCTCTCTCTCTCTGTCTGTCTGTTTGTCACCATTTAGTTTCATCTACTAATGAGAGAGAGAGAGAGAGAGAGAGAGAGAGAGAGAGAGAGAGAGAGAGAGAGAGAGAGAGAGAGAGAGAGAGAGAGAGAGAGAGAGAGAGAGAGAGAGAGAGAGAGAGAGAGAGAGAGAGAGAGAGAGAGAGAGAGAGAGAGAGAGAGAGAGAGAGAGAGAAACACAAGAGCAGAAGAGGGGAAAAGAGGGGAGGGAGAGAGGGAAGAGTAGCGACACTCAGACAACGACACTGGAAACTTGTTAATGAGAGCAACTGAGCTTAATTCCCGGCTTGCTGGGCACGAAAAAGGAAAGGAGGAAGAGGAGGAGGAGGAGGAAGATTACAAAGCATTACAAATGAAACACAAGCAGCAACAGACTATTAGTTCCTTACATGGCTGTTTGAGCTGAGGAGGAGGAGGAGGAATACATCGGAATACATTGAAATAACAGACACCAGGAGACCTATTGGTCCATGACGAGGGTATCTGCTGAACTATATACTACTAACTATCAACTAAATGTAAGAAATCAGTTGGAAAATGATACCATGTCCCTAAAGAAGATAGGAACATGGAAGTTTCGTACTGAAGAATGATAGGATATGAAATATACCAACTACAACTACCACTAACACTAATCGATCCGGGGAACTATAATATGAATTCGCAGGGCACTATCAATACCCATTTACTTTACAGTTCGCGTCAAGTCTGTTTTTAAATGTAGTTATTGTGCTGGCTTCGACAACATTTGCTGGTAACTTGTTCCATCGATCAACAACTCTAACATTGAAATAATTTTTACGGAGATCTGTAATGAAACGTTGACCGTTTAGTTTTAAACCGTCATTTCTTGTTGTCACTTGAGGAGAAAGCTCGAATATGTTCTCTTGATTAATGACATCAAATCCTTTTAGGATCTTAAAGGTTTCAGTCAAGTCCCCACGGATTCTACGATCCTTAAGGAAACATATTATTTGCGGCCTCTTT
>JACEEZ010025036.1:0-7500 GCA_016584305.1 Chionoecetes opilio
AGAGGAGGAAGGGAAAAAGAAGAAAAAAAACTTCTCTAGCACGCGTCGCTCTTCCTCTTTTTGAATACTAAGCGTGAGGTTAATTCAGGAGGAAAGGAGGAGAGGAGAGGAGGAGGAGGAGGAGGAGAGGAGGGAGGAGGAGGAGGAGGAGGAGGAGGAGAACTTTCTGCCACAGTTACATAATGCATCACACATCTCCGCCTTCCCTTGCCATCCTCCTCCTCGGATTTCATCAATAGGAAAATTCTTCTAAATTTAATAAAAATAGATAAAATTATCATTTGTTAATATAAAAAGATTTTTTTCTTTTTTAATGGAACGACAAATGGCTGTTAAAATTATATTCTGATAAATGGAATATAAAGCATATAGGTAACGATAACCTCAAATTTAACTATCAGAAGCAGAATAAGTCGATTATAGTAAAACAGATAATATGATCTTGGGGTTCATTAAACGTAACTTTGAACGTAAAACTCCATAAGTAATGACACACTTATACAAAGCTTTGGTTAGACCGCACTTAGAATATGCCGTTCAATTCTGGTCGCCTTGTTTTGTAAAAGATGAAGCTTGATTAGAATCAGTTCAAAGAAGAGCGACCAAACTGATTTAATCTATGCGAAATTCATCTTATGAAGAAAGGCTACGAAAACTTAATATGTTTTCTTTAAAGAATCATAGAATCCGTGAGGACTTGATAGAAACTTTTAAGGTCCTTAATGGATTTGATATTATCAATCAAGAGAACATATTCGAAATTTCTCCTCAAGTGACAACCAGAAACAACGGTTTAAAACTGAATAGTCAGCGTTTCATCACAAATCTTTGGAAAAAAAATATTTTAGTGTCAGAGACAGAGTTGTCAATTGCTGGAACGAATTTCCAGTTAATGTTGTCCCAATAACTACATTTAATAACAGACTAGACGCGTACTGTAAAGTAAATTGATTTTAATATTGCCCTGCGAGTTATATTATTAACATCCCCTGTATTGATAAGTGTTAGTGGTAGCGTCAGTTAGCATACTTCATTCCTTTCATTCTTCACTATGAAACTTCCATGTTCCTATCCTCTTTATGGGCATGGCATCCTTTTCCAAATGTCCTCTTACATGTAGTTTATTAGTTAGGACTGGTAGTATGTAGCACAGCAGATACCCTCGTTATAGACAAACAGGTCTCCTGGTAATCTGTGTTTCCTATGTATTTCTCCCTGTATTTGGCGTCAATAACATTTTATTGGAGAAAGAAGAAAAAAAGACAAATGTGAAAAAGAACAAAAAGAAAAAGAAAAGAAAATTATGTAAAAGAAAGAAAAAAAAGAAAACAACAACAGCAGTAAGATTGGAAATGGAAAAAAATCACCAAAGACAAAATGGTGAGTCACTTTCATGCATAAATAAATGAATCAAAAATAGAAAACTTATAATAATCGAAAAAAAGTATTTCCTATTGGATAACAAAGAAATGATGAACTCTCTCTCTCTCTCTCTCTCTCCTCTCTCTCTCTCTCTCTCTCTCTCTCTCTCTCTCTCTCTCTCTCTCTCATCTTCTTTCCGCCACACTATCACTTCCACCTTGTCTCTTCCTCCTCCTCTTCCTCCTCCTTCGCCCCCATCTAGAATACTGTGTGCAGTTCTGGTCACCTTATTATAAAAAGGACAGAGATAAACTAGAAAAAATACAGCGCAGAGTAACCAAAATGATACCTAGATTGCGAAATAAATCGTACGAAAATCGGCTCAAAGAACTTAACTTATTCCCACTAACAAAACGAAGGATAAGAGGTGACCTCATCGAAGTATTTAAAATCTTCAACGGATTTACGAACGTTAGTCCCAGAAAATCTTTTTCAACGCTAGACTGGTCAAGCTCAACTAGAAACAACGGATTTAAAATAAGCAGGAAACGGTTTGTAACGAACGAAGCAAAGTACTTCTTCACAAACCGTGTTGTAAACGTATGGAATGGGCTGCCGTCAGACGTAGTAAACTCAAATACAATAGAATCATTTAAAAGTCGCCTCGATAAATATTTCATATCAAATCCCCGGTTGTCACTGTTTATCTCGGAATAATAAATTTATCTCGCGGGCCTCTGAAACTTACTCTCATTGCGTAAAATGATTGCGAGTCGCGTCTACACAACCCCTCCCACACGTCTCAGACAGCCCCGAGTAAACGGTCACTACTACAACTTTTGACCTGTGACGGGCTGTGGTTCAGTAAGGGCCCTGTCAGTTAGTGACCATCATCGGGATTTATATACCAGGGTCACTGCTGCAGGGGGCATTGAAGTGCACGGCGTCCTACTTGGAAAGTGCACTACCGCAGTGGATTGAAACGGAGCTGGGGCCTGATTGACTGCTGCCTCCCAAGAAAGCGCCAGGCAAGGCTGCCGCACCACCCTTGAACCTCCACACTGTGTTCACACCATTACAAAACACACATAACATGACCTATCTATCAAGCACTAAACCTACCCCCACAAACTAGTAGTAGTTAGCCATAGATTACAGCTTTCAACTCTCCTCACAAATTCCATGCAGTTTTTCTATATTGCATGGTATCACTTCTTTTCCGGCCAGCTTCGGCTGGAGGGATGGGTGGGTGAGGATGAGCCTTCTACTTCCTATCCTTTCTCTCTTATTATCTAGTTAGTGTAGTATAGTTAAAGCAAACAGTCTTGTAAGGACCTATCGGTCTGTTGCAGTTTGTGTTTCCTTTGTATTCCTTTGTATTCCTTCTCTCCCCCTCTTCCATCCAGCTCAGCCTCCCTTGGGAAACACAAACGTTATTAATTATCAGAATATATCACAACCTTAGCTAATTACAATCGACTTTCTGACAGAGTAAATAATTTGTAACGATGACGGTAACTCAATGTCCAGATAGTGTTACCGGAGACGAGAAATTTAATATTCACTATATATTGTGTAAAGAGAAGAAAATAATATATGTTTTCATCACGGTAAAATATGATAAGGTAACACAACACCGCTAGGAGAGAATAAAAGAAACAATACGATTATCCGTCACAGCATATCCATCTTAGTTACCTGTACGTCGGTGTTTTGATTAAATGTTTACCTTACAAAACTATCAAGAGCTTCGTTTGTCCAGGTTTATAATGCATAACGGAAATACAAGAGATGCACAAGAGAGGCACTCAGATCCCCTCTATCTCATTAATATCAAACTATTCCCTTGACCTTTCTCTCCCTGGTGTGTGTGGCGTGTGTCCTGCGTGGTGTATGTACAGTGTGGTGATGTCAAGTATACACAGGCCCCATGACCCAGGGTTAAATGGCGGCTAGGGTGCGGTCAGGCTCGGCCAATACCTGTGTACAGCGTTGCCATGTTACGTTAATATTGTATTGGTTTGTCTTTATCGGATTTATGATTTCTTTTACATATATCACAGAAGTCACACAGCGCGTGTTTGGTAAAAGTAGCACCACTGTACACAGGTGTAGGCCAGCCTGACCGCACCCTAGCCGCCATTAGCAGTGGTTGCACTATAGTATAATGTATAGGCTCACCCTTAGTAAAAACACCTACACTTTTTTTTAGCAATATTACTGCTTGTAAGATCAGTAACCTTACTGATAGCTGTTCTATTTTTTCATCTAAATATCATTATTATTACTATTTTATTATTAGCATTATTGTTATTATCCTCATCATCATCACTATCATCATCATGTATTTGTTTCAAGTCCACAGTATTTCTCGAGGTCTATTCACACAGACACACACACATACACACACACACACACACACACACACACACACACACACACACACATACACACATACACACACACACATACACATACACATACACACACACACACACACACACACACACACATACACACATACACACACGCACATACACACACACACACACACACATACACATACACATACACACATACACACACGCACATACACACACACACACACACACATTAATATCTGACATACACAAGAAGCCCTTGACGCTATTTCCCCCCCACACTCAATACACATTCCCGCCCAGTAACTACCTCGCTTGTAACACACTGCCGCCCCGCTGCTTTGTGCACTGCGACCTTACTCGGCTGTTGCTAGTGGTGGTGGTGGTGGTAGGAGTGGTGTGGTGGTGGTAGTGGTGGTAGTGGTGGGAGTGGTAGTGGTAGTGGTAATGGTGGTGGTGGTGGTAGTGGTAGTGGTGGTAGTGGTAGTGGTAGGAGTGGTAGTGGTGGTAGTGGTGGTGGTAGTGGTAGGAGTGGTAGGAGTGGTGGTAGTGGTGGTGGTTGTGGCGGTAGAAATATAGTTGGCAGTTAATGTCCTTGTGCCTCTGAGCAAAAAGAGAGGGATATAAGGGAGGGAAACGAGGACCATAACTACTACTACTACTACCACTGCTACTACTACTACTACTACCACTGCTACTACTACTACTGCTGCTACTACTACTACTGCTGCTACTGCTACTACTGCTGCTACTACTACTGCTATTCTTACTCTATTTCTCATGCTTAACAGTTATTGTGTTTTGTAGCCTGTAAGAAGTAAACTAATATTCTCTGTATGTTATGTTTGTTTACCCGCAAAGCAGGAGATTCTAACTATAACTACAGTGTGTATGTAGTGATCGAGTTTTTGTTAAGGCAAGCCCAGAGAGTTTGAGAGGGGGTCATTTATAATTAAAAGTCACTCCAGCTCCAGCCGTTTGTTTCCCGGACCCGCGAGGAAAGTAGCAGTTAAGAATGTAATGTACGGCCCCGCCCCAGACGGCGCCGCGGGGCCTCCTTGTGCCTCGACGCCCGGCCTGCCACGCCTGTGATCGTTATGGCCTGCCTTGTGGCGCGGGGTGGTGGCGGTGTTTATACAGGCTTACAAGTAGCCTACTTGTAATGCGTCTTAATGAACACGAATATGAATTCCTAAGCCCAAAATTACCCTAAATCATGCAGGATGGGTTTTTTTTCATAGTTCCATTAATGCCTTTCCTCTCTCTGGCCGGGACGCATATTCTCCAGGCGATCTCCCTTTTCGGCAGACCACCAGGTTAGGTAAGGTTAGAAAAACGTTAAGTTAGGTTAGGTTAGGTTAGGTTAAGTATAGGTTGACTAACATTATGGTAGCTTTGTGTGGGAATCACAATGAGGTTATTTTCAAGAAAATCCTGTGGTTAGTTTCGGAGCTACAGCCATGCGTAGAGGGCAGCCAGCTGCCGAAATGGACGAACATATGGGGAATATGCGGCCGGGACAGGCTAAACAGCATCCGTCAAGCCCTAACCACACCAATATTGACGATAATCTGAGAATAATGCATGAGCATCATTCGATATACATTGATATCCTCAACCATTACTTTCTTCGTTACTATTCATGGACTCTTTAGATGCTGTTTGTATGTTTGAGGATAGTGGTGGTTGTGCCCCTGGTTGGGGTGTTGGGGGGGTAGAGGAGGGGGGGCCGCGGTGCCTGGTGCGAGTAATGGTGGCCGGGGACTCGTCTTAACAGCGGCTGGAGGGCCGTGGAGGGAGGGCGTCGCTGGGCAGGGTTCGTGATGGTGGTTCGTGAAACACCACAACCTGCACCTTCAGGAGGGATGGCCGCCGCCACACACGGCTCAGCCACACCTCGCCACCGCCTGCCGCACCATGTGGACGACGCTCCCCCACCGAGGCGGTTCCCCTGGCGCACTGGACGACGACTCCTGATGCTTCTCCTGCAGGATCAAGCGCGTGCACGAGGCCTTCCTGACGCTGGTCGGCAAGCTGGCCTGGTCACCCCAGCAGAGGGAAGGCGCGCCGCCGCGGAGGTACATGATCAACTACTGCGGGATGGCCTTGCCCGTCAGGAGGAAGCCAGTGGGGCGGAGACGCATGTACGGGGAGACCCTGCGCCTGGAGGAGGAGCTGTTGGCTTCGCCCCGACAGCACACGTGGCGGGTCTTCACCAGTCACACACACAAGGGCCACCGCCAAGGCTCCACGCGGCCTTGTTTTCTTGGAATAAACGAAGGGCGTGGAACATTCTTGAGGCATGCAGTGTTTCTAGCGTGGTGAGGGACACTGGACTGCTTGCAGCACGCCGGGGAGGGGCACCAGGGCGGCGCCTTCCCGACACCCAAGCATCTGTACCAAATATAATACTGGTGACGCCTAAACCACCGCCATCACGCACCTCCATAACCTCCCTGTCACGACTTTATGGTAACAAGACATTCTTCGTGTTACAGCCCAACATGGATACTCAGGTCGCGGAGATTTAAGTTACGCGTCTCCGTGTTTCCTACGTGTCGTAAAAGGCGACTGAAAGGGACAAGAGTGTGGGGTGGGGAAGGGGGGAGAGATGAACCCCTCGCCCCCCCTCAGGATGTCCCCAGGAAGGCTGTTCCTCTCACGGCACGAGAGAAATGGAAAGGACTTTTTTCTTCTTCAATTTTAATGTTACGGTATTCTTATGTATTTGAATTCATCGTGTTAATTTTTTGCCTCTTTCAATAAGTATCCCCCCTCGCAAGTGTGAAGGCAGGGGATTAAGGGGAGGGAACATAATAATGGCAGATAAACAGATAGGTAGCATTAGTATATAAAAATACATCAAGAAAGCAAAAACAATATTAAAGCATCACAAATACAAGTACAGATGAGGGAGGGACACACACAACACCACACACACACACACACATACCACACACACACACACACACACACACACACACAACACACACACACGTATAGGCAATGAAGGGAAACTAATCCATAAGAACGATACTACAAATAACCTGAGAGAGAGAGAGAGAGAGAGAGAGAGAAGAGAGAGAGAGAGAGAGAGAGAGAGAGGAGAGAGAGAAGAGAGAGAGAGAGGAGAGAGAGAGAGAGAGAGAGAGAGAGAGAGAGAGAGAGAGAGAGAGAGAGAGAGAGAGAGAGAGAGAGAGAGAGAGAGAGAGAGAGAGAGATCTTTGTTCTTTAAGGAAACAGAGAACATGCATGAGCGATAACGGTGATACATAAATTGCCTGATGAGGGTAAGGTTAGGATGAGACAGTTATGTATAGGTAAGCCAGGGTGTATAGGTAAGCCAGGGTGTATAGGTAAGCCAGGGTGTATAGGTAAGCCAGGGTGTATAGGTAAGCCAGGGGTGTATAGGTAAGCCAGGGTGTATAGGTAAGCCAGGGTGTATAGGTAAGCCAGGGTGTATAGGTAAGCCAGGGTGTATAGGTAAGCCAGGGTGTATAGGTAAGCCAGGGTGTATAGGTAAGCCAGGGTGTATAGGTAAGCCAGGGTGTATAGGTAAGCCAGGGTGTATAGGTAAGCCAGGGTGTATAGGTAAGCCAGGGTGTATAGGTAAGCCAGGGTGTATAGGTAAGCCAGGGTGTATAGGTAAGCCAGGGTGTATAGGTAAGCCAGGGTGTATAGGTAAGCCAGGGTGTATAGGTAAGCCAGGGTGTATAGGTAAGCCAGGGTGTATAGGTAAGCCAGGGTGTATAGGTAA